>SJYT01075170.1:546957-630269 GCA_006410635.1 Cephalophus harveyi
CTTCTCCAACCCCACAGTTCAAAGGCATCAGTTCTTCAGTGCTCAGCTTTCTTCACAGTCCAACTCTCACATCCATACATGACCACAGGAAAAACCATAGCCTTGACTAGACGGACCTTTGTTGGCAAAGTAGTGTCTCTGCTTTTGAATATGCTATCTAGGTTGGTCATAACTTTCCTTTCAAGGAGTAAGTGTCTTTTAATTTCATGGCTGCAGTCACCATCTGCAGTGATTTTGGAGCCCCCCAAAATAAAGTCTGACACTGTTTCCACTGTTTCCCCATCTATTTCCCATGAAGTGACGGGACCGGATGCCATGATCTTCGTTTTCTGAATGTTGAGCTTTAAGCCAACTTTTTCGCTCTCCTCTTTCACTTTCATCAAGAGGCTTTTTAGTTCCTCTTCACTTTCTGCCATAAGGGTGGTGTCATCTGCGTATCAGGTTATTGATATTTCTCCCGGGAATCTTGATTCCAGCTTGTGCTTCTTCCAGCCCAGCGTTTCTCATGATGTACTCTGCATATAAGTTAAATAAGCAGGGTAACAATATACAGTCTTGACGTACTCCTTTTCCTATTTGGAACCAGTCTTTTATTCCATGTCCAGTTCTAACTGGGTAGCCAGGACTGTGAGAAAATCCATTTCTGTTGTTTAAGTATTCCTATCTGTGGTATTTTGTTATGGCACCCCTAGCATACTGATAGATTACCCAAGTGCCCAGCAAGATCCAAGCAAAAAATCCATTTTAAACATGTATAGTAGGTAGAGCCCTTTAGGGGAAATCTTGTGGCTAAGAACTTACTCTCATCTCAACATACTTGGGATTCTCACTGATAGAGACCAGCCGTACCTGTACACACACTAAAACAGAAAACCCCAATAACCAGGACTTTCGAAAGACAGAGCTTATTTTTTTTCTTTCATTCAAATCAGGTAGGAAGCTGTCTGGAGCTGATTCAGGGGATCCAGGGTCCTCAGGGACCTCCAATTTCTTTATTTTCTATAAAGCTGATTGGAATGGGTTTAAGAAACAATGGAAGAGGGGATGGCATTAAATACAGACCTACTAGGAGTTTTGTTATGAAGGGAAGCAGAGAAATGGAGGTGTACCTGGAGAGGAAAGTAAAGACAAAAGAGGAGCTTTATTTTAAGATGCAGACACCATCCACATTTGGATGCTGGTGGGAATGGCCCCACTGAAAGGGAAACAGAGATTGATTGGAGTGGGAAGAATGTTGGGTGGAATAATGTCTCAGCATTGGTGAGAAGGGAGGGGAGATTGTACCCAGATTGTACAGTGAGAACTGAGAAGGAAAGAGGGCTGCAGAGAAGAAACCACACCCCATCCCACCCCCTGCTGACCTTGGAGGTGAGTCTGGGTGGGAAATGAATAAGGGGCTCACCGAACTTAAGCACGAGGGCCTGTCCTTGGTACAATGTCTTCTAGGCCCTGGGAACGACCTTGCCAATGTATTCCTGTGGTCCCAGGGTTTTGTAAATCTTTTATGAGATGCTTTCATTGTAATTGATTCACCTGAAGATGGCTGTATGTTTTCACTTGGAGTCCGCTCTGGCATTTTTCTGAACATTCCGGGGCATTGGAGTGGTGGGAGCATTTTGGGAATGTCTGTCAGGGGGAATTTAGTTGTGTATTAGCCAGTATTCTCCAGAGAAACAGATTCTATAGAATGTGTATACACTCACACACACGCACATACATACATACAAATATACACACACACACACAAATACATATGTATACATATATATGTTGTTGTTTAATCACTCAGTGGTGTCTGACTCTTTTTGACCCAATGGACTGTAGCCTGTCAGGTTCCTCTGTCCATGGGATTTCCCAGACAAGAATACTGAAATGGGTTACCATTTCCTACTCCAGGAGATCTTCGTGATTCAGGGATCAAACCCACCACATCTCCCGCATTGGCAGGTGAACTCTTTACCACTAAGCCACCTGGGAAGCCCCATAAATATATATGCACGTATATACAATGAGAGATATTTATGCTAAGGACTTGGCTCCCACAGTTTTGGAGGTTTGGCAAATATAAAATCCTCAGGGTGGGCTGACAGGCTGGAAGCCCAGGGGAGGCTTGCAGTCTGAGTCCAAAGGCATTCTGCTGGCAGAATTGCTCCTTGCTCAGGGGAGGTCAGTCTTTGTTTTATTAAGACCTTCAGCATTGGAGTGGCCCACCCACGTTATGGAGAATCACCTATTTACTCAAAGTCTACCAATTTAAATATTAATCTGAATAAAAAACCACCTTCTCAGAAACAATCCCGAATACTGTTTGACCAAGTATCTGGGTACCATGGCCCATCCAAGTTGACACTCACAGTTTAACCATCACAGACGTGATGTATTTGTGTGTGTTCAGGAATGCTTTCTGTTTGCCTTAAGTGAAGGTGAACTCTATGAGTGTAGGAATCACTTCGGTGGATTCTCCTGCCTTGTACATGGTTGACTCTTCGGGTATGGAAACTGGGGACGTGAAACCAGGGGCCTTATGAAAATGTAACCTTGACCCCATTCTGGTCAGTGCCAGAAACAGAGGAAATATTGAGTTTGAAATAAATGAACCAAGTCTGCGGAAAGCTCTTCCAAATCTCACAGCTCATATATGAAAGAAACTTGAAAGAAGTCTGCCCAAACTTGCCAACAATCCTAAAAATGTACATGACATTGCCATTTATTCTTTGTGAAGCGGAAAGAAACCCTTCTACACTATCAATAATAAAAAACAAATTCATCGTCTGGAGAAAAACTGAATTGCCAACTTTTATCCTCTGTATAGAAAAGGTTATTACAAAGCAAGCTATCATTTGAAGATGTGATTAAGGGGTGTGCAGACAAAAATGTAGAGAAACCTTATTAGAGATGAGTGTTCGCTAGCAACGAGGTTTTTAAGATTTGCAATTTGTCATGATTTCTTTATTCATTCTACATAATACTCACTTTTGCCCTCACGTTGTACTTGTGCGTTGTTTTTTAGAAAGTGAGGCCCCCAAGTTGAATAAGCTCTGGGTCCCACAAAACCAGTATCCACCCCTGGGTAGGGCTGAGGAGGAGCCGGTGAGGAGGGAAAGAAATCGTGAAGATTCATGGAAGTCAGCGAGAGGACTGTTTCAAGGAGGGAGTGGCTGGCAGTATAGAATGTTCTGGGACTTGAGATACATTACTGTCAAAAATCGCACACCTGTCATCAAAAGGCTTTCAGGGCTTAAAGACGGCTTCATCATGGAAAATCTTGGAAGTTTATACGTGTTCCCTGTGTCTCAAAATCACCCAAAAATATGGCTGCCAGACTTAGCAAATAAAACCATAGGTCGCCCTATAAATTTAAATTTCAGATAAACAACAAATAGCATTTTTAGTACGAGTACCTCCTATGCAGTATTGGTATCTTATTTGACAACACAGCCTGGTGAGTTTCTTAAAAATATACTTAAGCTCTAGATTTAAGAAAGCATTATTTTAGACATGTGAGTCTCTTTTCCGGAGAATCCTGTGAACTATCCAAATCAGCTTCGTAAAACTGATTTCCAATCCAGGTCCACAGGTTTGTTTCCTATTCTCTATAATTAAGAGGATGGAGTTTAACTTGGAGCAAGTAGAGTGATGTAGCTGTAACAGAACTGGAGATTAACCTCTAAAGTAAGGTGACTGTGATCAAAAAGCACTGATCCCTCTAAAAGAACAGCCCCACCCCACACACAAAACAGCCCACAAACAAACAAAAACAAAAGGCGCTGACCAAACAGGTTAGATGCTGGGATCCTCATTTCCCACTCATTTTAATTGTATGATTTATTTTTGTTACTATTTTTTCATTATTATTGAGGTATAACTGATAATGTGAATAATGCTTCAGTGAACATTGGCATCCAAGTATCTGAGTCTCTACTTTCAATTCTGTTGGATATAGACCCAGAGGTGGAATTGCTGGGTCATATGGTAATTCTAGGTTTAGCTTTTGAAGATCTACAGAAACTCCCTACTCACCGTTTATAGTCCACCTGTTGTAAAAGAACAGCCACTGGGTTTCAACATCAGCGCACCTAGGGCCAGCTTCTTGGGCACGTGTCCTGCAGGGGCCATTTCGCAGGACCGCGTGCTCAGAAGCGCCCCCACTCAGAGAAGCCCCACGGCTGAGAAGGGCTTCTGCTGCTGCTGCTAAGTCGCTTCAGTCGCGTCCGATTCTGTGCAACCCCATAGACGGCAGCCCACCAGGCTCCCCCGTCCCTGGGATTCTCCAGGCAAGAACACTGGAGTGGGTTGCCATTTCCTTCTCCAGTGCATGAAAGTGAAAAGTGAAAGTGAAGTTGCTCAGTGGTGGCCGACTCCTAGCGACCCCGTGGACTGCAGCCCACCATGGGATTTTCCCGGCAAGAGTACTGGAGTGGGCTGCCATTGCCTTCTCCGGAGAAGGGCTTCATGCCAGGTTTAATCCTCTGCTGCTGCCATCTTGAAATTCTTGATTATCGTGTCTCTGGATTTGTGTTTTCTAAGTGAAGTCCAATAGGACAGTGAAGAAACGTCCAGTATCCCTGATCTCAGTCATTCCTTGCTTCTGCACTTCTACAGAGTGTCTGTTTTGTCCCAGGAGCACAGAATTCAGGAGGACCAGGGTACGTGGGAGTTGAGTGAGACTCCGAGTGAGCACCAGGGAAGTGTGTTCCATCTCTGACTGTGGAAAATGGGTGAGGGGTGCTGATAACCCCAAGTGAACTCACTCCTTTTTGCTTTGAACGCTGAGGCAAACCACCCAGGACCTCCATCATATCCTTTCTTTTTCAGGTTGTTTCTCTTATTCACCAGCTGTGTATGCCAGGGTGATGACATAGAAGGAAACGGAATGACAAGGCAGTGCCTGGTTACTTTTCCTTTCAAGCCTTCCTTCTTCATCATTAATTCAAAGACAGAAAGTGGTGGTAAAACTTGCGTGCAGCAAGAAGTGAAATTAAAACGGTTCAGTGAGCATCGTGGAGCAGTTCCACCGTTCTTGTAAGAATAAAAATACGTGTGATGAATGTACAAGCAATACAATATGAATTGCGTAACTTCTGTGATTCTGCATATGAGTCAAACGTTTGATATTTTATTTAAAATTGGCTTTACACAATCAAAAGAGGGACAGTGAAATTCCTGCTAATAATGTACATTTAAAATTTTTCTTTACTTAAATGATAGTAAATAGAAAAACACCATGACAAGTCAAGACAGAGAACACAGGAAGGAAAAAGCTTTTTATCTTAGTGCTTTTAGTGGTACTTTTTTCTTGCTTTTTGAACAAAAGGTTGTGCATTTTCATTTTGCACAGTCCCCGTAAATTATGTAGCCAACCCTGACAGCCCCCTATTCTCAAATGCTAGGACAGTAGTTTTATGTGCAATTAGGGTCATGGGGGAGGGGTGAGGAATAACTTGAAGTGCCATGGTGTTATTTTAGGAAGGGTGGAGTTGACCATGATTCTGAGAAGGAATGCACTTCAGAAAATAAGTACATAGATGAAAGAGCCCGGAGACTCAAGCTTTCATTATACACTGTCTCAGCATTCTCATTCCCAAATGAATGACAGATAGCCTGCTTTAAAGAAAGAGAGAAGGGGGAGGGGTGAGACTTGGGCAGGCAAGTCAGATGAGCTTCCTTTGTCACTAAATGTAACATATCCCAGGGCTTCCCTGGTGGCTCAGAGGGTAAAGCGATTGTTCGCAATGTGGGCGACCAGGGTTTGATCCCTGGATTGGGAAGATCCCCTGGAGAAGGAAATGGCAGCCCACTCTAAAGAGTCGGACACGACTCAGCGACTTCAGCTCAGCTCAACATATCACACAAACAATGACTTATACATGAAAATGGGCCTCCCAAATTGCTCAGTGGTAAAGAATCTGTCTGTCAAACAGGATATGCAAGAGATATGCATTCGATCCCTGGGTTGAAAAGATATCTATCTGGAGGAGGAAATGGCAACCCACTCTAGTATTCTTGCCTGGGAAATCTCACGGACAGAGGAGCCTGGCAGACTACAGTTCATTGGGTCGCAAAGAGTTGGACATGACTGAATTGACTAAACAACAAACAACAATACATGAAAATAAGGGTAATAATAGGCTCTATACCACTGATAAACTTAGGAAAGCTATATGAAAGATAAAATCGTTTTCATTCAAAAGTTAGTATAAACTTCAGTCTGATGGTCTGAGGGATATTTAAGAAGACTTTATTTTGATTAACTGATCAATAAAGTAAAAATAAACTCAATTGTCATGCCTCAGCCTTTTAGATTTTTTAACATAAATATTTTATGGCAATTCAAGTAAGCCAACAGATACAGATATAACACCGGTATCAGAAATAATAGTTGACAGATTTTAAAAGTTTGTTTTCTTTAAAAGGTACTTTAAAAAGAAGATTGAATATTTTGGATTAGCAATTTTGAAGTTTCTTTTCTTTTTTCCTTTCAGAAATTCTAAATACGTCCTTGCATGGAAAACTTTTCTCAAGAGAGAAAACTAAAAGAAATGGTGATATTTCCCTAGTTGCTCTGAAGGTCTGCTGGTTTTAGTATTCTACCAATTAGGGTAGCCAAGTGACACTCCAGAAAACCATCAAGACACGCCTTTACAGTCCAGGTTGTGTCGAATCTATGCCATCTGTCCTGAAGAAAGAACTATGAAAGCGTGCCACCTAACATTTTTAAGGAATTTGCAGTCAAATTCTCCAAGGACTAGGCAACATCTGGACTATACTTAACTCATCATGATTTCTTTTATCTCACATGAGAGTTCAGCAAGAAATAGGTGTGCCTTTTTATTTGCTAGATTCATGGTAGGCTGAATAATTGACCCCAAAGATACTCAAGTCCTAATGGCCAGAACCTCTGAATGTCACCTTTCATGGCAAAAGGTGCAAATCAGATGAGCTTCTTGCATCTGTGAATTTATACCAATAATTTTGAGATAGGCTCCTAGATTATCTGGATGGACTTAAATGCAATCACAGGCGTCCTTATTTAAGAGAGAAACAGAGATTGGAGAAATAACTTTGAAGATGAAGGAAAGAACCAGCCCTACAGACAACTTGATTTTACGTTTGCAAAATTTGTTTTACAGTTCTAACCTCCAGAAATGTAAGAAAGTAAATTTGTGTTTTTAAGTTGCTGAGTTTGTGATCATTTGTTTTAGCAGCAATGCGTGCCTGCTCAGTCACTTCAGTTGTGTTCAACTCTTTGCGACTCCATGGACTGCAGCCCACTAGGCTCCTCTGTCCTTATGATTCTTCAGGTAAGAATACTGGACTGGGTTGCCATTCCCTCTTCCAGGGAATCTTCTCGATTAAGGGATGGAACCCAAGTCTCCTGCATCTCTTGCATTGCAGGCAGATTGTTTACCACTAAGCCACCAGGGAAGCCCTTTAGTAGAAATAAAAAACTAATATGGAATGTAAAGCAAAGTTCCTTCTTTTGAGATGAAGCAATCATAATAATTAAGAGGTGCAATAGCACATCATACTCAGAGCTGCTGGATTTTCTGGGAATGTTTAACCTGAAAAGGAAAACACATGGATGAGGTCTGCTCTATGTAGACACAGAAGCCAGAATGTGATCAGTGAGTTAGACAGTTTGGTTCATGATGTGAATGAAGTTTGTTCAACATTAGAATATGCTGTCTTTGTGCCACTGGATTGCTGTTGTTGTTGGTTCAGTTACTCAGTCCTGTCCGACTCTTTGTGACCCCATGGACTGCAGCACACCAGGCTTCCCTCTCCTTCACCATTCCCCACAGCTTGCTCAAACTCGTGTCTATTGAGTCGGTGATGCCATCCAACCGTCTCATTCTCTGTCATTCCCATCTCCTGCCTTCAATCTTTCCTCACATCAGGGTCTTTTCTATTGAGTCGGCCTTTCACATCAGGTGGCCTAAGTATGGAGCTTCAGCTTCAGCATCAGTCCTTCCAATGAATATTCAGGACTGATTTCCTTTAGGATGGACTGGTTGGATCTCCCTGCAGTCCAAGGGACTCTCAAGAGTCTTCTCCAACACCACATTTCAAAAACATCAATTCCTCGGCACTCAGCTTTCTTTATGGTCCAACTCTCACATCCATACATGACTATTGGAAAAATCATAGCTTTGACTAGATGGACCTTTGTTGGCAAAACAATGTCTCTCAATGTCTCTGCTTTTTAATATGTTGTCTAGGTTGGTCATAGCTTTTCTTCCAAGGAGCAAGCATCTTTTAATTTCAAGGCTGCAGTCACCATCTGCAGTGATTTTGGAGCCCAAGAAAATAAAGTCTGTCACTGTTTCCATTGTTTCTCCATCTATTTGCCATGAAGTGATGGGACTGGATGCCATGATCTTAGTTTTTTGAACTTTGAGTTTTAAGCCAGCTTTTTCACTCTCCTCTATCATTCTCATCAAGAGGCTCTTTAGTTCCTCTTTGCTTTCTTCCATAAGCATGGTGTCATCTGCATATTTGAGGTTATTAATATTTCTCCCTGCAAGCTTGATTCCAGCTTGTGTTTCATCCAGCCAGGCATTTTGTATGATGTACTCCTCATATAAATTAAATAAGCAGGGTGACAATATACAGCTTTGACATACTCCTTTCTCAATTTAGAATGAGTCCATTGTTCCATGTCTGGTTCTAACTGTTGCTTTTCGACCTGCATATAGATTTCTCAGGAGGCCGTTGGATGGAGACTCCAATATACTGGATCACTCACTGGTCAAGTATATCGTCAGAGTGAATCCCACCTTGGATAGGGAGTTTAGATAAATAATTTCTCAAGTCCCTTCTATGATTGTATTTTCTCCTGTATCTAGTCCTGATCGTTACCGGATGAGTGACATATAGAGCTGTTCACAGGTGTGGGAGGTCCTAGGGCTGGGCTGAAAGGGGCTCATTATTGTCCCACTGGCTGGTAAAGGTGAAGGTCAAAAGGAACATGTGCACTCAGAATAGAAGTCAGTCCAGTTGTCTGGAGCCAGGAAGGTGCCCATTCAGAGCTCCTGGAAGGAGGAGCTGAGACAGAAGACCTAGAGGATGAGGCTTTGCCTTAAGTTAACTGAGGCTAAATGGGTCAAAAGGGGAGGAGGATGAGTTCTGGATGGGCACCTTCCTGCCTCTGGGCAATTGACCATAAAAACGGTCAGTTGTGTAGCTTAAGAGTTAAGGCTAGATCTTCAAGGGACCACACAGTCTGGTCTCTCTTCCCTCTATGCCTTTGCAGTCACTTTTACTGACTCCATCTCCTCAAGCCATCCTTTGAGACCATGTTTTTCTCAGCCTCATATGCATCCTGATCACCAGGGATGCTAGTTAGTAACTCCAGGTCATGGAGGTGGCACCTGAGAATCTCAGTTCTTAGCCAGTTTCCAAGGCTCCCAAGCAGAATTCTTTACTCCTTTAAATATATTATCCACTACCTTAACTACTAACCCTCTCTGAAACTGTACTGTTACAATCTCTTCCTTCTTCTTTTATGCTCCTGTTAGCCCATCACCTGGCCTAGAGTAGATAGATAAAATACTTGTGACATGAATGAATAATGTCAACCACAGCCACAATGTCAGTGATTGCCTATATGTTGATGAAGATTCCTTGAATCAGATCTCTAGCCACTTCTTTTCTGAGCCCTGAACCAAGTTCCCACCTGTCAATCATATAACCAGTACCCAAACTGAGCATTTTGCAGAACTGAACTCATCATCTTCTCTCTGTAATTTCCTTCTTCTGTGCAAATATATTATTTTTTTCAGCTTTTCCATAGTTAGCATGATCACCATCTACCTTTTAAAATTAATTTTTTGGCTGCACCATGCAGTATACAAAACATTAGTTCCCTGACCAGGAATCGAACGTGCGCCCCTTGCAGTGGAAGCTTGGAGTCTCAACCACTGGACGGCCAGGCAAATCCCACCATCTACCTTGTGTTCCAAGGGAAAAAAAGCAAAACTGAAGTCTTCCTTTACTCAACTCATTTCTATTGGGGTGCCCATCAACCTCAAATCTTGTTATTGTAGTAGCTTCTGATTGTGTCCCTTATCTTTCATTCCTCACCACAGTCACCCTAGCACAAATCTGGGTCTTCTGTTATGCCAGGAAAACTGCAAGAGCCTCACAATGAATGCCTCAGCTACCGGTCTCTTCCCACTCCAACTACTTTCATCACTGGCACAAGAATTAATATTCTAAAAGCACATCTGATCCCATCTGCTCCCTTTCCTTTCTGATAAAATGACTTTCTGAGTCTCCAGGATGGGGAACAAAATCCTTCACATCCTATTTTAAGGCTATTCTAATTCTGTCTCCCCTCTACCTGCAAGCACACTGCACCTTACCTGGTCACACTGAGCATCTCATGATCCTGGACTGAGTCAGCCCTTTGATACCTACATGCCTTCAAACATGCTGAGTCCTCTGCCATAAAAGCTTACCTCTAGGGACTTCCTTAGTGGTCCAGTGGCTAAGACTCCAAGTTCTAAATGCAAGGGGCCTGGGTTTGATCCCTGGCCACTTAAGTATTCTTGCTTGAAAAAAAAATCTCATGGACATAGCTTGATGGGCTACAGTCCATGGGGTTGTTGCAACCCCATGGTTGCAAAGTCCGTGGGATCGAATGTGACTGAGCACACACAGGCACAGGGACCTATATCCCGCGTGCTACAGCTAAGCGTTCGCATGCCACAGCTAAAGGTCCTGCATGCCGCCACAAGCATCAGAGACCTTATGTGCTGCCACTAAGACCTGGCATAGTCAAATAAATAAACATTTATTTTTAAAGAGTAATTGCTCACCTCCTTCTCAGCCTGGCACATTAAGACCAGTTCAAAGAACATCTTTCCTGGATATGTTTTAAGATGAGGATTTGCATGTCCATATCTTTCTCTGTTCCTACTTCATGCCACTATTATAATATAGTATTTCACTGACTAGAAATTAGCAATTTATCTGCTTCCTCCCCCAATAGACTATGATCTTCTAAGAAAAGAGATCATGCCTTTTTCATCTTTGCATTTCCAGTGCCTAACGTAGAGTCTGCTATATAATGGTAGCTGCTACATAAATGTTTGTTTATGAATTAATCAATATTGGAGCTGATTTCAGAGAAACACCTAGATTGATCCACTTTGGAGGGCATCATAAAGACCATTTAGCACCAGTGTCTGGTAATGATGCTTTTGGATACTCTCAGTAAAGTCTCTGGAATCATAAGTTTCTTCCCTTTATTCCATACTTGGGATAGATGAATATTGGGTATTTTAATCTTATTTGAAGACTTAATCCTTCCTAGAACTTTTAATATCTAATAATTGTTCCAGATAGCAAGAGATATTTTATTGTCTTATCTTTAGAGAGACTTTAGTATAGCAACAGGAAATCAAGCTGTGCATTATTACGACGGATGATTAAAGTGCTTATTTAGTATAGTCAACAATTAAATATGATTAGGCTCAGTATGGAATAAGACTGGCAGTTCTCCATGACAGATGCAACTGCCTAAACTTTCTCCCTGTTCTGAAAGACCTTTCCTGGAGTATGCACTCCATTTTTTCATGACTATCTCCATGCCCACTGGAAGATCATGACTCTCGATGACAAGAATCAAAGAAAGAAAATTCCCTGTTTGGAATGCCAAAGCCTTTGACTGTGTGGATCACAATAAACTGTGCAAAATTCTGAAAGAGATGGGAATACCAGACCACTTGACCTGCCTCTTGAGAAATCTGTATGCAGGTCAGGAGGCAACAGTTAGAACTGGACATGGAACAACAGACTGGTTCCAAATAGGAAAAGGAGTCCGTCAAGGCTGTATATTGTCACCCTGCTTCTTTAACTTCTATGCAGAGTACATCATGAGAAACGCTGGGCTGGAAGAAGCACAAGCTGGAATCAAGATTGCCGGGAGAAATATCAATAACCTCAGATATGCAGATCACACCACCCTTATGGCAGAAAGTGAAGAGGAACTAAAAAGCCTCTTGATGAAAGTGAAAGAGGAGAGTGAAAAAGTTGGCTTAAAGCTCAACATTCAGAAAACGAAGATCATGGCATCCGGTCCCATCACTTCATGGGAAACAGATGGGGAAACAGTGGAAACAGTGTCAGACTTTATCTTTTTGGGCTTCAAAATCACTGCAGATGGTGTTTGCAGCCATGAAATTAAAAGATGCTTACTCCTTGGAAGAAAAGTTATGACCAACCTAGATAGTATATTCAAAAGCAGAGACATTACTTTGCCAACTAAGATCCGTCTAGTCAAGGCTATGGTTTTTCCAGTGGTCATGTATGGATGTGAGAGTTGGACTGTGAAGAAGGCTGAGCGCCGAAGAATTGATGCTTTTGAACTGTGGTGTTGGAGAAGACTCTTGAGAGTCCCTTGGATGGCAAGGAGATCCAACCAGTCCATTCTGAAAGAGATCAACCCTGCGATTTCTTTGGAAGGAATGATGCTAAAGCTGAAACTCCAGTACTTTGGCCACCTCATGCGAAGAGTTGACTCATTGGAAAAGACTCAGATGTTGGGAGGGATTGGGGGCAGGAGGAGAACGGGACGACAAAGGATGAGATGGCTGGATGGCATCACTGACTCGATGGACATGAGTCTGAGTGACCTCCGGGAGATGGTGATGGACAGGGAGGCCTGGCATGCTGCGATTCATGGGGTCGCAAAGAGTCGGACACGACTGAGCGACTGAACTGAACTGACCATCAGTCCAGTGGCAACTTAAAACTTGGTCTTGGAAAAGATGGAGCAGTGACTTTAAAGTGTACAATCTGTCTCTTGCGTATGTCTTTAAGGAATGGATAAACACTAATAAGGGGCTTCCCTGGTGGCTGAGAGGTTAAAGCGTCTGCCTGGAGTGCGGGAGACCCGGGTTTGATCCCTGGGTTGGGAAGATCCCCTGGGGAAGGAAATTGCAATCCACTCCAGTACTCTTGCTGGAGAATCCCATGGAGGGAAGAGCCTGGTAGGCTACAGTCCATGGGGTCGCAAAAAGTCGGACACGACTGAGTGACTTCACGACCACGACTACGAAACACTAAAAAAAGCAACACAAACACACACACAAAGAAAAACAACTGTCAATAGCCACACAAGGGAAAAGCTATAGCCTCGTGTTATTACTTACAATATGGGGTTTGATGTCAAGCGGGGGAACAGAAGTTTCTGGTGTTGTATTTTTTACCCTCTAAAAATGCTCATCAAGCTTCTCCAGTTTGGAGAGAAAGGGCCTGATGGGCTAAGTTCGGGAGATAAGGCCAAGGGAGCAGAAGTGCCCTATCTCACCTTTCCAGAACGTAGTAGTGAGCAAGGGATATGTCAAGCTTTTCCACTGTCCAGGGCTCATCACTAAACCGTGGGGCTGAGCCAAGTCTTGCAGGAACCACCATGAACACAGGCCACATCCCCGACTTGATGGAGTGAATCATGATGCAGAATATTTAATATAAACTCAGACAGGAGAGCAGATCCTAGGTGTTGGGTGTTAGATGACTTTATATTTTAATCTTTGTATTGTTCATCACTCAAATGTTTTTAAATGAGTCAATGCCTTTAGGAAAAAAAAAAACCTGTAAAGTCATAATTACTTAAGAAAAAGAGAGAAGTCCATAAAAAACCCAATCTCGAGAAAGTCCTTTTTTGGCTTTTCCCTAGGATCCTGTTAGAGAAGGGATTTCAGCTTGCTAGTCAAAAACTAGCTCTCCCATGGTCTAATTAAAGTAATTCATCACCTCATGAGCTTTCTTTCATATGAGACTAAACAGTCAGTACGCAATCACTTACCTAATTCAATGTGTTTCAGAAACTTGAGAAATTGGGAGTTGGAACTGGTTAATGAAGAACGTGGTTGAAAAAGGCTCCAAGGAAGTACTTACACTGTTAAAGACAAGCACGTCTGGGAATGAGCCGGCTTTTTCATTCTGTGCTGCCAGTATTTCTACTTCTTTCTTAACCCCAGAGAGTTGGAGTGACGAATGCTCCTAGCAATTTCATTGCCAAAATCAGAATTCCTTATGGAAGCTCGGTCCCGTCGCGTCCCTTCCGTTGGAGCCTCCGGTTGTCTTGGCTCCATGTGTTCCTCACGTCACTTTCTGCCTAGGAGGCAGTAATATTTCAGGCGTCAAACGCATTGCGTGGACCTGCATTTGATTGTAGCTACAGGAGGCTTAGATGACAATACGATTTAAGTATGAAAAATGTTAATGCGACTATTTGAAACTAAATCCAATTAATAAATAATATAACCATCACATTCTAGGCAGTAAGATTTATTTTTTATTTTTGTTAAATTTTATTTTTACTTTATTTTACTTTACAATACCGTACTGGTTTTGCCATACATTGACATGAATCCACCACGGGTGTATATGAGCTCCCAATCCTGAATCCCCCTCCCACCTCCCACCCCATATCCTCTCTCTGGATCATCCCCATGTACCAGCCCCAAGCACCCTGTATCCTGTATCGAACACAGGCTGGTGCTTCGTTCTTACATGATAGTATACACGTTTCCATGCCATTCTCCCAAATCATCCCACCCTCTCCCTCTCCCACAGAGTCCAAAAGTCCATTCTATACATCTGTGTCTCTTTTGCTGTCTCGCATACAGGGTCATCATTGTCGTCTTTCTAAATTCCATATATATGTGTCAGTATACTGTATTGGTGTTTTTCTTTCTGGCTTACTTCATTCCGTATATTAGGTTCCAGTTTCATCCATCTCATTAGAACTGATTCAAATGAATTCTTTTTGATGGCTGAGTAATACTCCATTGTGTATATGTACCACAGCTTTCTTATCCATTTATCTGCTGATGGACATCTAGGTTGTTTCCATGTCCTGGCTATTATAAACAGTGCTGCAATGAACACTGGGGTACATGTGTCTCTTTTAATTCTGGTAGGCAGTAAGATTTATAGTCTTTACATTTTTCTTTATTTTCCAAATTTGCAAAATGGACACATATTATTTCTATACTCCAGAAAAAATTATATATTTATGGGGTATAGAAATAATATGTAGGGCTTCCCTTGTGGCTCAGCTGGTAAATAATCTGCCTGCAGTGTGGGAGACCTGGGTTCGGAAGATCTCCTGGAGGAAGGCATGGCAACCCACTCCAGTATTCTGGCCTGGAGAATTCCATGGACTGCATGGACTGTATAGTCCATGGAGTCGCAAAGAGTTGGACACGACTGAGCGACTTTCAAATATATATATATATAAATATATACATAAATAAAGGATTCTGATATTTTAAAAACGTTTCTATCCCCTGGCCTCTCCCCACCCTCACCACAACAAAACAGTTGAATTAATTTCTTCTTTAAAAGCTATTCCTTTGGACCCTGTGGGAGAGGGAGAGGGCGGGATGATTGGGAGAATGGCATTGAAACATGTATAATATCATATAAGAAACGAATCGCCAGTCTAGGTTCGATGCAGGATACAGGATGCTTGGGGCTGGTGCACTGGGATGACCCAGAGAGATGGTATGGGGAGGGAGGTGGGAGGGGGGTTCAGGATTGGGAACAAGTGTATACCCGTGGCGGATTCATGTTGATGTATGGCAAAACCAATACAGTATTGTAAAGTAAAATAAAGTTTAAAAAAAAATCACAAAAAAATAAAAGTTATTCCTTAAATGAAGCCAAGTGGTTAAAGAGGATATTTAGATCAAATAAAAGGAAATGACTTCTTCATGCAACTTGTGGTTGGTTAGAGGCATTTTTGTCGCAGAAGTTCAAATGGTCAAATGCAATTGTTAGAAAACTTGCAAGGCCTGTGGAATGAAGGCATGTGCAGGGTGTGATGGCTTCAGGGAAGGTGGGGGTTCTGAAGGAAGGCAGGTGGGGTTGCTCTGATCATCAGCTGTTAGGAGGAGACCAGATGTCCACTTTTAGGGTGAAGAAGAGTTTCAGTTTCAACTGGTCACAGGAATATTCTCTTGACCTTGATTTGAATACTCAGAACAAGATCTTACTGATACATTTTGAAACTGAAACTACTTTCATTTTAATGCCACATTTGACCTTTGGTCTGCCCAGAGAATGAGTCATGTGGGATCTTTGTTATTAGTGGACACCCTTGGGCAGAGATTGAGTTGAAGGCATTGTGCCACAAACTGGCAACCCAAAAGCAAATCAGAAGGGAAGAGCTCAGAGTCTACCAAGGAAAAGAAAGACGTTACAAATAATTGTAGAGTGACCCGTTAATGCTGTGATCCAAGTGAGAAGTGTCGTGGGAACCTTAAGGTAATTCATTTTGTTGAGTTGGGTGTCAAGCCATGTGTGGTCCCAAACATTCCTAAAGTAAGAATCATCCTGGCACACTTGCTGGGAAAAAAGCTTCCTTGATTCCAACTCAGACCTACAGAAGGAGAAGGTTCAGACAAAGATCAGGAATCTGACTACAAAACAAGTGTCCTAAAGGGTTGTCACCTGAGGGCCACTTGGGAAGCTTGGGTGAGTAGGAGCTTGTCAAGTGAAACAGGGAAGAGAGTGCACCCAGGATAAAGAAGAGCTCAAACTTCTGCATGCAAACCCCTCCAGGTCACTGTTGAATCGCAGATGTTGATTCAGTAGTTCTGTGTTGGGACCTTGATTCCATTTCTAACTAGCTCCCAGTAATGATGAAGCTGCCGGTCCGTTGACCACACGGGACCTCTCATTGTCCTTATAAGAAAATACAAACACTTGATCTGAATACAGCATCCTTTGTGATCCAATTTCACATGTCTACGGTCTCATCTTTCCCTTCCCATCCTGTACGCTGTTCTGACAGACTTAACTATGCTTTTCTACAAATGTTTGGATGCATCGTCTCTTCCATGCACCCTCTTTTCCTTTGTTCAACAAACTCCTGGCTCCAGATATAGCTTCCTAAGCATTCGTTAGGTCCCAGTTAGCCAGCATTTCCTTTAGGAAACATCATCTGAAGCCCCCAAATCTGGGATGGGCTCCCCTCCTCAGGGTTCAGACAGCACCTTTACTCTGAGTCGGCAACTGCGTGTTCACTTTTCTAACTAACTCAGCCATAAGATCTGTTTCTCTTTTCCCAGGATGCATGGTTGGCTGTGAGGAACTCTTGTGAAATAGATGGTCGTGAATGGAATCTAATTAAATCAAAGGTCCATGTCTAACTGACTGAAAGGCAGTTGTGAAGGTTCAGACACTTGAAAGTTGTGCACAATGTTTGGGGATCCAACTCTAATCAAAGGGAAAAGTAACAGTAAAAATGCAGCAGGTTTTGAGGGTGTTTGTAGCCACAGAACTGGCCCTATAGGCGCCTCAGTATTAGAACTGAGGACCTCAGATTTAACCTTTTTTGAATCATGCAACCTTTGAGAATATGATAAGAACTATGGAGTCTACCCCTGAAAAACCACCATGCAAACAAAAAGATTTATTAATACATTTTTGCCATTGATATCAGGCAGCTTAGAAGCCTAAGGATTTTGATGTTGAAAGAGACCCTGTAGGAAAGTACAACTTGACAGGAGAATATGGATTAATTCACGCTCATGGGCTCTTTTAAAAGCAAACATATTGGAATCCAACCATG
Source organism: Cephalophus harveyi (assembly GCA_006410635.1). Taxonomy (NCBI): domain Eukaryota; kingdom Metazoa; phylum Chordata; class Mammalia; order Artiodactyla; family Bovidae; genus Cephalophus; species Cephalophus harveyi. The sequence continues at coordinate 564,548 of SJYT01075170.1, forward strand.
TCCGTTCATTTCTGTATCATCTATGGCTGCCTTGGAGCCACAAAGACAGGGTTGAATAGCCGCGGCAGAGATCTTAGGGCCTCAGTTCAGTTCAGTCATTCAGTCATGTCCGGCTCTTTGCGACCCCATGGACTGCAGCATGCCAGGCTTCCCTGTCCATCACCAACTCCCAGAGCTTACTCAAACTCATGTCCATAGAGTTGGTGATGCCATCCAACCATCTCATCCTCTGTCGTCCCCTTCTCCTCCCACCTTCAATCTTCCCCAGCATCAGGGTCTTTTCCAATGAGTCAGTTCTTTGCATCAGGTGGCCAAAGTATTGGAGTTTCAGCTTCAGCACCAGTCCTTCCAACGAATATTCAGGACTGATTTCCTTTAGGATGGACTGGTTGGATTTCGTAGGGCCTGGACAACCCCAAATGTTCCTAGCTAGCTCTTTACAGAAATGTTTGCTGACCTCTGGATTAACCGCAGGAGCAGGACCAGGGAGGGGATGCTGTGTGTGTTGGGGTCCAGTGGGTTTCCTACACATATATACTACTGTTGGTGCCTTTTAAAAAAGTTGGATTGGAGACGACGATCTGAGATCCAGCCTTTCTCCTCTACCTCTGCAAAGAGGAGGGTGGCAGCTCCCAGACACAGCAGGGGAGCCTCCTCTGGGGTCTTAGGTCAATTACCTAGCGGTTCAGGACCTCAGTTTTCTCTCCTGTAGTGTGGAGTGATCGGTGCTCATTTTCCCGGGAGCACTTGTGAAGATGAAATGAGATAGTGCTGCCCTGGCAGAGAGCTAGTTCTCATGCAATGTTAGTGATGCACAACACTGACGTTTGAAAGGAGTCACAAAGTGTGGATTTTACTTGGCCCTGGTCTCCATGCAAAGGATGCTGTTTACAACGTAATTCAGCTCACAGTACCCTGCCTGGAGCTGTCTTTGGTTTGGGATCGAGGTTTGTCTAGTGATTGGATCAATGAGTGGTGAGAGTTTTTGTAAACTTCAGCAGATGGAAATGTCTCTTGATGAACTATGTGAGAATCCCATATAAATTCATGCCTTTTAAAAATACACGAGCACACAAAGGGATTCCCCTGGCTGTCCAGTGGTTAAGACACCGTATTTCCACCATGGGAGGCATGGGTTCCATCCCTGGTTGGGGAACGAAGATCCCACGTGCCTCGTGGCATGGCCAATAAAATAGAAAACTAAATGAATGAATGAACAATGGTTAGAATGTGAAAGTGATCAAAACAGAAGCAACTCTAAACTAGACTCTACTGAGATGAAAAACAAATTATCCAAAGGATAAGTAACGCCCAAATCTTAAAGAGCGAAAGCCTCATTGAAGAGGCAAGGCAGGTATTCCAGGCTGACGAGGACACTCACAGTCTTCTTTGACCCGAACTCCTGCCCTTTCCCATCCTCCTTCCCCCTCTGGTCAGCTGTAATTCACTGCATTCCCATCAGAAATATTTAAAGAACCCTTTGTCATGCTCCAGTTGTAGATTGGGATACAATTTATCTCTTAAATCCTTCATAGAGGCCTTTTGTTTCCTGCCTGCTCAGAATCTCTCCTCATGGATGTTGAAACAATTTATGAGATGTGCTTGCATTTCCTCTTTTTCTGTTGTTTCTCCTAGATCCTTTATTCAAGGTTCCCAAGCACTTTTAACTTATTAACTCTTGCTAGAGGATTTTTTTGTTTGTTTGCTTGAAACTTTGTTTTGGTCATTTCATATTAATTTTTCTCTCTCTCTTTTTTTAACTGTATTGAGAAGAGATGACATGAGACCTAGTCCCTTAACAAACTGTTAAATGGCTGTGCACTTTTGTTAACTATTTGCACAGTCTTGTTCACTGGATCTCTAAAATTTCATCCTGCATAATGGAAACTTGCTACCTGAACGGGTGCAAGGTGAACAGGTCCTCTTCTCTCTCCCCTTATTAGAGCATTTAATTTTAACGACACTGAAATATCGAAAGAATGAATGGGATTATTTTAGGACAGGAAGTAGAGGAAAGAGGGAAAAAAGGTGTAAGGGGAGAACTGATCTATTTTCTGAAGGATTTCCTCCCTCCCCATCTGGATACATTGCATTTAACTGGGGGGCATGGGGAGCCTTGGAAGGCTGCAAGAAAATACAGACTCTATCTGAATCACCTTGGCAAGGAAGGCCCTGAATTGTCAAATGCACACTGAGACCAAGACGGTTACAGAAAGACAGTCCTGTGGAAACCCAGCAGACTGAGCTTCAGTCTTCGAGTTCAGTGTCTCTGGGACTCCTGCCGTGCCAGAGTGGTTTTCACCGGGAACCTTCTGGATCACTTTTCTCCATGAAGACAAGGTATAGGTCAGCATGGCTGTTTCCTAGTAAGAGTAGTCTCTTCTATCACCTTCCTTCCAACCCATTGCATTGTTTGGAGTTACCTGTCAGTTTTGCTTTATCACTGGAAGGAAGGAAAGAAGGGAGGGAGGGAGGCAGGAGGATGAGAAGAGAAAAAGGGAGGAAGAAAGAAGAAAGGAGGAGGGCTCCCCTGGTGTTTCAGTGGTCAAGAATCCACCTGCCGGTGCAGGAGACAGGGTTCTTTCCCTGCTCGGGGAGGATCCCACATGCCATGGGGCAGCTAAGTCCGTGCACCCCAGCTACTGAGCCTGTGCCCTGGAGCCCAGGAGCTGCAACTACTGAAGCCCATGCACCTAGAGTGCATGCTCCACAACAAGAGAAGTAACCTGTGCCTCTCAGCTGGAGAGCAGCCCCGGCTCACGCACCCAGAGAGCAGCCCCGGCTCACGCACCTAGAGAGCAGCCCGTGCAGCAACAGAGACCTTGCCCAGCCACGAGAAGTAAATCCAACCACATGAAAGATTATTTCAAAAAGAAAGAAAGGAGGAAAGGGAGAAGCAGAAACTAAAATTTTGCCTTTCTGTAAACAAATGAGATTTTTTTTCACCTTTAAAAATGATTTTTGAGGCTAAATTAGTACATCTGTATAAAGTGCTCTGATATTGTAAGAAGAGAAATATAATCTGTGAGTTGGCTTAATCTGGCCTGAAATAGAATTATTTCCAATCAAGCCAGAGGGTTTGGGATTAATGCCTTTTGTTTTTCTTCGGCAACCTGGTGTTTAGAAAGTATGAGTTAACCACCAACAAAAGAGTGGGTTCACACTGGAGAATGTTTAATTTTCTCTTAAGGTTTACTTTAAACTCTTTAGGAAGCAGAAGAGCAGTAAAAGAGTCGAGTTCAGGAAAATTTGCTTTTGGAAGTTTTATCATCATCTGAAAACCTGTGAAACTGACATGATTTAAGTTAAGAAATTTAAAGAAAAAAAAAAAAAAAGGCCCTGAATTGTCAAATGCACACTGAGACCAAGACGGTTACAGAAAGACAGTCCTGTGGAAACCCAGCAGACTGAGCTTCAGTCTTCGAGTTCAGTGTCTCTGGGACTCCTGCCGTGCCAGAGTGGTTTTCACCGGGAACCTTCTGGATCACTTTTCTCCATGAAGACAAGGTATAGGTCAGCATGGCTGTTTCCTAGTAAGAGTAGTCTCTTCTATCACCTTCCTTCCAACCCATTGCATTGTTTGGAGTTACCTGTCAGTTTTGCTTTATCACTGGAAGGAAGGAAAGAAGGGAGGGAGGGAGGCAGGAGGATGAGAAGAGAAAAAGGGAGGAAGAAAGAAGAAAGGAGGAGGGCTCCCCTGGTGTTTCAGTGGTCAAGAATCCACCTGCCGGTGCAGGAGACAGGGTTCTTTCCCTGCTCGGGGAGGATCCCACATGCCATGGGGCAGCTAAGTCCGTGCACCCCAGCTACTGAGCCTGTGCCCTGGAGCCCAGGAGCTGCAACTACTGAAGCCCATGCACCTAGAGTGCATGCTCCACAACAAGAGAAGTAACCTGTGCCTCTCAGCTGGAGAGCAGCCCCGGCTCACGCACCCAGAGAGCAGCCCCGGCTCACGCACCTAGAGAGCAGCCCGTGCAGCAACAGAGACCTTGCCCAGCCACGAGAAGTAAATCCAACCACATGAAAGATTATTTCAAAAAGAAAGAAAGGAGGAAAGGGAGAAGCAGAAACTAAAATTTTGCCTTTCTGTAAACAAATGAGATTTTTTTTCACCTTTAAAAATGATTTTTGAGGCTAAATTAGTACATCTGTATAAAGTGCTCTGATATTGTAAGAAGAGAAATATAATCTGTGAGTTGGCTTAATCTGGCCTGAAATAGAATTATTTCCAATCAAGCCAGAGGGTTTGGGATTAATGCCTTTTGTTTTTCTTCGGCAACCTGGTGTTTAGAAAGTATGAGTTAACCACCAACAAAAGAGTGGGTTCACACTGGAGAATGTTTAATTTTCTCTTAAGGTTTACTTTAAACTCTTTAGGAAGCAGAAGAGCAGTAAAAGAGTCGAGTTCAGGAAAATTTGCTTTTGGAAGTTTTATCATCATCTGAAAACCTGTGAAACTGACATGATTTAAGTTAAGAAATTTAAAGAAAAAAAAAAAAACAGAAAAAAAATTGAGAAGTTGCATGGAGCGCAGGGCTCAAAAGTGTTAGGACAGAAGAATAAATTGTTTAAAAAAAAAAGTAGAGAAAAATGCCATATGGTTACTATGGTTACTGATTTTTTATTTTTAGTTACCAAGAAAAAAAAAAATCAATGAATCTCAAAACAGGACTTTATGTTATTTATTTTACCATTTGTGTTTTCATTTAAAAATGAAGATACATGATCTTTCTTTCCTACCCTCTTCCTTTTTCCATTTCTGCCCTCATTCTGCCCTCCTTGGGCCTCTTCTCAAATGTGGATGAAGGGAATCATCTTACTGCCAGTTGAACCACAATGACGCTAACCGTTAGAGGGAGGGAAAATCAAGCCTCCTAGACTGAATTTTGCCTGTCACATCTCTGCGTAGACTGGTGTTCTGTTGAGCTTTATAACTAATGTGGGATGTGGTGCTGAAGCAGCAACACTGTTGCTGTAAAAATAACCCTTGATACCTCAGTATATCCGTGGTGTTGTCCACATGTGGACTTGCCCAGGACATAATGGCACCATGATGCGATGAAATTCATTGTGTTAAAGTGTGATAACTAAAGGAAAAGGAAGTAGATATACTTCCTCATACAACATATTAGGAAGTAGATATACTTCCTCATACAACTTGCCTGGCTTGGTGAACCAGTCACACTTCCTATTAGTATTATAGTTTGTTGCTTTTTTTTTGGCAATGAATTTGTCATGCAGGATCTTAGTTGCAGAGGAAGAGTGGAATCTTAACCACTGGACCACAAGGGAAGTCGCTTATTATAGAATACTTTGACACTGTTCTGATAGTTGGATATACATGGGAGATACCGGTTTTGATATCTGTTCTGACAGTTGGATATATATGGGAGACACCTGAAAGATGGTGGCCTCTTGGCTGTGTGAAGTGATTTTATGCTCAGCTGTGTCATTTCATGTTCATATTTCCCTCCCTTGTCTTTTGTTTGAAGGCAGTGTTTGTGGTCTTTGTAGTACAGGTGGGATTCATTAAGTAGATAGACACTTATGTATTCCAATTTATGAGTGGGTTTTTCCTGGGGAGCTGGTAACCTTTGTTTGGCATATGACTATTTTTTTCTGTCATTACTCTTTTGGGGATTTTTTCTTATGGGCTTGTTCATTTCCTGCAGCTGGGCCATGATTTGTTAATTACATCAACAAGCCAGTCCCTTTTCTTCTCATTAGTCAAGAAGAATGGGATGGAGGGGAAGCGGCCAGTCTTCTCTCCCAACAGAGTCCATTTCTCTTTCACTTTTCCACTACTTTCCCCCCTCACTCTTCTGTGTTGAGTCTCTGGAGCAGACTCAGATTAGCTGAGAGAATAATCTGCTTCATTCATTCATGAGTTTCTTCAATGAGCACCTACTAGTTCTGCCAGAACTTCAAGACCTATTCTGAAAGCTTGAGTTAATGCTAGCCGACAGACACTTACGACATAAAAATTGGAAGGAGAAGGGGAGAAATGGGTTGATGTGCACAAAGTGGAAGAAAGATAGAAGAGAACTACAGAACAGAAGGAAGAGGAAATGGGTGGCAGTGAACAAAGTGGGCTGGAGAAGGCAATGTCACCCCACTCCAGTGTCCTTGCCTGGAAAATCCCATGGATGGAGGAGCCTGGTGGACTGCAGTCCATGAGGTCGCTAAGAGTGAGACACGACTGAGCAATTCACTTTCACTTTTCACTTTCATGCATTGGAGAAAGAAATGGCAACCCATTCCAGTGTTCTTGCCTGGAGAATCCCAGGGATGGGGGAGCCTTGTGGGCTGCCGTCTGTGGGGTCGCACAGAGTTGGACACGACTGAAGTGACTTAGCAGCAGCAGCAGCAGAACAAAGTGGGCAAGAGAAGAAAAAGGAGCAAATGAAAGATGAATTCAAAACCAAGTACAGCAAGTGATTCTGCCAGGAAACTAGGGATCATGAAGATGAATTAGTCTTAGTTGCTAACTTCCAGTAATTTACAGTTACGATCAGAAGTCAGATTTTAAAATGTGTGTGTGTGTATGTGTATGCACGCGTGTGCTCAGTCATGTCTTTGAGACCCTATGGACTGTAGCTCACCAGGATCCTCTGGCTATGAGATTTCCCAGGCAAGAATACTGGAGTGGGGTGCCATTTCCTTTTCCAGGGTATCTTCCTGACCCAGGGATCAAACCAGCTTCTCTTGTGTCTTCTATATTGGCAGGTGGATTCTTTACCACTGAGCCACCCGGGAAAAACTAATTGGCCACACTTGTGTCCTGAGATGCACATGAAGAGAACTTTTAAAAAGTAGTTATATTTTACTTCTTAAAAAGGAGCTTTAATGAGTGGAATAACAAAATCTAAAAGGTTTAAAATTTGTACTTTGTGTTGCTTATAAGGGCTTCCCTGGTGGCTCAGTGGTAAAGAATCCACCTGCAATGCAGGAGACACAGGTTTGATCCCTGGGTCGGGAAGATCCCCTGGAGGAGGGTATGGCAACCCACTCCAGTATTCCTACCTAGAGAATCCCATGGACAGAGGAACCTGGTGGGCTACAGTCCACAGGGTTGCAAAGAATTAGACAAGTCTGAAGCAACTTAGCATGCACGCACATTGCTTATAAAGCCCCTGTCTTGCAGCCCAGGCTGGGGGCTTTGTGACCCCCAGGATGTGGCTGTGCCCCAGTCTCTCCAGAACTCAGGATGCCCGCTGCCAGAGAACCTAGAGAAAGGACATGTTTTCTCCTCCTTTCCAAATCTGTTAATGTTCTGTTCACCAATAGGCTATTGTAACAATTGATCTCTGTGTGAACTGGATACCCATTACATCTTGCGGAGCAAGGCACTTAATCTGGCGTATTTCCTTTACAAACGACCTCTTCTCTCCTCTATTGGACGCTCATCACCGAAACAGTTGTCGGTCCAGATCACTGGCTCACTGCCTCCAGCCACGGACAGAGTCTTTGGAGCAGAAAAGCGAGAGGGACAGGAGTCCCTGAAAGACCACAGTGTGCTTTGTCTTGCGTTAGGCAAATGCTCACGCGTGCCTGAAATTCCGAAGGAAGTCAGAGAAAGGAAGTTTGCCGGCGGGGGTGCTTGTGATATTTTTGGCAGCGATATTTCCCTACCTGGCCTGTGTGTTTGTGTCTGTGATGATGTTTACTGCAACTTGAAAAAGAATAGCTACTAAATTAGGATATGATGAACTTCTCAGCTGGAGAGAGAACGGGATCCAACAGAGAAAACAACATTTGCGACTTGAGATACTGTATTCTCTCTTTGAGGTTACATTTAGATGTCAGGATAAGCAAGGGGAAAAACACTTCCAGAAGACAGAAACAGCTCGGCTGTGTCCAGTCCTTGTAAGAAAAGTGGAAATGTTTGACTTGAGCTTTACGGTTGTTTTGTCTGTAAAGATTAAGGGCTCTTGGCTGTGTCCACCTCCTCACCACATCTTTTCATCCTTTAAGTTTGGTGGGTGAAAAGAGACTTTTCCTTCCCCCTCGAGATTCTGCTTTATTTCAGCAAGTGTTTGGTGGTTCTGGGTGATAGATTTACTATACAACTGTTTGGATTTTGATCACTTTTCAAGACCAATGGCTTTGGGGGTGGTCACTGAAAGGAGTTTGAAAGCTCTGTAATCTCTTCTCTCTGCCTTCAAGGGAAAAATTTGCACCACAAATACGATTGTTTTTAGACTTGTCAAGAGCCTCTAGCAAAACAATTCAATACAGTTTAGGGCTGGACGGAAGAGATGAATGCTCTCCTTTTAGAGGCAAGTGACTGGGGGTCTAGGTGAAAGAACCTCTGGGCAAAACCTTGCTCCCTGGAAAGATAATTAGAGTGTACAATGGTGAGTAGTGACTGTTCTCATAGAAAATTCCCTGTAATTACCCCCGTCAGGAATGTTCTCAGGACTAAATTGGAGGAACCGGGGGATCATTGAATCATCAATGTTTGGCCTTATATCCTAAGGAGAGTTTCACAAAGGCAAAAGCTCCTTTTCTTCATATTTTGTCTATCAGGGAGAGATATCTAAAAGCAGTGGTTCATTTGTGAGTTCACTTTTTAGGTCTCTCTCTACACCGATAACCACACCCACCACGTGTAAGTGACACATAATATATGTGTGTATATATATGTATTAATATAACACAGTGCTTAGAAAGGTTACTGCTTACATATCTTAAAAGTATACGTCGTATCACTCCAGTGATACTTGGAGTTGAGAGACATTTTTAAAAACAAGACATTAGTGTTAATAAAAGGCATTTTATGAAAATTAGACCCTTGAATATGGTATAGATACAGAATGGAATATTACTTAACCATAAAAAATAATGTATTAATACCGTTTGCAGCCACATGGATGGACCTAGAGATTATCAAAGTAAGTGAAATCAGAGAGAGACAAATGTCATATGGTAGCACCTACATGTGGAATCTAAGAAAATGATCCAAATCAACTTATTTACAAAACAGAAATAGACTCACAGACACAGGAAACAAGCTTTTGGTAACCAAAGGGGAAAGTGAGGAGAGGGATAGACCAGGAATTTGGGATTCAAGAGGCGCTAGTGGTAAAGAACCCCGCCTGCCAATGCAGGAGATATGAGAGATGCAGGTTCGATCCCTGGGTCAGGAAGATCCCCTGGAGGAGGGCACAGGAACCGACTCCAGTATTCTCGCCTGGAGAATTCCATGGACATACCATGGACAGGGGAGCCTGATGGGCTACATTCCATGAGATCACAAAGAGTCTGACATGACTGAGTGACTTAGCACGAGCACCACATGTAAAATAGATAACCAACTAGTGCCTACTGTATAGCATGGGAAACTATATTCAGTATCTTGGAATAACCTATTATGGAAAAGAATCTTAAAAAGAATAGGTATATATGTATATGTATAACTGAATCACTTTACTGTATACCTGAAACTAACTTGACATTGTAAATCAACTATATTTCAATGAAAGTTAAAAAAATAGACTAAATAATAAATTAAAACAGTAAATAATTATTATTAATAAATAATAATAATAAATTAAAAATAAAAAACTCATTGAAGAACCACCATCCCCATTCCGCCCCGGCCCCTTTTTTCTTTCTACTTTATTAGAGTTGAGGGATTTGAAACTGTGATAGACTTTACTATCCAAACTCTCCCCCAACCCTGTTTGTCTGAGAACAAAAAAATGATGCTTAAGGAATTCAGTCTTCAGACCCAAAGTCACACGTGTTAACACGGCTACCACTTCACCTGCTGCCGAACTCAGAGACCCACCCCCTCTGCCTTAGAGACAAGGAGCCGCCTTCTGCTCACCTGGCCTTTAACACAGAGAGGATTGTTAGTTTCTGCCTCACTGTCTGCCCTCGGGCACTGAGAAGTCATTTTACTGGTTGCTCATTTCTGACTGGCTTCCCATGGGAGGTTCACTATTTTGTCTGTTTTCAAAGACACGTGAGAAAGGGAAAATGCTATTCATTTTAAACGTTGATAAGTAAGTGGGTAAAGCTTTTTAATGGGAAATCAACCAACTCCCTAAAACTTGGAAAGTTCTGTTTTTTTGGCCTTGAGGCTTGTAGGATCTTAGTTTCCTATCCAGGCATCGAACCCAGGCCTCCCACAGTGGAAGTGTGGAGTTTTAACCACTGGACCGCCAGGGAATTCCTAGGAAATTCTTAATTTTCCGTGGCTAACAGTGTCCATGAGGAGAGATGTCATCGAAATACACATCATTTAAAACCTTTGCTAAACCAATGGTGCAGCTTATTTCTCTAGGACACTTTCATTTTTTAAGGAGAGCCGCTCTCTTTTTCGGTCCAACATTTGACTGTGTTGAGAACCATAGGACTTCCCTGGTGACTCAGTGGATAAGAATCCGCCTGCCAGTGCAGGGGACGCTGGTTCAATCCCAGGTCTGGGAAGATCCCACGTGCCACGCAGTGACTAGGCCCATGTAGCACAACATTCTGCGTGCATTCCAGAGCCTGCACGCTGCAACTACTGAAGCCCTCGTGCCCTAGAGCCTGGGCTCTGCAACGAGAGAAGCCACCGCGATGAGAAACCCGGGCACCACAACTAGAGAGTAGCGGTTCGTCGCAACTGGAGAAAGCCGGCATGCAGCAGCAAAAGACCCAGCACAACAGAGATAAAATTAAAAAAAAAAAAAAGAACCATAAAAATGCATCTCAGGCAATATTGTGGGCAGTATTCTGACACAGAATTAGAATCAGCATTTACAAATTTAATAATTGAGCTTCAAAGAATAGAAAATTAATTCTAAAAAGATACAGGCTTCCTGGCTTTAGTAACCCATTACCCTTAAAATGATTATCATACTTGTTGAACCTATCAAAAAAGCAAAGGACAAATTCATAGAGACAGAAAGTAGAATGGTGATTGCTAGGGATGATGGAGGGGATGGGAAGTTGGCATTTAATGGGGACCGGATCCTTTGGGAAGATAATAAAAAGTTCTGGAGATGGATGTGGATGGTATTGGATGGATGATTGCACAATATTAGCTCCTCTGAACTGCACAGTTAAGAATGGCTAAAATGGCACATTTTATGTATGTATATTTTACCACAATAAATACAGGCAAAAAAAGAAAGAAAGAAAAGGAGTAATTCTAGGATCGGGTGCAGGAAGTTACTGTTGAAATAACCAGAACATTTGTTGTTTGAGCCTTCGCAGAGAACAGGCAATAATAGTTCCCTGAAAATACTGTTGTGGTATTAATATTAATTAATATTAATATATCTCTGCAGAAGGAGATGAGGAAAGAAATTTCAACAGCTTAGCATTTATGGGGTACACGACTGGGAGTAAAACACTTGTGAAAAATATCATGATAGAAGGTCTTTATTTCAAGTGTGGTGAAGGCCGCTGACTCATTGGATAACTGGAGTATTTGTGGCTTGAGTAATGGCCGAGCCAAGAATCCTGTAGTCAGACTCTTTCTTCCTTGGGGGAAAAAAAATAGGAGGTCAAGTCAATTCTATCCCACTCTATCTTGGATATTTTGTTCCATGATGATTTTGACCAACCCTAAATTCCTCCAGCAAGGGAGGAATGTTCAGTGTTTTTGTAACCTTGATTAACTGTGATATTATTCCAAACAAGGAGGCAGACCCCTATGGGGGCAAGAGGTGGAGAGGAGCTAGCTAAATCGGGAGTCTGTTTTTGATCCCGGCCAGATGATGGATATCTTAACGAATGGGGCCAGTGCTACTTCTGATCTCATTCTGAGAAAAGACAGTTTCACCAGCTGGGTGAAATGTCTGGACTCAAGTATGAAGCCAGTTGATGGATCAGCTAAATAGCTGAAGGAACTCAAATTCTTCCGATAATAATATTCTAATTATTTATCTTCCTGTGCCTGGACGCTCAGTCGTGTTCGACTCTTTGCAACCCCATGCACTGTAGCCCGCCAGGCTCCTCTGTCCATGGGGATTCTTCAGGGAAGAATACTGGAGTGGGTTGCCATGCCCTCCTCCAGGGGTTTATCTTCCTGAGGTTGTACTTATTTCGAGTGTTTTCAGATTGGGATAAAGTAATAACATGAGTCGGGGGCTTGGAGCTGTCATGGCTAAGTTTTGCTGTTTTCTGTGAAGTCGTGGCACTAGGTTAGCAGGCATCTGGTTATCTTAAGGATGCTGTTGAGTGTAGTCAAGCAAAGATATTCTGGAGTCAGACTTCCTGACTGCCTAGGTCTGCCTATCCTGGGTCTGCCTATCCTGGGTCTGCCTCTTGCAAGATGAGACCTCAGGCAATTGCCCACATCTCTGTGCCTTTAGAGTTGTCATCTCTAAAAAGAGGATGATTGCAATAGATTTTGCATCATAGGTTGCTGTGAAATATGATTTAAAACCTGTAAAGTGCTCGGACCTCTTCATGGATCACAGCCTCGTCATAGTGAATGGGGAAAAGCGGAAGCAGTGACAGAAAATTTTATTGTCTTAGGCTCCAAAATCCCTGTGGATGGTGATAGCAGGCATGAAGTTAGAAGACACTTGCTCCTTGAAAGGCAAGCTATGACAAACTTAGGCATCATATTAAAAAGCAGAGACATCACTTTGCGGACAAAGGTTTGTACAGTCAAAGCTGTGTTTTTTCTAGCAGTAACATGCAGATGTGAGAATTGGGACATAAAGAAAGCTAATTCAATGGACATAATTTGAGCAAGCTCTGGAATGCAGTGAAGGATGGAGGAGCCTCGGCATGCCACAGTCTATGGGGTTGCAAAGAGTTAGACACAATTTAGTGACTGAATGAGAGCAACAAAAGTGCTTGGAGCAGTGCTTAGCGTGTAGGGACTGGGCCATAAAAGTGAGCTATTATTTTTATTAATCATTGCCTCTTTGGAGGAAGATGTGGCTAAAACAGTGAGGGTGAAGGCTGCAGCGGTAGGTTTGTTGCCTATGAGTCACACACCCTTTGCATTGGAGAGTTCAAACTCAATGGCTTGTCAAATCATCATGTGCATGATTTGTTTGTCAATTACACCTCAACGAAGTGGAAAAGAAAGGAAAAAAACCCCATGACTGCTATACACATGTATTGTTTTTGTTTAGTCGCTAAGTAGTGTCTGACTCTTTACAACCCCATGGGCTGTAGCCCACTAGGCTGCTCTGTCCACGGGATTTACCAGGCAAGAATACTGGAGCAGGTTGCCGTTTCCTGCTCCATGGGATCTTCCTGACCCAGGGATCGAACCTGCATATCCTGTATTGGCAGGTGGATACTTTACCATTGAGCCACCAGGGAAACCATATGAGTCAGGCAGGTGTTAGTGAACCACTCCTGCATGCACTCATTTGTTGATTAACCGTGTGCCAGACATTGGGGATACAGAGTCAATTACAGTGTGATTTATTATGATGCTCAGTGTAGTGGCAAAGACACATGACGAGATTACTGTGCAATATGTAGGTACAAAGGTTAAGATATGTACATGGTATCACTGAGTTGTAATGGAGGAAACCTCAGGGGTTGAGGGTAAGGTAGGGAGGAACACTCAGGGAAAATTCCTGGGAGTAATCCCGCAAAACATGTGTTTGGTCAAATAAAGCTTGATTTTACTAAAAAATCAGTAACAGTTTCAGCCTGTGTCTCTAAAAGATAAGGATTCTCTCTCTCTCTGATAAATAAAATACTATTATTACCTCTAAAATAAATAATAATGGTTGCTCAATTAAAATACTATAATATTAAGTGTAATAAAATATCTGATTGATTATCTGGACATTACCAGATGGTCAATACCAAAATCAGATTGACTATATTCTTTGAAGCTGAAGATGGAGAAGCTCTACACAGTCAGCAAAAACAAGACTAGGAGCTGACTGTGGCTCAGATTGTAAAATTCAGACTTAAATTGAAGAAAATAGGGAAAACCACTAGACCATTCAGGTATGACCTAAATCAAATCCCCTGTAATTACACAGTGGAAGTGAGAAATAGATTCATGGGATTAGATCTGATAGAGTGCCTGAAGAACTATGGACAGAGGTTCGTGACATTGTACAGGAGGCAGTGATCAAGACCATCCACAAGAAAAAGAAATGCAAAAAGGCAAAATGGTTGTCTGAGGAGCCCTTACAAATAGCTGAGAAAAGAAGAGACGCTAAAGGCAAAGGAGAAAAGGAAAGATATACCCATTTGAATGCAGAGTTCCAAAGAATAGCAAGGAGAGATAAGAAAGCCTTCCTCAGTGATCAATGCAAAGAAATAGAGGAAAAGAATAGAATGAGGAAGTCTAGAGATCTCTTAAAGAAAATGACAGATACTAAGAGAACATTTTATGCAAAGATGGGCACAATAAAGGACAGAAATGGTATGGACCTATCAGAAGCAGAAAATATTAAAAGAAGGAGGCAAGGATACACAGAGGACTACACAAAAAAGATCTTAATGACCCAGATAACCATGATGGTATGATCACTCACCTAGAGCCATACATCCTGGAATGCCAAGTCAAGTGGGTCTTAGGAAGCATCACTATGAATAAAGCTAGTGGAGGTGATGGAATTCCAGCTGAGCTACTTCAAATCCTGAAAGATGATGCTGTGAACGTGCTGCATTCAATATGCCAGCAAATTTGGAAAACTCAGCAGTGACCACAGGACTGGAAAAGATCAGTTTTCATTCCAATCCCAAGAAAGGCAATACCAAAGAATGTTCACACTACTGCACAATCGCACTCATCTCATACTCTAGCAAAGTAATGCTCTAAATTCTCCAAGCTAGGCTTCAACAGTACATGAACTGAGAACTTCCAGATGTTCAAGCTGGATTTAGAAAAGGCAGAGGAACCAGAGATCAAATTGCCAATATCCACTGGATCATAGAAAAAACAAGAGAGTTCCAGAAAAACATCTGCTTTACTGACTACACCAAAGCTTTTGACTGTGTGGATCACAAGAAACTGTGGAAAATGCTTTAAGAGGTGGGAATACCAGACCACCTTACCTGCCTCTTGAGAAATCTGTATGCAGGTCAAGAAGCAAGAGTTAGAACTGGACATGGAAGAACAGACTGGTTCAAAATTGGGAAAGGAGTACGTCAAGGCTGTATGTTGTCACCCTGCTTATTTAACTTATATGGAGAATACATCAAGTGAAATGTTGGGCTGGATGAAACACAAGCTGGAATCAAGATTCCAGGGAGAAATATCAATAACCTCAGATATACAGATGACACCACCGTTATGGCAGAAAGCCATAGAGAAACTGAAGAGCCTCTTGATGAAAGTGAAAGAGGAGAGTGAAAAGGCTGGCTTAAAACTCAGCATTCAAAAGCTAAAAAATATGGCATCCAGAACCATCACATCATGGCAAATAGATGGGGAGACAATGGAAACAGTGACAGACTTTATTTTCTTGGGCTCCAAAATCACTGCAAATGGTGACTGCAGCCATGAAATTAAAAGAAGCTTGCTCCTTGGAAAAAAAACTATGACCAACCTAGACAGCTTATTAAAAAGCAGAGACATTGCTTTGCCAACAAAGGTCCACCTAGTCAAAGCCACGATTTTTCCAATGGTCATGTATGGGTGTGACAGTTGGACCATAAAGAAAGCTGAGCGCCGAAGAATTTATGCTTTTGAACTGTGGTGTTGGAGAAGACTCTTGAGGGTCCCTTGGACTGCAAATAGATCCAACTAGTCCATCCTAAAGGAAATCAGTCCTGGGTGTTCACTGGAAGGACTGATGTTGAAGCTGAAACTCCAATACTTTGGCCACCTGATGGGAAGAGCTGACTCATTTGAAAAGACCCATTTTGAGTTTATTTTTGTGTGTGGTGTTAGAAAGTGATCTAGTTTCATTCTTCTACAAGTGGTTGACCAGTTTTCCCAGCACCACTTTGTTAGAGAGATTGTCTTTACTCCACTGTATATTCTTGCCTCCTTTGTCGAAGATAAGGTGTCCATATGTGTATGGATTTATCTCTGGGCTTTCTATTTTGTTCCATTGATCTATATTTCTGTCTTTGTGCCAGTACCATACTGTCTTAATGACTGTGGCTTTGTAGTAGAGCCTGAAGTCAGGCAAGTTGATTCCTCCAGTTCCATTCTTCTTTCTCAAGATTGCTTTGGCTATTCAAGATTTTTTGTATTTCCATACCAATCTTGAAATTATTTGTTCTAATTCTGTGAAAAATACCGCTGGTAGCTTGATAGGGATTGCATTGAATCTGTAGATTGCTTTGGGTAGTATACTCATTTTCACTATATTGATTCTTCCGATCCATGAACATGGTATATTTCTCCATCTGTTAGTGTCCTCTTTGATTTCTTTCATCAGTGTTTTATAGTTTTCCATATATAGGTCTTTAGTTTCTTTAGGTAGATATATACCTAAGTATTTTATTCTTTTCGTTGCAATGGTGAATGGAATTGTTTCCTTAATTTCTTTTTCTACTTTCTCATTATTAGTGTATAGGAATGCAAGGGATTTCTGTATGTTGATTTTATATCCTGCAACTTTACTATATTCATTGATTAGCTCTAACCACACGACTGAATGACTGAACTGAACTAATACATGTCACATGATTTTTAAGTTGGTTTGAATGAATCAGGATGCAAGTAAGGGCAAACCTTGTAATGGATCTCTTTCTCTTTTTCATTCTTTGTAATTTATTTGCTGAAGAAATTGAGTTGTTTATCTTGTATAGTGTTCCATGGATGGATTTTGCTAATTGCATCTTAATGGTGTCATGTAACATTTTCCTCTGTTCGTTATACTTCCTATAAATATTGTGTCCAATATAAAGTTTTGTCAGACTCAGATTCAATTTCTTGGGGTGGGGTGGAGATGTGGATGGGCCAAGATTGCTTCACAGAGAGTGTGGAGCATTTCCTTCAGGAGGCATGTACTGAACGGTGGTCTCTCTTTTGAAATGTTTGTAGCCCCTGAGGGTCTTTGGTTAGGGCCATTCCTTCGTAAAGGTTGTAAAGTGGTCCTATTCTAATTCTCCCTTTCCTTCTTTGGCTGGAATCCTAGAGAGAGTAATTTCCCCTCATGTATTATTTGCTTACTCACTGGCATACATAAGTTGGTCTAGGAAAGGCAAGTTGAGTGCCTGGTTGAAAACTCCATATTAACAGTGGCCCTGTGGTATTACAAGACCCACAACCTTTAATGTCAGTAAAATTCTATCATCATACCATTCTACTAAAACAGGAAGGTGAACCAATGGGGTTTTATAAGTACCTGGCATCGGAAGAAGGACTTTCTGCTTATAACATAGCTTTAAAAACACTTTAACTTCCCCCCAAGCTTTTAGTCAAAATAGTTTTTTTTTTTTTTAAAGCAGCAATTACAAAAAGATAATCTTGCTGAACTAAAATCCTAGACTACATCTCATATCATTTTAGTTTTCAGTGACCTACTTAGCGTGTGGCATGATTTACAGTGGGGGTTTATTGCTTTAGCAAAATAATGCTTTGGTCATTCACTTAAAGGGAAAAAATATCTTCTGTTTTACTCTGTAGTATGGAATGAAATCTTTAAACAGTCAAAATCAGCTTGAGGTTAAGTCATCATTAGGACAATGTTATACCAAACCTAAAATAGATGTGTACCTTAGCACTGATGTATACAGGGCTTGTGTTTCCTAAAAGGTGAAGTGAAAACAGATTCCCATGACTGCATGCAGGATGAATAAGCAAGTCACACACACACAAAGGTTAATGGAAAATGGAACACTTAACGACCTTCCCTCGTGGTCCAGTGGCTAAGACTCTGTGCTCCCGATGCAGGGGTCATAGGTTCGATCCTTGGTTGGGGAGCTAGATCCCATACGCCACAACTAAGACTTGGCACAGACAAATAAATGTATATTTTTTTCATGGAACATTTAAGAAGCATTACATTTTAGGTGTTCTGTGAAAATCCCTTTTAAATGTATTCCCATGTGAAATCAGTTGTGTGCATTCAATTGATGACATGAAACATTAACAGGAGTGGAAGCAGGAGTAACCTCTGAGCTTTTGGGTGGACTCTGGTGTGACCTCAAAGTCCTCGACTTCCTCAAATGGGGAGGAAGTTGAAACTGGTCAACTCGGATCCTGACCAGTTTTCCTCTTGCCCTCTCCTTCCAAATCACTTAAATCCTTTGTCTCCAACTACATTAGATCTATTCAGTGTTTCCCTTTTTAATGCTTCCACCATTTCTTAATATCTACAAAGAACGATTGATTCCCCCCATGCCAGCAGGAAGCAGTGGGGTGTGCGTGTTGGAAGGGCCCCAGTTTGAGGAACTAGCCAACAAGGGGCATATTGTCTTTCTTTTCATTCTTTCTTTTATTTTTTTTAGAGCATTTTTCTTTCTCATCCAGATTAGTCTGACCTCAGCGCGAGACAACCATATATTACTTTTAACGGCAAACTTGAATGTCGCCTGGGTTGCCTTGTGGTTTTCCATGAATGTAATATGATAATCCCACTGGAGCCACCTCAGCCACTTACTACTCTTACCCTGATAAAAATACTTTGTTGGGGCTGTTAGGATGTCTTTTATTTTTAATCCAGCTGAAAATGGAAGCATTACAGAGCTTAGAAATATTAATGAGAAAATTCTCTGCTTTCCAGCTCAGCGTACCCCACACATGATGGGCAAGAATAAAAGTATTTTGTCCAGTTTAACCTCGATAGAAGCATCTTAGCTGAAGCTTTCAAGCAAGGCTTTTAAGAAAGAATCATATGACACACACATATACAAAATGGAAATGCCCTGGCAGATAAAATTAACATTCTCTTATTGCACCTGTAGCGCAAATGGTTATAAAAGGAGTTGCTAAATAATGTACACTCTCTGATGATCTATAAGGCAGCTGTGTGCCTTTCTATTTTAAAAATCCCAAGAGTTAAAGCCTAATCTAATCCTCTCTTTGTCCGAGTTTCTGTCAAATGATCAGACCCTTGGACATTTTTTAACTCAGGACGGATGGGTTGTATTGAATCAAGCCTACTTTATGAACAGGTTGTCCATCAGCCTCGTCGAACCTTCTGGTGTTTATTTATTAACAGGTAGAGACAGACCTGCAATCTCACTCTTTTTCTAAGTAAACCTGTGCCAAAACCCAAATGGGTGCTTAAAACAGATGGTTCTCATCTTCCTAAAGACTTGGCTTAACTCTTGTATTTTCCCTCTGGGCACAGTCCTGGCAGGGTGATTTGTGAGATGGCACCATCACTGTAAGTAGGAATCACCTGGAAAATGAGTTTTTCTTGTTTCATGAAAACAAAAAGTCCCCCTCTCTGTTTTCTTTTTTTTTCTTTTTTGAAGGTGGTAGGCTAAGTAGGTCCTTGTTGTTGTGTGGGTTTTCTCTAGTTGTGGTACGTGGACTTTTCATTGCCATGGCTCCTGTTACTGTGGAGCACGGGCTCTAGAGTGGAGGCTCAGTAGTTGTGGTACATGGGCTTAGTTGCCCTTGGGCATGTGTATCTTCCTGGACTAGGGATCGAACATGTGTCCCCTGCACTGAAGGCGGATTATGAACCACTGGGCCACCAGGGAAGTCCAGAAGCTCCCCTGTCTTAGGGTCATCCTGTGGAAGCATGAAGGAACCCCACCCCAGATTCAGTTGGGATGTCAAAGCTGATGAGACCACAGAAGCACTGAGAGGGTATGAAAAGCTATATCACACACACACACTCAGGATAAAATTTCTGCTGTTGCTGTTTAACAAAGACAGAAATAGTTATAAGCGAAATCATAGGTGATTTGTTAATAATTCATAGGAGACCGGTGGCCCATTACTGTCTCTCTTGAAGCCTAAAAATACCCTCAAAAGGAAAACTCAAGGCAGAATGAGGCGTTGTGCAGGGGGTAAGGCAGGCTCCCAAAAAGTTTCAAACTGGGCTTCAGAGAGCAGGGAAAGGAGGCCAGCTTGACATTTTATATTAGAAGGTAACCAGAGGTGAGCAAGACCCTGATGCTGGGAAAGATTGAGGGCAAAAGCAGAAAAGGGTGGCAGAGGATGGTTGGATAGCATCACTGACTCAATGGACATGAACCTGGGCAAATTCTAAGAGATAGTGAGGGACAGGGAGGCCTCAGTTCAGTTCAGTTCCGTTCAGTCGTTCAGTCGTGTCTGACTCTTTGCGATCCCATGGACTGCAGCACGCCAGGCCTCCCTGTCCGTCACCAACTCCCAGAGTTTACTCAAACTCATGTCCATTGAGTCAGTGATGCCATCCAACCATCTCATCCTCTGTCGTCCCCTTCTCCTCCGCCTGGCTTGCTGTAATCTGTGGGGTCTCCAAGAGTTGGACACAACTTAGCGACTGAACATCAAAGAAGTGAGAATTTCCCCACGCATCCCTGAGTTTGTGTAGTTTGAACTCCCACCGGTGCCAGAGAGGGGAGCCCCTGGGCTTAGCCACTGGCAAGATGGGAAGGGGAGTGGGAGGGAAGAGGGAATGATGGCGTCCGAGAGCCATCAGGGGTCAAACATCAACATGGGGTCAGACGCTACTTTACCTGTCCCTTTCGGGTAAAGAGAAGACAGAAGGCACTGTAAAAAAAAAAAAAAAAAAAAAAAGAAGAAGAAGAAGGTCAAGATTTTTAGATTGATACCAAATGCTGCTTGAGAAGTGAAGGTTTAGAGGCATTTGGAAAACTTCTAGAATTTTGCTATGTATTTCTGCTTGGGGCTTTTAAGGGCAAAACAATGTATGTAGTCAGTCAAACCTTTCTGATAAAATATTTGGATAAAAGTCTTCAAGTGTTTAGATGATTACTGAAGACATTTGCAGATTGTTCCATTTGGGCAAATCAGTTCTTACTGTTGGTAGATTATTTTCCACTTTCTAACCTAAATACTTTGCACACTGGATAGGGCTTGGTTCTCTCATTACACTTGACAGTGGTGGGCCATCAGAAAGCCAAGGGAAGTTAGGGATTATTTAGGATAATCTTATTATTTGTTTGGAGAAATTTAAGGCCTATGAGAGTCTAGAATGTTAGCTGAGGTCACACAAACTAGAATCCAAGTCCTGAGGCTTGCCTACTATACCTCACCTAATTTGAATCAGACAGTTTGGTTGTCTTTTTTCCCTAGGCTTTCAATAACAATGCTTTCTCTGCAGAATGTTAGATTAAAAAAAAACATCAATTTTATTTGTTGCTTCCCCATAATCTTCAAGTCTGAATATATTGCAGAACTTTAATATGAATTCTAAAATAGAGATCCTATATTTTATTACACTGGAAATGTTAAATTATATATTAGCTTTGGGTGCTGTGCTGTGTGCTAAGTCACTTCAGTGGTGTCTGACTCTTTGTGACCCCATGGACTGTAGCCCACCAGGCTCCTCTGTCCATGGGATTTTCCAGACAAGAATACTAGAGTGAGTTGCCATTTCCTTTCCAGGGGATCTTCCCAACCCAGGGATCGAACCTGCATCTCTTACATCTCCTGAATTGGCAGGCAGGTTCTTTAGCACTAGAGCTACCTGGGAAGCCCCAACATTGGATAAGACATCCAATAACAGATCTTTTTTTGTTGTTTAATTCAGTGTATTTTAATTTTTAAAGTAACATTAAATATTTTCTTTCATTTTTTCCCCTCTATTTCTGTGGTGTGTGCGCTCCATTCTAGGATTTATTAAAAATAAACTTTAAACTCCAAGATTGTTTTAGATTTACATATACATTTCGAAGATAGTGAGTTTACAAATACTCCATGCTCAGTTCACCCTATCAACATTATATTAGCATAGTACATTTGTCGAAATTAGCTAACCAATATTGATCATAATTCTCTCTCTTTTTTTTTTTTTGGCTTTATTTCCATAGTGACCTTATACCCAGCCCTGACCCTTGTTCCAAACTTACACTGAAAGTTACTTTCTATGATCTGGTTTTTTATCAGTGTGCTAAGACTTGTTTTGTGGCATAACATATAGTAGATCGTGGAGAAAGCTCTGTTTGCACTTGATAAGAATTTGTTGTTAGGTTGTGGTGGTGGTGGTTTAGTCACTAAGTCATGTCCAGCTCTTGTGATCCCATGGACTACAGCCTGCCAGGCTCCTCTGTCCATGGGATTCTCCAGGCAAGAATACTGGAGTGGGTTGCCATTTACTTCTCCGTGATCATAATTCTTAACCAAAGTTCACACTTTATTCACACTTCCTTAGCTTTTTACTGAATATTGCTTTTCTCTCCCATCCAGGATGCATTATGTTGAGTCATGACTCCTCAAACTCCTCTTGGCTGTGACAGTTTCTCCAAATTTTCTTACTTTGTCTTGATATTCTTGACAGACTCAAGAAGTACTGGTCAGGTATCCTGTAGAATGTCCTTCAACTGGGATCCATCTGATGCTTTTCTTATGATGTGACTGGAGTTGTGAGTTCTTGGAAGAGACCTGACTTATCACTCTCGATATCAATCTTAATCGCCTGACTGAGATAGTGTTAAGGGTAGGGCAGAATGTTCTGGAAACCCATAGATGACAAGACAGGAAGGACAGAGGGATTTTTACGTATGATTTCTACACACAAAAAACTTACACCCTTCTATATTATACTCTGGAAGAAGGTTCTTATGTGCCTCCTAGGTGTTAGGGGTTGGCATGCTTCTCCACTTACTGAAGGGTAGATAGAATACATTATACACATGATTTGGAATTTTGCTTTAGAGGTTTGTCTCCTATCCATCTATCTATCTGTCTATCATCTATGTATAACAGTATATATTCATTATATTTATTTACTAATTAGGATCACAAACCAATTAAACTTGATTTGTTACTTAAATTGTTTCAAGTTTGACCTTTGAGGCCTCTTTGATTTGGCTACTCTCCTTTGGATATACCCCTTTCATGTTCTTTTCAAAGCACTTTTTCTTTTCCCGCACTATAAGATGTTCTGATTTCATCTTGTACATTCCTAGCACCAGTCCTAGAATCAGTCATTTCTCTAAGCCATGGTTTTTTGAAATTGAAGAATTTTTTATTTTTAGTCTCTGTACTAGGAACCGAGATCTGGGTGTGAGTTGTACTTGTTCTACTGGGCTGCTATTACTTCTAGGTGGTCCTTCTCACCCAACAGAACAAGAAAATGTGTGTGCATATTTGAACCCTTGCATATACATACAGTTATAAGTATTTTTGTACGTATCCCTCTCTATAGTAAGCTAAACATGAGCTCATAGTGATGCCTCCAACTCTTAATCCAGTACCACATCGATCATTCTAGCCTCCTTCCCTTGTTTGTTTCCAACTTCTCACTCCAACAAAGAGAAACCTGGCTCCCACCATCTGCCACCCATTAATTGTTCAGTTCCAGTCACACCTGTGTAGTGGTTTCAAAATTGTTCATTTGCTTTGGGGATGCTTTCATTTTTGTTTTTTGGCCATACCACATGGCTTGTGAGATTTTAATTCCCCAACCAGGGATTGAACTCTGGCTCTCAGCAGTGAGAACACAGAGTTCTAATCACTGGACCACCAGAGAATGCCCAGGATATTTTTCAACTGCATCTTTTAACTCATCCCCTGAATAGTTTTCCCTTAATCATCTTTTTTTCATTTCCAACATCTCTTTTTCTTTCTCTAATGATTACACTTTAAAAATGGACTGTTATGCAGTCCACGCTTATAATGCTTGCTGCATGATGGACCAGTAGATTGAGACAGATGAGGTGTTGGGGCAAAGAATAGCAGATCAAGAAGATGATGGACTAGTGTCCCAAAGAACCATCTGACCCAAGTTAGAATTCAGGCTTTTCTTATACTAAAAGGGGGAGAGGGTGTGACTTATTGTCACAAACTTCTTGGTGCCAGATCTTTGTTCTCAGATCTATCCACCTAGATCTGGTCACAAAGTTGCTATAAATCTCCAACAAGATAAATGCTATTCTCTGCTCTGTACTTTTTATCTCTATGAGAATGGAAAAGTGTTATATCTTTAGAGGCCAGAGCCTTGAAAATGAATAATCCTGTATGCTGCTGCTGCTAAGTCGCTTCAGTCGTGTCTGACTCTGTGCGACCCCACAGGCGGCAGCCCACCGGGCTCCCACATCCCTGGGATTCTCTAGGCAAGAATACTGGAGTGGGTTGCCATTTCCTTCTTCAATGCATGAAAGTGAAAAGTCAAAGTGAAGTCGCTCAGTCGTGTCCGACTCTTCGCGACCCCATGGACTGCAGCCTACCAGGCTCCTAAGTCCATGGGATTTTCCAGGCAGGAGTACTGGAGTGGGGTGCCATTGCCTTCTCCAATAATCCTGTATACTTCAGGCTATAGGCAACATTCTTTAACAAATTAATGACTAAAGGCAGGCAACAAAGCACAAGGGCTGGAGATCCGGTATGGAGCCACATTTGTTCTTCTGTTATAATAGCTTCTCTCCTCTTCCCAAGGATATTAATTGCAGTTTATAGAATTCATTCTGTTCCCAAGATTGTCTATTTCTTCTTTGGTTTGTTTGTTGATACTGACCTTTGTCTTTTTGTCTTAGAGACTTTCTTCGAAAATATGATGATCTTTGGCTATTTAAGTATGTCCAATTGTAAGGCACAATGATTTAGAAAGTATTAAAGTGGGTAAATAAAACACTATTTAAATAATTTCTTGTGCTAACCTACTGATTGATTGTAATTATGAAAAGAAGCAATATTATTATTGATAAGATGTTCACCTATTGGTGACTGAAAGATAACCCCAGAGTTATGAGTCAGACTCAGAGACAGAAGCTTATTTAAAAGTGCAAAATACCCTGGAGGTTATAGTGATTACTACTTTTGTATACTAAATAGGCAGCTAGGCAGATACAGAGTGAGGGACCAAACAAGCTGGTTGGCAGCTCTGTGTCTTGAAGTAGGACTTCTGGACTGCTGTGGATATTTTCAAGGTGAAAAGTCAGCATTTTCATTGAGGATTCCCCAAGAGGAGAGCAACAACTTGATGTTAACAAAGACATCTTACACAGTGAGCTAGTAAACACTCACAGGTGCCAACCTCCCTACCCAAGTTTCATGAAAAAAATATTTCAATTTACTAAGTGCAAAAATACTGATGTAGTCCATTTTTTAAAGTTCATGACTCAATAAATGGATTCCACATACAGTAATGATTTGGGCTTTCCTTGGTGATTCAGAGGTAAAGAACCCACCTGCAATGCAGGAGACGCTACTGATTCACATGTTAAACTCATTCAAAAACACCCTCACAGAAATACTCAGAATGATGTTTGACTAAATATCTGGGTACCCCATGGCCCTCTTGGCGACCCCAGGGAGACTTCCAGGCTCTTCTGTCCATGGGATTCTCCAGGCAAGAATACTGGAGTGGTAGCGGCAGGCTCAGATAAAGAGCCTGCCTGTCAATGCAGGAGATGCAAGAGATGCATGTTCAGTCCCTGGGTCGGGAAGATCCCCTAGAGGAAGGCGTGGCAACCCACTCCAGTGTTCTTGCCTGGAGAATTTCAGGGACAGAGGAGCCTGGAAGTCTCCATGGAGTTGCAAAGAGTCAGACACGACTAAAGTGACTGAGCACATATGCACAGTAATGATTCAAGACCAAAGCTAAAAAAAAATTAGCTCTAAAGTCCTCTGTGAATTGACCTCTGTCTCTTCATCTTTATACATACATATATATATATGATATTGAATATAGTTCCCTGTGCTATACAGCAGGACCTTGTTGTTTATCCACTCTATATATCATAGTTTGTCTCTGCTAATCTCAAACTCTCAATCCATCCCTCCCCTACCCCCTTTCCCTTTGGCAATGACTGGTTGCCTGTCTTACCCAATATCTTAAATGCAATGGAGATGAATATTATTTAGGAGGAAATTGAGAAATTGTGAGACCTACATATCTGGAGTATCCTCAGCATAAGCATTAATATTGGAAAGGATGATGGTAGAGGATTGAATGAATAGAGAGATGAAGTCATGCTAAAATAACTGAGGGAACAACTGAATGTTCTGGAGACTCACAGACAACTACATAGGAAGGACAGTGGTTATCATGTTAAAAATAAATGCACCTTTATTAGACATATATTTATTTATGTTTACTTTTGCTACCAACAAATGACTTTGTTTTTGCCCCTCTGAAATATTTGCTTTTAGGATCAGAAATTAACCTTATACCATTAGCGACAGTAATGTATTTTGGCTTAAAATAGTAGAATGTTTAGAAAGTATAATGCTAGCTGTCATAACAAACAAACCCCCAAATGTGCAGTGGAACAGTTATGATATGCTAATTCTTCACTTGTATAAAGTTCAAATTGGGTTTCTTGATTGGTGGATGACTCTCCTCCAAAGATGATTCAGGGTTCTAGACACCTTATATCTTGTGACTCTGCTTTCTTTATCATGGAGTTTCCAAGACCCCAGTGCTTAGTTCCATCAAGCTGGCAGATTGGGAAGGAGCAGGAGGAGAAGCAGTCTACACTGCTTCTTACCAATTTGGGCAGGAAGAGACTCATATTGTTTCTGCCCATGATCCATTGTTGAGCTCTAATTGTACAGCTTCACCTAGGTTCAAGGGAGGCTGGGAATCTAGTTAGTCTCTGGTTGCCAAGTATTTCCCAGCAAGAAAATTATACAATGAGAGGAAGCCTAGGTTTTGGCAGATAATTATCCTTCATTCCAAAGATGAATATTTAAGGATTATATTTATCCATAATTTAAAAAACTTCCTGTAATTATTAAATTATATTAAGAAAAATTAAGTATAATTAAATAAAATAATTAAAACTTTCAATAACTGCTGATTGATCAAGCAACAAAAAGCAATTAGTAAAGATATAAAAGATTTGAGGATACAATTAACAAGCTTAATTTTAAGGGATACAAATAGAACCTATAGATACAAAAAGCATTGGAAACCAGCCATTCATCTTAATCACTCAGAGAAAAGTTACAAAAAGTAACCATTTTGTAGGCCAAAAAGCAAGTTTTAATACATTTCAAGGCATTGGTATCACATTGCCCACATTCTCTAACTGCTTTTTCTCTAATTTTAAAGATAAGTATTACCTCTTGAGCTCTGCTCTGCTCATTCAGACAGGGAGGTTCTCAGTCAAAATCAAAGCTCCAATAATCCTGTTACCAACTGCTAGGAACACAAACTGCCATCTTTGTAAAGAAAATGCTTTTACCAATAAAAACAGCATTTTAACATATTTTAAAGGTAATTTGCATGTGGTAGTTTTTCACAGAGTTATTTTCCTCATAGTTTTTAAACAGCACATGTGCGTTCTATTGCTTCATATTACTCTTTGAACCTGCAAGCCTAAAACATTTTTTACTTAACCTTTATGCTAGTTTCTGATGACCTACAGATTGAAGGCTGTTAATGAGGTCATTGGGTTTGTAAACTTTGCCCTAGTTAGAATGAGGCAGCAAATTGTGGGACAAAAGCAGAACACTGGGAACATTTAAAATAAATGTCAAGGGACTTTCCTGGAGATCCAGTGGTTAAGACTGTGCTTCTAATGCAGGGGCATGTGTTCGATCCTTGGTTAGGGAGCTAAGATCCCACATGCCTGCTGCTCGGAGCTGTCAAAATAAATAAATAAATAAAATGTCAAGCATATTACTATTCCATTAACTCTCATCAGAAATGACATCTATTTATTGCAATAGAAGACCAGAAATCCTTTTCTCTTATATTGAGTAAATAGCATCCTTAATTCAACTGTGAAATTTGATGAAGGAAAGAGTTTAGCTCAAAATAAAACATAAATTGTTAGGGTCATTTGGCAGCTAGAAAAGTCCCCAATGTTACTTATTTTCTAACATAAATTCCCCAACATGCACAAGCTCCTTAGCAAATCCTGAGTCTGAAGCTTCCCTTGTAGCTCAGTTGGTAAAGAATCTGCCTGCAATACAGGAGACCTGGGTTGGATTCCTGAGTCAGGAAGATCTCCTGGAGAAGGAAATGGCAACCTGATCCAGTATTCTTGCCTGGAGAATTCCATGAACAGAGGAGCCTGCTAGGCCACAGTCCATTGCATTGCAAGAGTCACACTCAACTTAGCAACTAAACCACTAAACCACCACCAATCCCTAAGGTGTAGATCCTCAAAGGAAAGAGTGAACAGAAAAGCAAAGCTGTCATGGGAATCCTGACGTTAGATGCGGTGAGGAAGGAGTAAGAATTACTATGCCTTGGTGTCAGGAAAATTTAGGCTACCTTACCCCTTTGTTTGGCGCCATCCCTTCATTCTTTCTGGAGTTATTTCTCCACTGATCTCCAGTAGCATATTGGGCACCTACCGACCTGGGGAGTTTCTCTTTCATTATCCTATCATTTTGCCTTTTCATACTGTTCATGGGGTTCTCAAGGCAAGAATACTGAAGTGGCTTGCTATTCCCTTCTCCAGTGGACCACATTCTGTCAGCCCTCTTCACCATGACCCGTCCGTCTTGGGTTGCCCTGCAGGCATGGCTTGGTTTCATTGAGTTAGACAAGGCTGTGGTCCTAGTGTGATTAGATTGACTAGTTTTCTGTGAGAATGGTTTCAGTGTGTCCGCCCTCTGATGCCCTCTTGCAACACCTACCATCTTACTTGGGTTTCTCTTACCTTGGGCGTGGGGTATCTCTTCACGGCTGCTCCAGCAAAGCACAGCCACTGCTCCTTACCTTGGACGAGGGGTATCTCCTTACCGCCGCCATTCCTGACCTTCAACATGGTGGATGTGACTGGTGATAGAAGCAAGATCCGATGCTGTAAAGAGCAATATTGCATAGGAACCTGGAATGTCAGGTCCATGAATCAAGATTCATACTGTTCATGGGGTTCTCAAGGCAAGAATACTGAAGTGGCTTGCCATTCCCTTCTCCAGTGGACCACGTTCTGTCAGACCTCTCCACCATGACCTTCCCATCTTGGGTTGCCCTGCAGGCATGGCTTGGTTTCATTGAGTTAGATAAGGCCATGGTCCTAGTGTGATTAGATTGACTAGTTGTCTGTGAGTATGGTTTCAGTGTATCTGCCTTCTGATGCCCTCTTGCAACACGTACCATCTTACTTGGGTTTCTCTTACCTTGGGCGTGGGGTATCTCTTCACTGCTGCTCCAGCAAAGCACAGCCACTGCTCCTTACCTTGGACGAGGGGTATCTCCTTACCGCCGCTATTCCTGACCTTCAACATGGTGGATGTGACTGGTGATAGAAGCAAGATCCGATGCTGTAAAGAGCAATATTGCATAGGAACCTGGAATGTCAGGTCCATGAATCAAGACAAATTGGAAGTGATCAAACAAGAGATGGCAAGGGTGAACGTCAACATTTTAGGAATCAGTGAACTAAAATGGACTGGAATGGAGATAGCTCCTCTAGGCCCTCCTGCACCTGCACAGCCACTGCTCCTCGGGTTGCTCCTCCCATGGCTGGCCCTGGCCTCGGGATCGGGGTGGCTCCTCAGGGTCACTGCCCCTGGCCTCTGGCATGAGGTGTCTCCTCCCGGCTGCCGCCCCTGACCTCGGACGCGGAGTAGCTCCTCCCGGCCACCACTGACCTCGGACGCAGGGTAGCTCCTCTCGGCCCTTCCTGTGCATCGCAGCCTGGCACTCTAGGCCGCTGCCCCTGACCTCAGACGTGGGGTAGCTCCTCTCACAGCTGCCTGCGCTTAGTGCGCCGGTGTTTTTAAAACACCAGACATTTAAAATACAAATATTAAAGAATCATTCTGGAAGGTTGTTTTTCACTTTTAACCCATGAAATTTCACAAAGATTAAGACTGGAATATTTCCTGCTCTATCAGTGAAGAAGGATGTCACAGTCATTAGCTATTCCAGCCCTCCAGGGCACTCAGGAAGGAGAAAAGTCCCTATCTTCAGTAGCCATCAGGCTGCAACCATGCCCTACAATGAGCCTCAAGGGAGTTCAGGATGTGAAAAACACAGAAAGCTGGCACTGAGATGCATATGAAAGGAATGATTTCGGTGAGCCCAGCCTCCTGCAGGTTCCCATACACATTAAATTCCTTAATTTGGAATATCTGGTTTTCTTTAATTAACAACCATCTCTTGATGTTCAGACCACCGGCCCTTTGTTGCAGAACTTCTATATGTCCTGGCTTCTCACTCACCTCCTCGGAGCAGTTCTCTCAGGGTTACTTGAGATGCTGTCTCCTGAATTTAAAGTCCTAAAAATTCCCATTGAATAAAACATAACTCTCAACTTTTTAGGTTGTGAGTCTTTTTTAAGTCAACAAAGACAAGGATCGCTTTTATGAATCAACTCACGTCAACACGGGCAACTAGATGCAGAAATGTCAGTGAAGACTGCAAAAATAAGGAATTCAGGCAGAATCCTATACTTGGGGTGCAAAAGGAAAAGGAGGCAGATGCTGAAAGGAGGCAGAGAGGGCTACATCACTGTCACACAGAGAAAGAACTGAGGCCTATATGACACATGCAGTCAGCATTTCAAGGCCAGGGACACAGGATGGTTGCTTAGCAACTGCTGTTCTTCCTTCACTCCCAAGTGGAACGTGTTTTTTGTGAGTTCATTTCCCATCTTTTCTCCTGTCTACAGACCAATCATTTAGAAATTGTGCTCTGCAATAACTCTAAGTTCAGTTCAGTTCAGTTGCTCAGTTGTGTCCGACTCTTTGCGACCCCATGAATTGCAGCACACCAGGCCTACCTGTCCATCACCAACTCCCTGAGTTCACTCAAACTCACATCCATCGAGTCGGTGATGCCATCCAGCCATCTCATCCTCTGTCGTCCCCTTCTCCTCCTACCCCCAATCCCTCCCAGCATCAGGGTCTTTTCCAGTGAGTCAGCTCTTTGCATCAGGTGGCCAAAGTACTGGAGTTTCAGCTTTAGCATCATTCCTTCCAAAGAACACCCAGGACTGATCTCCTTCAGAATGGACTGGTTGGATCTCCTTGCAGTCCAAGGGACTCTCAAGAGTCTTCTCCAACACCACAGTTCAAAAGCATCAATTCTTCGGCACTCAGCTTTCTTCACAGTCCAACTCTCGCATCCAAACATGACCACTGGAAAAACCATACCCTTGACTAAACAGTAGGGTCTTTTCCAGTGAGTCAGCTCTTTGCATCAGGTGGCCAAAGTACTGGAGTTTCAGCTTTAGCATCATTCCTTCCAAAGAACACCCAGGACTGATCTCCTTCAGAATGGACTGGTTGGATCTCCTTGCAGTCCAAGGGACTCTCAAGAGTCTTCTCCAACACCACAGTTCAAAAGCATCAATTCTTCGGCACTCAGCTTTCTTCACAGTCCAACTCTCGCATCCAAACATGACCACTGGAAAAACCATACCCTTGACTAAACAGACCTTAGTCGGCAAAGTAATGTCTCTGTTTTTTAATATGCTATCTAGTTTGTTCATAACTTTTATTCCAAGGAGTAAGCGTCTTTTAATTTCATGGCTGCAATCACCATCTGCAGTGATTTTGGAGCCCAAAAAGATAAAGTCTGACACTGTTTACACTGTTTCCCCATCTATTTCCCATGAAATGATGGGACCAGATGCCATGATCTTCGTTTTCTGAATGTTGAGCTTGAAGTCAACTTTTTCACTCTCTTCTTTCACTTTCATCAAGAGGCTTTTTAGTAATAACTCTAACAATACGTAAAAAATAATTTTCACATGATCCTTTAGTCAAGGAGAACAGAGTAGGAGACTTTGCTCACTTTTGCAAAGGGGTCTGTGATGGAACCCATTCTTGAAATGTGTAGTGTATTCAGTTCTGCTCACAATTTTAACAAAGAAGAACAGTGACAAACTGAGAGATGAAGGTGAGGAGTTATAAAAATATTTTAAGTATGAGAAATGTCTGAGAAAGTAGAGTGTGTATATATATACACACACACACACGTATACATGCACATATTTAATCTTTAAAATGCTATTATGAAATGCATTATTTCAAGAATTCTAAGATGTATATTTTTTCACATTTTGACAATCAGATCATTCAAAGAGCAATGACTCAGATTAATAACTAGAAAACCAGTATCACTGCAGGCTCTTATGTGACTCATCTGGGTTACACGCCACTCTCTGACTTCCTAGAGAAGGTGCTGCCTTCATTCTTTTATTTACCACTCCATTTCTTTATACTATAATCAAATTTCATATGTATGTATCTTCGCCAATACAGTCTTTTAATTTTTTGCTTCTGAGACATGATAATTGATATATTACAGTCTTTTGTAAATTTCACTTGATACTGTTCCTGAGATTCATTCATATTGTCTATAATATAATCATTTCTACTACTTTTCAGTACTAATACACCAAATTTATCTGTTTTATACAGAGGATATCTGGATTGCGTCTTGTTTTTTTGCTACCATAGACAATACTGTGGTAAACATTCTCGTACATGCTAAAATCTATTAATTTCTAGACTTTCAATAGGCTCAGGACATAATTCATTGTAATATGTGTACTACATAGATTTTCTAGTTTATGGGTATCTTTCTACTTTATTCACGCATTCCAGTCCATCTTAGTTCGGTGATTCCTAGAATGTCAACGTTCATTCTTGCCATCTCTTGTTTGACCACATCCAATTTGCCTTGATTCATGGACCTAACATTCCAGGTTCCTATGCAATATTGCTCTTTACAGCATCGGACCTTGCTTCTATCACCAGTCCCATCCACAACTGGATGTTGTTACGGTCCATGAATCAGGGCAAATTGGAAGTGGTCAAACAGGAGATAACAAGAGTGAACATCAACATTCTAGGAATCAGCAAACTAAAACGGACTGAAATGGGTGAATTTAATTCAGATGACCTTTATGTCTACTACTGTGGGCAGGAATCCCTTAGAAGAAATGGAGTAGTCATCATAGTCAACATAAACAGTCTCAAATGCAGTACTTGGATGCAATCTCAAAAATGACAGAATGATCTCTGTTCATTTCCAAGGCAAACCATTCAGTATCACAGTAATCCAAGTCTATGCCCTGACCAGTAATGCTGAAGAAGCTGAAGTTGAACAGTTCTATGAAGACCTACAAGATCTTCTAGAACTAACACCCAAAAAAGATGTTCTTTTCATTATAGGGGACTGGAATGCAAAAGTAGGAAGTCAAGAAACATCTGGAATAACAGGCAAATTTGGCCTTGGAGTAAGGAATGAAGCAGGGCAAAGGCTAATAGAGTTCTGCCAAGAGAACGCACTGGTCATAGCAAACACTCTTTTCCAACAACACAAGAGAAGACTTTACACATGGACATCACCAGATGGTCGACACCGAAACCAGATTGATTATATTCTATGCAGCCAAAGATGGAGAAGCTCTATACAGTCAGCAAAAACAAGACTGGGAGGTGATTGTGGCTCAGATCATGAACTCCTTATTGCCAAATTCAGACTTAAATTGAAGAAAGTAGGGAAAACCTCTAGGCCATTCAGGTATGACCTAAATCAAATCCCTTATGACTATACAGTGGAAGTGAGAAATAAATTTAAGGAACTAGATCTGATAGACAGAGTGCCTGATGAACTATGGACGGAGGTTCGTGACATTGCACGAGAGACAGGAATCAAGACCATCCCCATGGAAAAGAAATGCAAAAAAGCAAAATGGCTATCTGAGGAGGCCTTACAAATAGCTGTGAAAAGAAGAGAAGTGAAAAGCAAAGGAGAAAAGGAAAGATATACCCATTTGAATGCAGAATTCCAAAGAATACCAAGGAGAGATAAGAAAGCCTTCCTCAGTGATCAATGCAAAGAAATAGAGGAAAACAATAGAATGGGAAAGACTAGAAATCTCTTGAAGAAAATCAGAGATACCAAGGGAATATTTCATGCAAAGATGGGCTCGATAAAGGACAGAAATGGCAGGGACCTAACAGAAGCAGAAGGTATTAAGAAGAGGTGGCAAGAATACACAGAAGAACTGTACAAAAAAGAACTTCAGTTCAGTTCAGTCACTCAGTCATGTCCAACTCTTTGTGACCCCATGAATCGCAGCACGCCAGGCCTCCCTGTCCATCACCATCTCTTGGAGTTCAGTCAGACTCATGTCCATCGAGTCAGTGATGCCATCCAGCCATCTCATCCTGGGTCGTCCCCTTCTCCTCCTGCCCCCAATCCCTCCCAGCATCAGAGTCTTTTCCAAGGAGTCAGCTCTTCGCATGAGGTGGCCAAAGTACTGGAGTTTAGCATCATTCTTAATGCTTTAGCATCATTCCCTCTAAAGAAATCCCAGGGTTGATGATGCAAAAATTCTTAACAAAATTCTAGCAAACAGAATCCAACAACATATTAAAAAGATCATACATCATGACCAAGTGGCTTTATCCCAGGAATGGAGGGATTCTTCAATATCTGCAAATCAATCAATGTAATACACTACATTAACAAATTGAAAAATAAAAACCATAGGATTATCTTAACAGATGCAGAAAAAGCCTTTGACAAAATTCAACATCCATTTATAAAAACCCTCCAGAAAGCATGAATAGAAGGAACATACCTCAACACAATAAAAAAGCTATATATGACAAGCCTTCAGCAAACATTATCCTCAATGGTGAAAAATTAAAAGCATTTCCCCTAAAGTCAGGAACAAGACAAGGGTGCCTACTCTCATCACTACTATTCAACATAGTTTTGGAAGTTTTGACCACAGCAATCAGAGCAGAAAAAGAAATAAAAGGAATACAGATTGGAAAAGAAGAAGTAAAACTCTCACTGTTTGCAGATGACATGATCCTCTACATAGAAAACCCTAAAGACTCCACCAGAAAATTATTAGAGCTAATCAATGAGTATAGCAATGTTGCAGAATATAAAATTAACACACAGAAACCTCTTGCATTCCTATACACTAACAATGGGAAAACAGAAAGAGAAATTAAGGAAACAATTCCATTCACCATTGCAACGAAATCCTCTACATAGAAAATCCTAAAGACTCCACCAGAAAATTACTAGAGCTAATCAATGAGTATAGCAATGTTGCAGAATATAAAATTAACACACAGAAACCTCTTGCATTCCTATACACTAACAATGGGAAAACAGAAAGAGAAATTAAGGAAACAATTCCATTCACCATTGCAATGAGAAGAATAAAATACTTAAGAATATATCTACCTAAAGAAACAAAAGACCTATATATAGAAAACTATAAAACACGTGAAAGAAATCAAAGAGGACACAAATCGATGGAGAAATATACTATGTTCAAGGAATCAGAAGAATCAATATAGTGAAAATGAGTATACTACCCAAAGCAATCTATAGATTCAATGCAATCCCTATCAAGCTACCAACGGTATTTTTCACAGAACTAGAACAAATAATTTCAAGATTTGTATGGAAATACAAAAAACCCTCAAATAGCCAAAGCAATCTTGAGAAAGAAGAATGGAACTGGAGGAATCAACCTGCCTGGCTTCAAGCTCTACTACAAAGCCACAGTCATCAAGACAGTATGGTACTGGCACAAAGACAGAAATATAGATCAATAGAACATAATAGAAAGCCCAGAGATAAATCCACACACCTATGGACACCTTATCTTTGAGAAAGGAGGCAAGAATATACAATGGACAAAAGACAATCTCTTTAAAACAAGTGGTGCTGGGAAAACTGGTCAACCACTTGTAAAAGAATGAAACTAGAACATTTTCTAACACCATACACAAAAAAACTCAAAATGGATTAAAGATCTAAATGTAAGACCAGAAACTATAAAACTCCTAGAAGAGAATATAGGCAAAACACTTTCCGACATAAATCACAGCAGGATCCTCTATGACCCACCTCCCAGAATATTGGAAATAAAAGCAAAAATAAACAAATGAGACCTAATTAAAATTAAAAGCTTCTGCACAACAAAGGAAACTATAAGCAAGGTGAAAAGACAGCCTTCAAAATGGGAGAAAATAATAGCAAATGAAGCAACTGACAAAGAGTTAATCTCAAAAATATACAAGCAACTCCTGAAGCTCAATTCCAGAAAAATAAAAGACCCAGTCAAAAAATGGGCAAAGAACTAAACAGACATTTCTCCAAAGAAGACATACAGATGGCTAACAGACACATGAAAAGATGCTCAACATCACTCATTATCAGACAAATGCAAATCAAAACCACAATGAGGTACCATTTCATGCCAGTCAGAATGAGTACTTTTAAAAGTCACCTGTCCCACTACATACAAACCACTCTGGCTAAAATGAGAAAGACTGACAATGCAAGATGCTGGAGTAACAATATGGAGCAACTGGAGCTCACATACATTGTTGAAGGGAGTGTAAAATGTCACAAGCGCTTTGGGAAAAGATCTGACAGTTTCTTGTACATGCAAGCATGCATCTAACTTACAGCCAAAGATTCCAAGTCTAGATATTAACCCAAGAGAAATGAAAATATATGTCTATAAAAATGTATATAAGTATATTCTCAGAATATCTATCATAATAACCCCAAAGTTGAGACCATCTTGCTGTTCATCCATAGGAGAATAGATGAACAAACTGTGATATATCCCCTATGACTCAGTGGGTAAAGAATCTGCCTGCAATGCAGGAGACACAGGAAATGCAAGTTCAATTCCTGGGTCAAGAAGATACCCTGGAGAAGGGCATGGCAATTCACTCCAATATTCTTGC
Source organism: Cephalophus harveyi (assembly GCA_006410635.1). Lineage (NCBI taxonomy): Eukaryota > Metazoa > Chordata > Mammalia > Artiodactyla > Bovidae > Cephalophus > Cephalophus harveyi. The sequence continues at coordinate 601,152 of SJYT01075170.1, forward strand.
CTGGAGAATCCCATGGACTGAGGAGCCTGGTGGACTACAGTCCAAAGGGTCTCAAAGAGTCAGATACAACTGAGAAACTAAGCACACACGTGTTATATTCACGCAGTGGGTACTACATGGTAGTTGAAAAATGATTGCCGTGCTAAATATCGTCTAAGACTATAATTGAAGAGGAAGAAATATGAAAGATAATTACTTTCAGGGGAAGGTTTCTTTTTACTAAACACATCATTAAGAAAAGACACATCAAGGTGAAAAAGAGTTCCAGACTGGGTTGGAACTGGTCTTGGGTTGGGGTCTGGCTGTTGTTGATCTGAGGCAGGTTTCCTGCTTGATGTCCTGGTTCCTACTGATCAACTGGGCTCCAATTTTGGATCCTTGGTATTGGATATTGGAAAAATTGTAAAACCTCAGTTTGGAAAAACAGGGGTAATAGTGCATGCTACCTGACTCTTGGGAGCACCGCCACCATTAAGAAGATGTGATCGAGAAGATAGATGGCTAAGGACAAGGGTGAACTCTTGAGAGATGATATTGGCTTACTTGTTTCCACTCCAGCCAAGCGGGCAAGCTCTGAAAAGACCTTCAAGTCACACTTTCTCGGACAAGAATATTCCATATTCAGTTCCATTTTTAAGCCCTTCTGATGAACTTTTCTTATGCTTAACTATACTAACAAAGATGTGTTATTTTTCACCATTTGTGCTACATCAGAAGTATGGTAATTTATCAACTAGGCTGAATGAGAGTCACAGGAAGAATTTAAAAAGCTATCAGGGAGCCTGTAGTGTCAATTTGGGATCCATTTATGTCTGATTCTTCAAGACTGGCAGCCAAATTGGATAAATGGAAGCCAAGAAAACTATAGTCTTATAGCTTAAAACTATAAAACTATTTTCTTTCCCAGTTTCCAATCATAGTCAGATGCCTGGGTCCTTTTTTTCTAAAAAAAAAAAAGTCTTAAATTACCCTCTTCTTACTTCCTGCCAAGCTAGCTTGTCTTTCTCAGCCATGGGGCTCTGTTACTTCCCCTTCCTTGGTCCTTGATACCAAAAGCATCCTGTTTGTCTGGAATGATGTGTGTGTGTGTGTGTTTACTCGATAAGTCAGGTCCAGCTCTTTTGCAATCCCATGGACTCTAGCTCTCCTGGCTCCTCTGTCTTTGGGATTTCCCAGGCAAGAATACTGGAGTGGGTTGCCATTTCCTTCTCCAGGGGATTTTCCAGAGCCAGGTATCGAACCCACAACTCCTGCCACATCTCCTCCATTGACAGGCCTATTCTTTATTTGCTGAGCCACCAAGGAGTGACATGGCAACTTTACCTAAAAGAAATAAAGTAGTCAAAAGTGCCTGCCCATCCTCTCTTCCTTTTGAAGGTTGGGAATGTAGGAAAGAAAAGTGAGAAGGAAATGGACTGAGATTAGAGCCAGTTGCTGGGGGAACAGCTCTCATAAATACTGGGTTTCAACGTGATTGAAACTGTCATATGAGAACATTTAATTGCTCATTTAATTGATGAAGGGGATTAAGGAAGGGCATCACTTCTAAAAGTGATGTAGTTTCTTTCATTTAAAACATTTACAGGTATGCGTGCTTAGTCATGCAGTTGTGTCTGACTCCTTGCTGTAGCCCACCAGGCTCCTCTGTCCATGGGATTTCCCAGGCAAGAATACTGAAGGGGATTGCAATTTCTTTCTCCAATGGATCGTCCCAACCCAGGGATCAAACGCGTGTCCCTTATGTCTCTTGTGTCTCCTGCATTTGCAGGCAGACTCTTTACCACTATAGTCTTGCTAATCTTTTGATGAAGGACTGAGGATGCTTTTTTCCCTGAGTTTGGGTCTACTGATCAGAGTACAGCATCATCTTTCTTGGGTGAATAATATTCCCTAATATACACCTGAGTTCTTATTTTAGAAGCTCACTACATATTTTTAATAAAAAATTTATGAACAATGAATGCTATTTATAACCATTTGGTTATACCAGTTATACCAGTATTTTACAGAAGCATAATTCATTTATTATTTATTGGGGTTTCCCTGGTAGCTCAGCTGGTAAAGAATCCACCTGCAATGCAGGAGACCCCAGTTTGATTCCTGGGTCAGGAAGATCCCCTGAAGAAGGGATAGGCTACCCACTCCAGTATTCTTGGGCTTCCCTTGTGGCTCAGCTGGTAAAGAATTTGCCTGCACAGTGGGCAGATTATTATGTATGGAATAGATTAACAACAAAGTCCTACTGTATAGCATAGGAAACTATATTCAATATCCTGCAATAAACCGTAATGGAAAAGAATCTGAAAAAGACTATAAATATATGCATAACTGAATCACTTTTCTGTGCAGCAGAAATTAGCACAACATTGTAAATCAACTACACTTCAATAAAATGAAAATTTTAAAAAAACACCCAGTAAGACTGTTGCCTTTCTCTCTTGGTATATGAAGGTTTAGAAGTCTCAAGATCCTTAGTAAATAAGCAAAAGATTAAGGAAAACCAGTGGTGTAGGTCCAATTTGAGTGTGAAGACTTGAAAACCACAAGAGATGATGTTGTAGGTCCTGTCCAGGAGCCAGTATTTCAGTTCTGATTCAAAGGCAGGAAAAAACTGATGTTCCAGCTGGAAGGCTGTCAGGCAGGAGAAATCCCCTCTCATTCAGGATTCTATTCAGGGTAGCTTTCATTCTATTCAGGCTTTCAAAGGATTGGATGAAGCCTAGCCACATGAAAGAGGACAAACGCCTTTAGTCAGTCTACTGATTTCCATGTTAAATTCATCCGAAAACACCCTCACAGAAATACTCAGAACGATGTTTGACCAAATATCTGGGTACCCCATGGCCCTCTTGGTGACCCCGTGGAACCTGCCAGGCTCCTCTGTCCATGGAATTCTCCAGGCAAGAATACTGGAGTGGGTAGTTGCTGGCTCAGCTGGTAAAGAGCCTGGCTGCCAATGCAGGACATGCAAGACATGCCTGGGTAGGGAAGATCCCTGGGTAGGGAAGATCCCTGGGTAGGGAAGATCCGCTGGAGATGGGAATGGCAACCCACTCCAAAATTCTTCCCTGGAGAATTCCATGGACAGAGGAGCTTGGTCGGCTATAGTCCATGGTGTCATGAAGAGTCTGACACAACTAGGGGACTAATACTTTCACTTTCAACACCCCATGGTCCAGTCAAATTGATGCACAAAATTAGTGATCCCAGAGGGCCCAGGTTTCAAAGCGAGATCTTTTTTTTTTCTCCTGATAGAACTTAGAACATGGGACAGCTGTCTCCAACCTAGATGTACTGAACCCCATTTGGACAGGAAGTCTATAAACGCCTGTTAGCTGCTGTCAACCAAAGCATAGGGCAATGAAGATGCTTCAAGTGGCCATGACTTCCATTGAGAATTCAAAAATGTTTTGTGAAAATGTGATCTTTGGGGGCTTAGTGTCAATCTGCAGCATCTGGTTAATATTTGTAGCACTAAATTTGTAGAACTAAAATTGTGCTGGAACAAAGCACAGACACTCTGGGGGGCTATTTTCATATCATAAGTGTTGACTTGTTGAGTGAGCTGTTCTTGGAATCCTATACCCACCCCTTCCTACAAATACCCATGCCTTTTTGCTAAGTATTGCACAGCTAGTTAAATGAAAGTATTTCCTCACTATGGACAGTAATCAGCTTGAGATTTGGGGATTTAATAAAGGACAATGGTTTATTTAGTTGAAAACTTAAGGCAGCTGCAAGTTCATTCTATGCTGTAGAAAGGAAAACAGCCAAATTCCTTGTTTGGGCTGTGTCCTTGAAGCTGTAGGTATTTAGTGATGACTAGGATGATAACAATCCTAATAAAAGCCAAGCTGTATCAACTATCGATTGAACCAAGTTGCTTTATGCAAATTAAATTATTGTCCTCATTTTATGGGTGGATGACTGCAGCCATGAAATTAGAAGACGCTTACTCCTTGGAAGAAAAGTTATGACCAACCTAGATAGCATATTCAAAAGCAGAGATATTACTTTGCCAACTAAGGTCCGTCTAGTCAAGGCTATGGTTTTTCCTCTTGTCATGTATAGATGTGAGAGCTGGACTGTGAAGAAGGCTGAGCGCCGAAGAATTGATGCTTTTGAAGTGTGGTGTTGGAGAAGACTCTTGAGAGTCCCTTGGACTGCAAGGAGATCCAACCAGTCCATTCTGAAGGAGATCAGCCCTGGAATTTCTTTGGAAAGAATGATGCTAAAGCTGAAACTCCAGTACTTTGGCCACCTCATGCGAAGAGTTGACTCATTGGAAAAGACTCTGATGCTGGGAGGGATTGGGGGCAGGAGGAGAAGGGGAGATGGCTGGATGGCATCAGTGACTCAATGGACGTGAGTCTGAGTGAACTCCAGGAGATGTTGATGAACAGGGAGGCCTGGCGTGCTGCGATTCATGGGATCGTGGAGTCAGACACGACTGAGCGACTGAACTGAACTGAACTGAAACTTCCAGGTGGTTCAGACAGTAAAGAATCTGCCTGCAATGAGGGAGACCCACGTTCAATCCCTGGGTCGGGAAGATGTCCTGGAAAAGGAAATGGCAACCCACTCCAGTATTCTTGCCTGGAGAAGTCCATGAACAAAGGAGCCAGCAGGCTGCAGTCTGTTGGGGTCACAAAGAGTCAGACACGACTGAGTCATTAACACTGTTCACAACCTGAGACTTAGTGGGTTTTAAGGCTTATTTAAGCTTACACTTTAGTGGGGTTTTTTTGCAGCTTTATTGAGATATAATTGACATATAGGATTATGTAAGTTTAAGGGGTACAGCATAATAATAATGTGGAATGATTCACAATGTATGTAAGAATATTGACAGAATACGTTTAGTGAACATCCATCATCTCATACAGATACATTAAAAAACTAGAAAAAAAAATTTTCCTTGTAAGCTGACATTTCTGTTGATAGTTTGCTGCTAAGATGCTAGACTATTTTTATTTATTTTTACTAATGTTGATAGTGAACTAAAATGATTTCTAGCTCAAGAAATGGGTTTTTTAAAAATCTATATTCTTCATTGTACTTATACAGACTAAATTAGTCAACTACTACTTGGCAAAATTTCAAAACAACTGCTCTGTGTAGGAAAGAGGATGGCTATTGTTTGAGGGGTTTGTGGGCTATACATGAATAGGAATTCAGGAAAGGTAAGGAGCTGAGTAATTCATTTAGCATAGTATTTCTACATTTCTGTGTGAAGAAGGTAAGTACATCCTTAAATGGGAAGAGAAACAGGTGAGTACAGAGAAGGAAACAGAGGTCCACTCATTGTTTAGACTGGGTTGTGTACCGATGAAACCCATGGAGCTCGGATCTGAGTTCTGGTCTTCTTTGGGTCATGTACATTTCCCTCACCTGGTTACAGCCCTGAGAGCTGCACCCAGTGAAAAACCCCCCATTACAAACTAAGATGATCCTTTGGTCATATCGAGATGGGACACGCTCACAGACAGTGGAGGAAAAATCTCCACTCTGGAGGGAGGGTCGGGGTCTTAATATCCTGCAGGCACTCTGCAGGGTGCATGTAAGCCCCTGGGGCTCCCAGCTGCACAGTATGTGCTGAGGATGCAAAGGTTTCCTGCTGGGCACCTGTGTCTATTTATGTGTGTTGAAGAGTTGGACCCGACTTGGCGACTGAACAACAACAACAACAAAGCTCAGTTGCTCAGTCATGTCTGACTTTGTGATCCCATGGACTGTAGCTTTCCAGGCTCCTCTGTCCATGGGATTTCCCAGGCAAGAATCCTGGAGTGGGTTGCCATTTCCTTCTCTAAGGGATCTTTCTGACCCAGGGATTGAACCCACATCTCCTGCATTGGCAGGCGGATTTTATTTTATTTTATTTTTACCACTGAGCCACCTGGGAAGCCCATGTCTATTTATAACTATCCACAAAACCCTTTTTAATGCCAAAGAAAATAAAACACACTGGATTGACTTAGGAGAAACAAACATTCCTGTTGAATGTGATGATTTTTTTGATGTGTGTTCACCATAAACTATCTCAGCACAGAGTAGGAAAACAAAGTTCTTCCCCAAACACCATTAAGAAGAAAATGTAAGGGAAGAGTAAATTGGAATACATAGTTGTTTTTTTTTTTTTCGGAGTAACTCGAATACATAGACTAAGGCTTACACAACTGCTAAGTCCTCACTAAGAACTGCTTCATTTATTCATTCACTCACTCTTGCAACCATTAATTATTAATCAAATATAAAAGTGCCAGACACCCTGCTCATGGCTCAGGAAACAATTTAGAAGATTTAATCTCTGTGCTCATGGAGGAGAGAAAAGGGAGAGTAAACAAATTTGTTTATAGCACTCAGCAAGTAATTTTGTTTATAGTTCTACAGAAGAAACATGTCAAGACACTGTACTGCTGTAGATCAGGGCTATGAGCAAGCTTCTCTAGAATTTCTAGAAGAGCTTTCCAAGGCATTTACATGAAACGTGAGTCAAAATTAGATAGGAAAAGGACAGGAGGAAAACAGACGGAGCTGGCCAGGTGGAAGAAACAGCTTGGAGCCTAATTTTCAGGGATTTGGTTGGGAGTTAATTAAAAAAAAAATTTTTTTTAAGTAAGTAGTATTGTTTAAAAAAATATTTATTTATTTGGCTGCCTCACATCTTAGTTGCAGCATGTGGGATCATGCACTGAGGCCCAAGGCCTTCTCTCTAGTTGTGGTGCACAGGCTTACCTGCCACGTGGTCTGTAGGATCAAATCAGCGTCCCCTGCATTGGAAGGTGGATTCCTAACCACTGGACCACCAGGAAAGCCCCTGGAAGTTAACCTTAACAACTTGCCTTTGTGAGCCCTCACTAAGTGCCAAGGTGTGTTCTCAGAGCTTTACGACTGTTGTTACACTTAATCCTGTGTTGCTTCTCTGTGAAGTGAAATTATTATTCCCAGCTGAAGAAATAAAAGGCCCAGTGAAACTGCATGACAATAGGTGAAGAATTGGAACTGAGGTTTAAGTCCACATGGAACTGATAACATTTTGAAATGAGAAAGAGAGGCAAGAAAGAGTAGGAGGCGGTGGGGAGCCCTCATCTCAAACAATAGCCTTAGTGCTCCTTTCTCAGTCTCCAGGCTTGGATTCTGTCATCTTTTGCTGGAGTCTGAGACCCTAGTCACTGATGCTATAAGGGAGGCTTCCGTACTTCTTGAAGACACCGTATTTGTCAGTTTCAGCTGCCATAACAGGATACCATAGTTTAGGAGGCTTAAACACAGATATTTATTTCTCACAGTTCTGAAGGCTGGCAAGTTCGAGGTCAGGGTGCCAGCCTGACTGGATCTGGAGATGACCCTCTTCTTGGTCTGAAGATGGCTCTCCTCTTGCTCTGTCCTCTCCTGGCAGAGTGCAGAGAGAAAAGTCAGCTCTTGTGTCTCTCGTAAAAGTATGAATCTCATCAGGAGGGCTCTACCACCATGACCTAATTACCTCCCAAAGTGTGTGCTCAGTCACTCAGTCGTGTTCAACTCTTTGCAGACCCCATGAAATGTAGCCTGCCGGGTTGTGTGTCCATGGGATTTTCCAGGCAAGAACACTGGAGTGGGTTGCTATTTCCTTCTCCTACCTCCCAAAGTTCCCCTCCCCAAGTTCCATCACAGTGGGGTTAGAGTTTCAACATTTGAATTAAATCCAGACAATCATCCACCTCAAATTCTTGATCTCCAGCACTGAGTCACGCCTTTTAGGTACTGTTCCTACAGCAATCCTTTTGGGAATATTCCTCTTCACACTCTTCAGGATTGGCTTTGATGTGTATCAAGTTTCATGGCTAAGGGGTAGGGTTTGGTGATGGTCCAGGATAGTGGAGGAAGTAGGTGGGAGTACCGCAGTAGCAGGGAAAAGCAAATTGTGACTCCATGTTGGAACCGTTTCTTTGACTTGTTTTTCACTGCTTTTGTTATTATAATCATACATAATGGCTTGCCTCAGAGAAACCTGCCCCTCTCCCTGTCTGATAACTAAAGTGCCTTTGTTCACAACCCCGTCCACCTGTAAATGACAGGAAGGAAAAGATTAACACATCCCCTGCCTGAGGCTTGCCATTCTAGGAGATATATGCAAGACTAATAGCTTTTTTACTTTGTTTTCCTGATGGCTCAGATGGTATTGCATCTACCTACAATGTGGGAGGCCTGGGTTCGATCGCTGGGTTGGGAAGATCCCTTGGAGAAAGAAATGGCAACCCACTCCAGTACTCTCGCATGGACAGAGGAGCCTGGACAGAGGAGCCTGGTAGGCTACAGTCCATGGGGTCTCAAAGAGTCGGATACGACTGAGTGACTTCACTTTCACTTCACTTTTTACTTTGTTTCCTCACCTGCCCCATCCCTGATCTATAAAAGAACCTGGCATCCAGACCCCGACAAGATGGTTATTTTCAGACATTAGTTTGCCATCTTCTACTCTGAGTAAAGCTGCATTCCTTGCCTTAGCATCTCATCTCCGATTCATCGGCCTGTCCTGTGGCAAGCAGGGTGAGCTTGGACTCTGTAACACTACCGCTCTAATGGTGGGTCCAGGTCACGGACTGATGGAAACTGAAACTCAGCTCAGTCCTAAGACCTGAATTTTAACTCCTAAAAGGAATCAGCTTCTGTTAAGTGGCTTCTTATGTGGGCATCCACACTCCACAAAATGAGGCATAATATCTAAAACCGCTCATCAAGTCAGGGCTCTTAAGGAGCTTCGTTTCTCTGAATGATTCATTTTCCATTAGTTAGAGCAAAGGCTGCTTGAACAGAGAAATTTAGCTCAACTGATAAAGGGGCTCAAGGGAGGCTCCAACATGACAAGACACATCAGTATGCTGGGCCCACCATCATTTACCCAGAAAACCTCCATCCCTGTTCCACTGGGAGTGATGAGCTCCAAAAGGAAACTCCAAGAAGTGATGTTGCTCTTGGCTATGCGTGAGCAGAGATAGTCTCAGTCAAACTAACCCCTAACTTTTTTGATTTGCCAGAACTTTTAAAAATCTGTTGAAACTACAAATCTTTCTTCCAGAGAAAGGTGCCACATAGAAAATTTTGCATATAATTTTGGGGGATATACCTCTATCCATGGCCCAGAGGTTGAGCATACCTGGTTTATACATTACAGTGAATAAGGATGCCAGGATAAATTGATGGCTGTCTCTCAAAAGATTCTTCTTCGACACTGAAAAATCCAATTTGGATTAAGTTGTGGTGAAAATAATTGATCCATTTCTGGAGGGATCAAGCAAACTTAACTGATCTTCCCGATATGCTTAATTTGGAGGCTGTAATTATATTCTTTGGAGAAAGGTGATGCATGAAATGGTATCCTTTAATACGATCCTCACATTTGAAACCAGATAGTGAAATAATTCTGGAGAATAGCAAGGAGAGAAAAAGAGCCTTCGAGGGGGCTCAAATTATCTCACTTCCTGTGAGAACAACAGTAAAACACTTTAAAAATTTTGCAATTGCTAAACCTGTATGAAAAAATTGTATCAAAACTAAAAATGAAGTAGGAAGTCTGGAAGTCTCGTCCCAATTCCTGTCATTGTTAAGCGATGACACTAAAGGGAAAGAGAAAGATCACTATATTAACCTTGGTTCTTCCCGCGGTTCTGAAATGGCAGCGCCCTTAATAACGTCAATAGCCTGAAAAAAGCCAGCACTGGGCCTGTAGACAGTGCCCCCATTCAAGCCGAGATTCTTAATTCGCTGCAGCCCGAGGCCCTCAGTCTTCATGAGTTGCTCCATACAGACCTCTGTAGGCAGCACTGAGTGTCTGGCGGGCAGAGATTGGACAACAACCCTTTAGGAAAAAGTAAAGAAACCTAAGTTAGAACTTCGGTGATCTGACAGTGCAAATCCCGGAAAATTACATTGTACCCCAAACACGCCCTTGGCCAAAGTAGTTGTTGGGAATGATCTGCTTTTGTACCTGTACATGTCAGTTTTTCTTTTGAAAATAGATTCAGGAGAGGGTTCAGGATAGGGAAGGGACCTTGGATTCATTCACCTGTAGGTAGGTTCCTCCTGCTTTTTGTTCTTTTTCTGGATAATTCAATAGGCTTGACAGTCAGTATTGTGATACTACCTCCCTAGTGGGGTGGGAGAGGACTGAAATCCATGCAATATCCCATAAGTAAGGCCCATGGTTCATACAAGCCCCATCTGCCTGCCACCCCTTTCCTTCCCCTAGGGTTTCCTCCTGAAACCATTAAAAGGAAGGGGTTCTGCCCACCCCCCCACCCCCCGTCTCCCTCCTTTGATGCTCCCTCAGAAGCTTCTAAACTAGAGCAAGACAGGGTACTGAGTTTTTTGTAAGGCCATCCTTGATTCTAGATTAAAAATTAGCCCTCTATAATAAACCATAATGGAAAAAGCAAGTTAAAAAAGGATGTATATAATGTATGTATAAAACGGAATCATTTTGCTGTACAGCAGTAATTAATACCATATTGTAAATCAACTATATTTCAATTAAAAGAAAAAAATTAGCCCTCAATACCAAATTCCCATGTTAAGTTACTTTTATTTAATCCATCCAGTCAAACCATGAGGCAAAACTAAACGACAAACGGCCTACAAAATAACTCTGAATCACAGACCACTGGCAATGAAGAAAATGGAACCATATTTATTATCTTCCATGATGCAGTGAATCTCTTACTCTTCCAGAAAAGCCCAAGACTCCAAAGTAAATATGTATTCATCTTATTGCCACGGAAAAATTTAAACTCAGGAGAAGGAAGGAAAGAAGGAAGAAGAAAGAAAAAAGTAAGAAAAAAAGAGAAATATTTTATTTTTTGCATATGGAAATTAAATTCCAAACACCCTTCTTCATTTATCCTTAACTTTGCAAGACTATTGTCCCCAGTTTAGGAATTAGCCCATGGAGTCTGGCCAGGAGAGTAGCCCAGGATGGCTGGCTCAAAGCTCCTGTGCTTTTCTGTGTCAGCCTCTATAGGGAAGTTGGTTATTAACCCCTGATCACTTTTCCTGCAGTTTTGGGGAATCAGCCATGTCCCAGGTTTGGGGGTGTGTGTTTATCCCGAGGGGTGAAAAACAGGGTTCTTTTGCACATACTACTTCTTCAGCTGTTCAGTTCAGTTCAGTTGCTTAGTCGTGTCCAACTCTTTGCGACCCCGTGAACCACAGCACGCCAGGCCTCCTGTCCACCACCAACTCTTGGAGTTCACTCAAACTCATGTCCATCGAGTCAGTGATGCCATCCAACCATCTCTTCCTCTGTCATCCCCTTCTCCTCTCACCTTCAATCTTTCCCAGCATCAGGGTCTTTTCCAGTGAGTCAGTTCTTCCCATCAGGTGGCGAAAGTATTGGAGTTTCAGCTTTAGCATCAGTCTTCTAATGAATATTCAGGACTGATTTCCTTTAGGATGGACTGGTTGGATCTCCTTGCAGTCCAAGGGACTCTCAAGAGTCTTCTCCAACACCACAGTTCAAAAGCACCAATTCTTCGGCACTTAGCTTTCTTTATAGTCCAACTCTCACATCCATACAATGCTCCTGGAAAAACCATAACCTTGACAAGATGGACCTTTGTTGGCAAAGTAATGTCTCTGCTTTTTAATATGCTATTTAGGTTTAGGTTAGGTTCCTTTTCTTCCAAGGAACAAGCATCTTTTAATTTCCTGGCTGCAGTCACCATCTGCAGTGATTTTGGAGCCCAAAAAAATAGAGTCTGTCACTGTTTCCACTGTTTCCCCATTTATTTGCTATGAAGTGATGGGACCAGATGCCATGACCTTAGTTTTCTGAATGTTGTTTTAAGACAACTTTTCCACTCTCTGCTTTCACTTTCATCAAAAGGCTCTTTAGTTTATCTTTGCTTTCTGCCATAAGGTTGGTGTCATCTGCATATCTGAGGTTATTGATATTTCTCCTGGCAATCTTGATTTCAGCTTGTGCTTCATCCAGCCTGGCATTTCATATGATGTACTCTGCACATAAGTTAAATAAGCAGGGGGACAATATGCAGCCTTGATGTACTCCTTTCCCAATTTGGAACCAGTCTATTGTTTCATGTCTGGTTGTAACTGTTGCTTCTTGACCTGCATACAGATTTCTCAGGAGGCAGGTAGGTGGTCTGGTATTCCCATTTCTTAAGGAATTTTCCAGGTTGTTGTGATCCACATAGTCAAATGCTTTATTTAGCATAGTCAATGAAGCAGAAGTAGATGTTTTTCTGTAATTCTCTTTCTTTTTCTATGATCCAACAGATTTTGGCAATCTGATCTCTGGTTCCTCTGCCTTTTCTAAATCCAGCTTGGACATCTGGAAGTTCATGGTTCATGTACTGTTGAAGCCTGGCTTGGGGAATTTTGAGCATTACTTTGCTAGAAATGAGTGCAATTGTGTGGTAGTTTGAGCATTTATTGGCATTGCCTTTCTTTGGAATTAGAATGAACACTGACCTTTTCCAATCCTGTGGCCACTGCTGAGTTTTCCAAATTTGCTGGCATATTGAGTGCAGCACTTTCACAGCATCATCTTTTAGGATTTGAAATAGCTCAACTGGAATTCCATCACCCCCACTAGCTTTGTTTGTCAGCTATAAACCCTATTTAATGAATAAGGGCTTCCCTGGTGTCTCAGAACTGCTGAGTTTTCCAAATTTGCTGGCATATTGAGTGCAGCACTTTCACAGCATCATCTTTTAGGATTTGAAATAGCTCAACTGGAATTCCATCACCCCCACTAGCTTTGTTTGTCAGCTATAAACCCTATTTAATGAATAAGGGCTTCCCTGGTGTCTCAGTGGTAAAAAAGTTTCCACCTGCTAATGCGGCAGATGCGGGTTCAACCCCTGGGCTGGAAAGGTCTCTTGGAGGAAGAAGTGGCAACACACTCCAGTATCCTTGCTGGAGAAATCCCATGGACAAAGGAACCTGGGGGGCTATGGTCCACAGGGTCATGAAAAAGTTGGACATGGCGGAGCAACTGAACAACAGCAACAGACAAGAAACAATGAACTACTCTCTAATTGTCCCATTTTGGTTTTTTAAAAAATAATTAAAATGACATTATATTAGCACAAATGCATGTCAGTGTTTCAGACTTACGTCAACAAATAATAAAAAGAGGCAATTCTGAGTCACACAAATGCAATCTTCAACTCGCAGATGCCACTTGCAGTTGACAGCCTCGGCCGTCTACTTCTTCCTTTGCCTTGTGCGCACAGTATGGAGAAAAATCCTGACGGATCCGGCCAAATAATAGCAAATTGTAAACATTTTAGAAACACTTCATCTTTCAATCTCAGGATGCTCTCTATGTAAACTTGATCCAGAAATTTGGAAGAGGAATAGCAGGAAATGTTTGTTGCAAAGTTGAATCACTAACAGTATCTTCTTGATTAGGTTTTCATGCGCTCGTGATTGCATCACTGACCATTAGACCTTGAGTAGAATATGTGAGAGCAATGTGCGGCGGCCTGTGGAGGTTTGAATGGGGGAGAAAGTGCTGTAGGGGCAGGTTCCCTTGAACAGCTTTCTGTGAATGGATGGGGGTAACCTTGAAATTTTAAACCATTTTAGCCATGTTAGATGTATACAATTCAATGGCATTAAGTACATTTACAATGTTGTGTAACCATCATCACTATCCCTTTGGTTTAAAAAGTTATTTCTTTTCTTAAAATAATATGTGTTTATTTATTTGGCTGCGTGGGTCTTCCCTGTGGCATGCAGGATCTTTAGTTGCAGCGTGTGGGATCTAGTTCCCTGACCAGGGATTAAACCCTGGGTCCCCTGCATTGGGAGCGCAGTCTTAGCCACTAGACTACCAGGGAAGTCCCTGAAAAGTTGTTTCTAAGAGTCTGTATCTCGCCACTTGGAAAGGGGCACATGTGTGTATCAATCATCCTGTTAAAGTCACCATTCATACAATTGCCTGAGTATTAACACCTTAACTCATATCCAGCCTAACTTTGGTTAATCGCTTTCATTTAAATTTTTACTTGTTTTTCTTCTTTAAGGTTAGGATTCTTCTGGACAGTCCTTTCCTGGTAGTGTTTCCAGAAGATTCAGGACCCTTGAGAATGCTGAGAATTGGAACTTGCCTTGTGACCTGATCCCTATTTAGTGTCTTCAAGACTTTAATTAGCTACTTACCCTCATTTCCTTAGTTAGTATCTTACCTGTTCCCTGAGCTAATCCTAATGACCTGAAATCTCATCACCTTTGTTCTGAGGAAAACTGGAACACTCAGTCCTATGACATCCCTCCCCCCGACTTTTTTTCAGAACAGGAAAAAGTGGAGAAACAATCAACTACATTATTTCTTCTAAGTACACAGGAGATTAGAATGATTGATCAAAAACTCCTGTTTCTCTAGAGTGATCCTCACAAGAGCCCCAGGAGGAAACTACTCCTTTGTACAGAAGATGAGATGGAAGCACAGAGAGGTTAAGCAAGCTGCTGCAGGCCACACAGCCGGGAGAGGGCAGAGCTGGGAGCCACAAGCCCGGGCAGCCAGCCCCAGTGCCCTGAGCCCCCGTGCCCTCACGTTAAGGGCTACTTCTCCTACTGATACCATTAGGACTCCTCCCCAGAATTCCGGTGTCAGGGGAAAAATTTGTGTCAAGGACAAGTAAGACGCAAGTGGACTCGGAGCTGGAAGCCTGGGGTTTTGTTCTAGTACTTTTTCTATCTTCCTATGTGACTTGAACACACCCCGTGGCTCTTCCGGGTTCTAGTTTCTTGACAAAGTAGGATGTTAGGGGTGATGACCATTCGGAAAGACTGGAACCTGGGGGCTTGGAGGACCAGTGCCATTGATGGGGGGTGGGGGGACAGGACCAGTTCCAGAGAGGAGAAGGCCCAGGGTAAGGTGAAAATTCATAGCCCCTTATTCAAAAATTGCCAAGAGTTTAATACAAGGACAGCAGAGCTTTAGCCAGGGCCCTTCTGAGTATCTGTGCGTCTGCGTGTGGGGTCCCCTTATCTGCAGGAACAGAAGCAGTGTGTTTCTATTGAAGGGGTTTGGATCCAGGTGCTGACAATGGGAGAGGCTCCTGAGAGAGTCCTTATCAAGAGATGACTCAGCATCTGGCAAGTCCTGAGATTTCACCGGATCCTGACCTTTCTGTAAGCGCTGGTGAGTGACGCTATCAGCGCCTGAGAGGGTCAGCAGGCTGGAAGGACGTAAGCAGAGAAACACCTATTAAAACTGGGAGCCAGCTTAATATACACACATAGGACCCCTCCCTCGGTTTATACACAAATAAGACTCAAGACACAGAGAGAGACAGAGAAAGTTCTAGAAATAAAACCCACGCTTCCACCTCCCAGTCACTGTGTCTTTCTTGTGTGCTTAGCTGCTCAGTCATGTCTGATTCTTTGCGGCCCCATGGACTGTAACCCGCCAGGCTCCCCGTCCATGGGATTCTCCAGGCAAGAATACTGGAGTGGGTTCCCATTTCCTCCTCCAGGGGATCTTCCCAACCCAGGGATTGAACTCACATCTCCTGCATTGGCAGGCAGATTCTTTACAGCCTAAGCCATGACATAAATTTTCCCCTAATCCTGGAGTTCTGGGGAGGAGTCCCGATGGTATCACAAGAGAAGCAGTTCTAAATGTACATTCAGTATCTACTGAGGGCACTGTGGCGCAGTGGTTGGCGTGGCTACTGGAGCAGGCTTCCTGGGTCCTGGCTCTGTGTCCCAGCTCTGCCTTCAGCTAGCTGTGTGACCTAGAACAACTTGCTCAACCTCTCTGTGCTTTCCTCTCACCATCTGTACAGTGGGGATGGCAACAGTATTCTCCTAGCGCTGTTGTGAGGATCAGAGACGTAATGGACGTAGCAGGATTAACATAAGGAGCTCAGTCAATGTTATGGCCTACATTTTTGTGTCCCCCTGAATTCATATGTTGAAGCTTTAACCCCAGCATGGTGGCATTAGGGATGGGATGTTTGGGAGGTAAGTAGGTTGAGATGAGCTCGTGACAGTCGGGTCTCCATGATGGGCTTCGTGTCCTTAGAAGAAGAGGAAGAGAGATGAGAGATTTGGGTTTGTTTGTTTGTTTGTTTTTCTCTCTGTTATGTAAGGACGCCGTGGGAAAGTGACAGACTATAAACCAGGAAGAGGGACCGAGTCAGCCACCGAACCAGCCACACCTTGACCTTGGGCTCCCCAGTCTCTGGAAGAGAGAAGTACCTGTCTGCGGGGTTTCGTTAGAGCAGCCCCAGCTGACCAAGACAATAAGCATTAGCTGTTATGATCTGGAGACAAATAGAGCTGGCCGCACCTTCATCTTCTGTCCATACTCAGCTCCTCTGAGCTGCAGTTTCCTCCAAGTAAAGTGACACAGTGATAATACCTGCCTCCCTGGGTCGCTGCCAGTTGCTCGGCACGTAGGCTGAGAGACCAGGGAAGCTGCCTAAATAGCTCTTTTCAACAATATCAGCTATTATATAAAATCCCAAGTTCCAGAAAGGAACTTTGTTTTTTTTACAAAGAGGCCTGCTTTTCATTAAACAGAGGATAAAATGAAGACCTGAAGTCCCTTCCTGCTCTGTGCGCCCCCGAGGGACTGCCCGTCCTGAGGCCCGTCAGCCAGGGATGCGCCAGGGATGGGGTAGCTGGGCTAAGTCCCCTCAGATGGATTATTTGCCCTTCATACGGCTCAGCACATCTCATTTCCAAAGTGCCTGTTGGTCATCAACTCTAAAAGCCATCAGACCAACAGGAGAAAGATAAAAACAATGCAACCAAACCGAAAACCCAAGCCTGTGCCATCTGGGTAGTTTGTTGGATAAAGGCAGGAATGAACACGGTCTGTAATGCTCACAGGAAGTGCTGTGTGGCTTGCACAGACCTGCTCGTTTGCTGAGGGGTCCCTGTTGAGTTAGGACAGGGCCATTGGAATGAAGGGATAGCTGGGTGGCATTTGCAAAATAATCTTGAAATCTGATAGGAAAAACCCCCTACTTGACCATCATGCCTAATATGGGCAGTGGATCTTAATTCAATTCAAGGTTATTTACAAAAAACAAAGTGCGAGGGATGAAATAACAGTTTCCAGGCCAGTTAGAAAAGGAGGTGAGAATATTGTGAGACAGAAAAAACAAAACACTTCCATCAGGACTATTTTTCTCTGGTGGGAGATGTGATTTTAGAACAATGACCTTCACATCCTGCTTACACCAGATGTTAAAATTAGCATTTGGGGGTTTTTGTGTTAGTCTCTCCTGGTATTAGGCTCTGAAAGCCACCACCTTTGTACACAGAACAGCTTCATCCAAAGAAAAGGGAAGCCGGGAATTTCAGAGTGTGGCTAAAAAAGAATACAGAAATATGAGTGACTTCCATTGACAACCTTGAGGATTCATCCACTGGGGCTGTGTGTCCCTCCTTCCCTTCAACAATGTTACAGGTCCATGGGCATTCTTTACTGTGTTCTGGGCGCTGGGGAGAGGCAGAAAGGAGGGAGCTCCTCTGCAGAGATAAAGGGCCTCCTCTTTGCTGTGCAATCTCAGGCAAGTTGTATCATCCTTTTGTTTCCTGAGGCTAAAAAAATAGAATGCTGGCTAGCAATGGGGCTTCCCAGGCGGTGCTAGTGGTAAAGAACCCGCCTGCCAATGCCGGAGATGCAGGAGACTCGGGTTTGATCCCTGGGTGGGGAAGATGCCCTGGAGGAGGGCGGGGCAATCCGCTCCAGTATTCTTGCCTGGAGAATCCTCAAGGACGAAGGAGTCTGGTGGGCTTCAGTCCATGGGGTTGCAGAGAGTCAGACATGATTGAGCGACTAAGCGCGCAGCATACAAGCTTTTAGCAGGGAGCAAAAGATCCAAATGTCACCTTAGAACTCCTAAAAGAAATTCCATGTAAAACTTCATGTTAATATTATTAGTCCTCTGGAAGTCTCATTTCAGTCCAAGCACGAATTTGGAAATTTTTATTGTGTTACAGGGAGCTTCTGTTCCCTTTCAGTGGATGCTGTGTGATTAATATTAAAATATTGGCTGTTGTTGCTCTTTAGTCACTAACTCGTGTCTGACTCTTTGAGACTCCATGGACTGCAGCCCGCCAGGCTCCTCTGTCCATGGAATTCTCCAGGCAAGAATACTGGAGGGGGTTGTCATTTCCTTCTCCAGAGGAGCTTCCTGACCAGAGGTGGAACCCGTGTCTCCTTCAGTGGCAGGCAAGTTCTTTAGCACTGAGCTACCAGGGAAGCCCCAAATATTGGCTAGTTCAGGAGAAATCCCAGTTTTAAGGTGTCACGTATGTCTGAATGTGATCCCCAGGCCAGCAGCATCACAGGGAACTTACTTGAAATGTGCATCCTGGGGTCCCAGATCCACTGAATCAGAAACCCAAGGGGTAGGGTCCAGAAATCTGTATTTTAAATGGCCATACAGGGAATTCTGATGCGTGCATTTCATAATTTCAACATTTTCA
The DNA here is from genome assembly GCA_006410635.1 of Cephalophus harveyi. Classification (NCBI taxonomy): domain Eukaryota; kingdom Metazoa; phylum Chordata; class Mammalia; order Artiodactyla; family Bovidae; genus Cephalophus; species Cephalophus harveyi. The sequence continues at coordinate 619,605 of SJYT01075170.1, forward strand.
GTCAATACCATTCTAATGTGTTTTTAGTCTATGTAAAACTCGGTAAAAAGCTCTGACAGGCTTTTCTCCCTAAGTACAGTAAGTCCCCTACAAACCAATGGGTTCCATTCTGAAAGCATCTTGTAAGTTCAATTTGTTCCTGAGACCACCACAATTAGCTCAGGTACCCAACGAATACAATTGGCTAAATAGTAATATAATAGTTTTATAAAACTTTTCACACAAATCATACATAAAAAATAAAGGTGTTTTTAATCTTGCAGTATACTACCTTGAAAAGTACAGTACCGGTTATATCACTGCTCCTTTTACACTTGCTTCCAGACATCCTGGTCTTGAAATAAAGACACTGTTCAGTTCAGTCACTCAGTTGTGTCCGACTCTTCGTGACCCCATGAATTGCAACACATCAGGCCTCCCTGTCCATCACCAACTCCCAACTCCCAGAGTCTACTCAAACCCATGTCCATAGAGTCGGTGATGCCATCCAGCCATCTCATCCTCTGTTGTCCCCTTCTCCTCCTGCCCCCAATCCCTCCCAAGAAAGGCTTTCTTATCTTTCCTTGCTATTCTTTGGAAGTCTGCATTCAGATGCTTATATCTTTCCTTTTCTCCTTTGCTTTTTGCTTCTCTTCTTTTCACAGCTATTTGTAAGGCCTCCTCAGACAGCCATTTTGCTTTTTTGCATTTCTTTTCCATGGGGATGGTCTTGATCCCTGTCTCCTGTACAATGTCACGAACCTCCGTCCGTAGTTCATCAGGAACTCTATCAGATCTAGTCCCTTAAATCTATTTCTCACTTCCATGGTATAATCATAAGGGATTTGATTTAGGTGATACCTCAAAGAGTTGGACACAACTGAACGACTTCACCTTCACCTGAATGGTCTAGTGGTTTTCCCTACTTTCTTCAATTTAAGTCTGAATTTGACAATAAGGAGTTCATGATCTGAGCCACTGTACCAAATAAAGACACTGTACTAAATAAAAATACTGTACTACTGTATTCTATATTGCTGCTGCCAAGTTGCTTCAGTCGTTTCTGACTCTGTGCAACCCCATAGACGGCAGCTCACCAGGCTCCCCGTCCCTGGGATTCTCTAGGCAAGAGCACTGGAGTGGGTTGCCATTTCCTACGCCAATGCATGAAAGTGAAAAGTGAAAGTGAAGTAGCTCGGTCATGTCCAACTCTTTGCAACCCCATGGACTGTAGCCTACCAGGCTCCTCCATCCATGGGATTTTCCAGACAAGAGTACTGAAGTGGGTTGCCATTTCCTTCTCTGATTCTATACAGTACTGTACTGTAAAGCATAACCATTCATAGAGGAGACCCAGATGTGAAAATGCATGCCAGTCATGTGAGCGAACTTACCTGATTGGACATGCAAACTTGTCTTTGCATCTTTGAAAGTTTGCAACTTGAAGATTCATTTGCAGGGGACTTACTGCAGTTTGAATTTCAGGTATAATTTCCACAACTGGAACCCACATCACAATAGCTCTTTCACTTGATAGCCTCGTAAATCATTTTCTCTGTAGTCCCTTAAATATATTCTCTTTCCCACAAAGACAGGAGGGCTGTAATAGAGGAGGGGGGGGGCAAAGTACCACCAAGTAGTCTGCAGACAGGCTGAACTATGGACACTTTACAGTACTTCCCTTGTGGGCAGTAAATGTCCCCATCCGGCTGGAAGAATACATTATGTATATGGCAGTCTCAGGATAAAGATGGGCTAAGTCTTGTATAGAAATGTTCCTTCTCCAAGGACAGCATAATCAATTAAAAGCTACACAGTGTTGCTTTTAGAAGCTGGGTCATTCAAAGGATAAAGCAGGAGAGTTCTTGAGAGCGTGACAGCCATGCTGTCTGTCCTAAAGCCAGTATTCAGTGATATCTGTGCTGTCTCAGCCGAGGCAGGAGAATTTACACCATGGGAATTGGCAAACACTGTAAGTGAAGATTTTAATTTCTTATTTTGTGAGAGGTGGTTTGCAGCACACCAGTGGATTTAGAACACAGAGCTTCCTGAGCTCTCATCTCCTCTAGAATAGTTTGATATACTATTTATTTAAGATCAAGACTCATCTTTAAGTTTGTCTGCATGGTACTCACACTGGGATTGATGACAAACCAGTTTCAGGATTTGTTGGTGTAACTTGAATGTTGCTGTCCTTGCTTCTGTAATGACGCCTCTGCTAGACACCCAAGCCCTTCTTGCTGGACGTTACCTGGGTGTCTGCACTCCTGTTTGCAGCTCCCAGATATACGAGAGCTGGTGGACTTTGACACCCAGGGATGACGCCTTCCATCTCACTTACGGTCTTTTTCTTCTTTCGTAGTCTGCTTCAACATCCACTGGAGAATTCAGAGCTTTTAGTGAAAGGGTGATCTCCATTGTAATTTACAAAGTTGATGCTTACTAAGCACATACACAGGCAGCGAAAGAGTAACTCTACAAACATGTCTTCATTCTTAATATGTATAGAAGCCCCAAGAGATGGTACTCCTAATATCTCCATTTGCAAGTGAGAAAGCCGAGACTAAGAGGTACCTGAAAGCCAAGATCACAGGGGATTTGAACTTGGCATGTCTGATTCTTATCTTTCTGACCTGTAAGCCTCAGTCATAGACACTGGACACTACTTGGGGTCAGTTTTGTACCTGATTCTGTCTTCCTTTAAGCTGTATTATCTCCCTGGAGGCCTTTAGCCCCTGGTGCAAAGAGACATCTGCTGGGTATGCCCCAGATGTGCTCATGCAGGTCTCAACCCCAAGATTAGACATAATTTAGAATCAAGCTAGAACAGCTTCCTCCTTCCCCTAGCTGGTCAATCAGGGATTGATTAAGCACTTGCTTTCCTTTGGGCCTATAATCACTGATAGAGCTTTGATAACATAAGATGTTTTGGGCACTGATCTAGAAATACTGATTTATTGATTAAGGTGTTAAGTTTGGGAGTTTTTCATAAACTCTTCATGTGACTTGGTTGTTTAGTCACTAAGTTGTGTCCAGCTCTTTCGACCCCATGAACTGTAGCCCAGTTTCTCTGTCCATGGGATTTCTCAGGCAAGAATACTGGAGTGGGTTGCCGTTTCCTTTTCCAGGGCATCTTCCCAACCCAGGGATTGAACCCAGGTCTCCTGGATTATAGGCAGATTCTTTACCAGCTTAGCTACAAGGGAAGCCCAACCTTTAAAACTGTATGAAAATGCTGCTGCTGCTGCTAAGTCGCTTCAGTCGTGTCCGACTCTGTGCGACCCCATAGACGGGGTCGCACAGAGCACACCAGGCTCCCCCGTCCCTGGGACTCTCCAGGCAAGAACACTGGAGTGGGTTGCCATTTCCTTCTCCAATGCATGAAAGTGAAAAGTGAAAGTGAAGTCGCTCAGTCGTGTCCGACTCCTAGCAACCCATGGACTGCAGCCCACCAGGCTCCTCCGATCATGGGATTTTCCAGGCAAGAGTACTGGAGTGCGGTGCCATTGCCTTGTAAACTAAATTTAAGGGAAAGTCGCTCAGTCGTGTCCGACCCTTTGGGACCTCATGGACTCTAGCCTGCTAGGCTCACCTGTCCGTAGGATTCTCCAGGCAAGAATACTGGAGTGGGTAGCTATTCCCTTCTCCAGGGCCTCTTCCCAGCCCAGGGATGGAACTCAGGCCTGCATTGCAGGTAGATTCTTTAAAAATTGCAATAAAAACCCACCACCAACCAACTTATGTAGTTTTTATATTAAAAGTCCAACCTGGGTCTCACCAGGCTATAATCCAGGTGTTGGCAGGACTGTGCTCCTTCTGGGGCTCTAGAAGAGAACCCGTCCTTGCTGCTTCCAGTTTCTAGAGGTTGTCTGAATTTCTGCCACATGGCCCTATTCCTCCATCTTCAAAGTTACCACCTTTGGACTAAATCTTTCTCAAGTTGCCATTGATCTGGCACTTCCTCTGCTACTTCCCTTTTCTTCTTTTAAGGACCTTTGTGATTATATGAAATTGAAGAAAGTAGGGAAAACCACTAGACCATTTAGGTATGACCTAAATAAAATCTCTTATGATTATACCATGGAAGTGAGAAATAGATTTAAGGGACTAGATCTGATAGAGTTCCTGATGAACTATGGATGGAGGTTCATGACATTGTACAGGAGACAGGGATCAAGACCATCCCCATGGAAAAGAAATGCAAAAAAGCAAAATGGCTGTCTGAGAAGGCCTTACAAATAGCTGTGAAAAGAAGAGAAGCAAAAAGCAAAGGAGAAAAGGAAAGATATAAGCATCTGAATGCAGACTTCCAAAGAATAGCAAGGAAAGATAAGAAAGCCTTCCTCAGCAATCAATGCAAAGAAGTAGAGGAAAACAGAATGGGAAAGACTAGAGAGTTCTTCAAGAAAATTAGAGATACCAAGAGAACATTTCATGCAAAGATGGGCTCGATAACGGACAGAAATGGTATGGACCTAACAGAAGCAGAAGATATTAAGAAGAGGTGGCAGGACTACACAGAAGAACTAAGCAAAATGGCTGTCTGAGGAGGCCTTACAAATAGCTGTGAAAAGAAGAGAAGCAAAAAGCAAGGAGAAAAGGAAAGATATTCCCATTTTAATGCAGAGTTCCAAAGAATAGCAAGGAGAGATAAGAAAGCCTTCTTCAGTGATAAATGCAAAGAAATAGAGGGAACCTACAGAATGGGAAAGACTAGAGATCTCTTTAAGAAAATTAGAGATACCAAGGGAACATTTCATGCAAGTTCAGTTCAGTCGCTCAGTTGTGTCCGACTCTTTGCAACCCTATGAATCACAGGACGCCAGGCCTCCCTGTTCATCAACAACTCCCAGAATTCACTCAGACTCACGTCCATCAAGTCAGTGATGCCATCCAGCCATCTCATCCTCTGTCATCCCCTTCTCTTCCTGCCCCCAAACCATCCCAGCATCACAGTCTTTTCCAAGGAGTCAACTCTTCGCATAAGGTGGCCAAAGTACTGGAGTTTCAGCTTTAGCATCCTTCCATCCAAAGAAATCCAAGGGCTGACCTCCCTCAGAACAGATTGGTTGGATCTCCTTGCAGTCCAAGGGACTCTCAAGAGTCTTCTCCAACACTGCAGTTCAAAAGCATCATCTTCGGTGCTCAGTCTTCTTCACAGTCCAACTCTCACATCCATACATGACCACAGGAAAAACCATAGCCTTGATTAGATGGACCTTAGTCGGCAAAATAATGTCTCTGCTTTTGAANCAGTCCAAGGGACTCTCAAGAGTCTTCTCCAACACTGCAGTTCAAAAGCATCATCTTCGGTGCTCAGTCTTCTTCACAGTCCAACTCTCACATCCATACATGACCACAGGAAAAACCATAGCCTTGATTAGATGGACCTTAGTCGGCAAAATAATGTCTCTGCTTTTGAATATGCTATCTAGGTTGGTCATAAGTTTTCTTCCAAGGAGTAAGCGTCTTTTAATTTAATGGCTGCAATCACCATCTGCAGTGATTTTGGAGCCCCCCAAAAATGAAGATGGGCTCAGTAAAGGACAGAAATTGTATGGACCTAACAGAAGCAGAAGGTATCAAGAAGAGGTGTCAAGAATACAGAGAACTGTACAAAAAAGATCTTCACCACCCAAATAACCACAATGCTGTGATCAATCACTTAGAGCAGACATCCAGAATGTGAAGTCAAATGGGCCTTAGAAAGTATGACTACAAACAAAGCTAGTGGCGGTGATGGAATTCCAGTTGAGCTATTTCAAATCCTGAAAGATGATGCTCTGAAAGTGCTGCACTCAATATACCAGCAAATTTGGAAAGATAGCATTTTCAAAAGCAGAGACATTACTTTGCCGACTAAGGTCCGTCTAGTCAAGGCTATGGTTTTTCCTGTGGTCATGTATGGATGTGAGAGTTGGACTGTGAAGAAGGCTGAGCGCCGAAGAATTGATGCTTTTGAACTGTGGTGTTGGAGAAGACTCTTGAGAGTCCCTTGGACTGCAAGGAGATCCAACCAGTCCATTCTAAAGGAGATCAGCCCTGGGTGTTCTTTGGAAGGAATGATGCTAAAGCTGAAACTCCAGTACTTTAGCCACCTCATGCGAAGAGTTGACTCATTGGAAAAGACCCTGATGCTGGGAGGGATTGGGGGCAGGAGGAGAAGGGGGCGACAGAGGATGAGATGGCTGGATGGCATCATTGACTCGATGGACGTGAGTCTGAGTGAACTCCGGGAGATGGTGATGGACAGGGAGGCCTGGCGTGCTGCGATTCATGGGGTTGCAAAGAGTCAGACACGACTGAGCAACTGAACTGACCCATATAATCCAGGATAATCTCTTTATTTTAAAATCATCTGGTTAGGGATCTTAATTCCATTGAGAACTTTAATCCATTTCTATTTGCTATGTAACCCAACTCACCCACTCCAGTACTCTTGCATGGAAAATCCCATGGACTGAGGAGCCTGGTAGGCTACAGTCCATGGGGTCGCAGATAGTCGGACACAACTGAGCAACTTGACTTCATCTTTGGTGGACCATTATTTTGCCTACGCTATCATTCTTGATATCTCTTGATCATAACAAAGCAACCTGTTAAGAGGCCCTCCAGTCTTGATTTTCAATGTAAATTAAAAATTCTGCCACTTCTTACCACTCTACTGCTTCTGCCCTCTTGATCCAATCAACGGGCATTTCTCCTGTGATTATTATAGCTTCCACTTCCTAGCCCTTGGGACACTTGCTCTTGGAGCCCTGAGCCAGCACCATGGGAGAAGTCTCTGCTCTGCGGGAGCCACTGTGTGGAAAGACCAGAAATCTGAGTGAAACCATTCCAGACACTCCAATACAATTCTGCTGCAGTCCCATTCCACCTACTGATGCTAATCAGCGCCATAAGGGGCTGGAGAAAGCTCAGCCAAGGCTATATAAGAATGGCTCAGACACAGTAGGATTTTATTTCTGGATCATGTAGCAGTTCAAGAAGGGAGTCCCTTCTTGATGAGTGGTCCTCCTCCTCCACGCGGTGATTCAGTGACCAATACAGCGGTTTTCAGCCACTCATTTAAGTAGAGACTTTCCAGGTGGTGCAAGTGGTAAAGAACTCACCTGCCAATGCAGGAGATGTAAGAGATGTGAGTTCAATCCCTGGGTCAGAAAGATCCCCTGGAGGAGGGCATGGCAACCCACTCTAGGGATCTTCCCTGGGAAATCCCATAGATGGAGGAGCCTGTTGATTCACAGGCTCGGATAGGTCGAATAGAGTTGGACACAACTGAAGCGACTTAGCACACTTAAGTAGCATGCTACACTGCAACAGACAACTAGAACCGGGTCTTTGGGTCGTATGTCATTTCTTACCATTCCTCCCTCAGTTAGTATTGTATTCGGGAAGCTGGGTGAAGTCTTGGTAGACTAATAAGAATTTCAGCTTGGGCAAGAGGAAGCATGGTCTTCTAGAAACCATTAGGTTTTTAGAGTGAGTCTTTTGTATATTCTCCTACCTATCTATCTGTATTGTCACCAGGGCAAACTTCATGAGTGTGTGACCTGTGCTGTTACACAGGGCCCCATGCTCAGAAGGGCCTGGGCTTGGTCTAATGCTCTACAGTTGTCGTCTTGAAATTCTTAAATAATTGTGTCTTTGAGCTTGCATTTTGTTAAGTGAAGTCTGAAGGAACAATGGAGCAGAAGGGATGTGTGTAGCATGCTGTCCTGTATGCAGGCATCTTTCATGACACCCCGTGGGCACAGATTTCCAGTATACACATCATGTAGGTGTTCACCAAACATCTGTAGGTGTAGGGGTTCACCATGTAGGTGAGACTCAAAGCAGGTCCAAGAGAAGCATTTGATGCCCCCAGATGAATAGATAGAGATACAGACAACCTGGACAGGCCAGGTTTGCCTTTGGAACTAGAAGATGCTTTGGCTACAGAAAGAAAAAGAATGTTCTAAGACATAAAAATGACTCAAATGGGAAAAGGAAGACTTTTTTCCCCTGTGTTGTGAAGATGTGGAATTTAAAATATGAGCTTCTCAAGATAGTGATAGATGGACGTTTTAATATGTGTTGGCATCTCTGCAACCAGAGGAATTCTTGGGAAGAATGTGTTAACAGATAGATAAGCTTTGTTGAAAATCAGGAAGCTGCTTCATCTGAACCCTTAGCTCATTAGTTAGCCAACTCTGCAACTTCATGCAAAAGCTAAATTCTTGGAACACTCAAATTAAGGATGCATTTATATAGAAAAGGTAGTTTATCATTTCACATTCAAATCTGTTAGAATTAAAACTTACAGTTTTAAAGAAGCACCAGACTTTAGCATGGCAGATCATGCATAATTTCAATTAACAGGGATAAGAAAGTAAACAGACAAGAGATAGTCTGAGCTGTTGGGGCATATCTCAATTTGCCATGTAAAACACTCTGCTTTTTGGCTTTATCAGGACTGGTTGGAGCATTTCAGAAATATTGTTGTTGCTGTTCAGTTGCTCAGTCCTGTCCAACTCTTTGCAACCCCATGGACGGCAGCATGCCAGGCTTCCTTGTCCTTCACCATCTCCCAGAATTTGCTCAAACTTATGTCCATTGAGTCGGCGATACCATTCAACTGTCATTCTCTGTCATTGCCTTGTCCTCCTGCCTTCAGTCTTTTCAGTATTTCAGAAATACTGAAGCGAAATAACCGCAGTAATCAAATATAACGCCAATGGCATCAATCGAAGAGTTGACCATAACACTCATGGCAAACCTCACAGGGGAGTGAAAGTGGCCTGCTATAAACAACAGGGTCTCCTCTAGACTTCCCTGTCTTGGTATATGGCACCATCATCTACCCAGTTGCTCAAAATAGAAAAGATAGTGTTGTCATCTTTTCTCTCTCTCTCTTTTTAAAATCCCTCCTCCAATCAAGTCCTTATTCCATCCATTCTACCTTCTAAATACAGTTGACCCTTGAACAACACAGGTTTGAACTGCGTGAGTCCTCTTACATATGGGTATTTCCCAATAATAAATACGGCAGTACTACACAATCCACGGTTGGTTGAATCCTCACATGCAGAACCCCAGATATGGAGGAGCAACTGATAAAGAGGAACCAGATACAGAGGGTCAACTATACTCGCATATTGGACGCCACAGATGGTCTTCACCCTAACCCATCGGTTGTCCAAGGTCAACTGTATTTCCCTAGGACAGTTTAAGTGGGATAGGCTACTAATGTAGTAAATGATTGCTTTTTGTTTATTTTTCTAAACAGAAAACCTTTTGGTGAAGTAGGATGATAGATTACTCAATGAGACACATAGAAGAACATGGAGCTTAATACACTTCCATCCAAGTTCAGCATTGAATATATGGGATATCTGAAAGATCTGAAAATTAAACAGGAGTTTCTCTCATTAATTGTAATCTTCTAGGCATGCTGCCCAAGCTAAGGCAGGATAACAAAGTGACTCTGGATCTGAAGCATTTTGTTCAAATCCAGGACTATTTTCCTAATGAGTATCTCCTATAGGACTTCGCTGGAGTGGTACCATGATCTTGGAAGTGCTGTTTCCTCATTTGAGCTCTCCTTCCCATTGCATTATTGGTAAAGGGATTTATTTAAAGCACATTCTGATTGCTTCAACTATAAATACTTGTATATATATGTTATGAGTGCCTGTGTGCATTCATTTTTAATAAGTGTCTATGACTAAGCCCATGAAGGATACAAAGATAAATGGCAGGGCAAAAATGGTTCTTGCCCACAAGGAGCTTACAAATTCATGGATGGGTCTAAGTAACTTAGTTGATTTGAATGATTCAACAAAATTATAAAAATTCTCTTTATATCCTTTGTCAAATTGCCAACATCCGCTGGATCATGGAAAAAGCAAGAGAGTTCCAGAAAAACATCTACTTCTGCTTTATCGACTATGCCAAAGCCTTTGACTGTGTGGATCACAATAAACTGTGGAAAATTCTGAAAGAGATGGGAATACCAGACCACCTAACCTGCCTCTTGAGAAATCTGTATGCAGGTCAGGAAGCAACAGTTAGGACTGGACATGGAACAACAGACTGGTTCCAAATAGGAAAAGGAGTGCGTCAAGGCTGTATATTGTCACCCTGCTTATTTAACTTATATGCAGAGTACATCGTGAGAAACGCTGGACTGGAAGAAACACAAGCTGGAATCAAGATTGCCGGGAGAAATATCAATAACCTCAGATATGCAGATGACACCACCCTTATGGCAGAAAGTGAAGAGGAGCTAAAAGGCCTCTTGATGAAAGTGAAAGAGGAGAGTGAAAAAGTTGGCTTAAAGCTCAACATTCAGAAAACGAAGATCATGGCATCTGGTCCCATCACTTCATGGGAAATAGATGGGGAAACAGTGGAAACAGTGCCAGACTTTATTTTTTTGGGCTCCAAAATCACTGCTGATGGTGACTGCAGCCATGAAATTAGAAGACGCTTACTCCTTGGAAGAAAAGTTATGTCCAACCTAGATAGCATTTTCAAAAGCAGAGACATTACTTTGCCGACTAAGGTCCGTCTAGTCAAGGCTATGGTTTTTCCTGTGGTCATGTATGGATGTGAGAGTTGGACTGTGAAGAAGGCTGATCGCCGAAGAATTGATGCTTTTGAAGTGTGGTGTTGGAGAAGACTCTTGAGAGTCCCTTGGACTGC
>SJYT01075170.1:633128-767766 GCA_006410635.1 Cephalophus harveyi
AGACAGCAAAAGAGACACAGATGTATAGAACGGACTTTTGGACTCTGTGGGAGAGGGAGAGGGTGGGATGATTTGGGAGAATGGCATTGAAACATGTATACTATCATGTAAGAACGAAGCACCAGCCTATGTTCGATACAGGATACAGGATGCTTGGGGCTGGTGCACGGGGATGATCCAGAGCGAGGATATGGGGTGGGATGTGGGAGGGGGATTCAGGACTGGGAGCTCGTATACACCCGTGGTGAATTCATGTCAATGTATGGCAAAACCAATACGGTATTGTAAAGTAAAATAAAAAAAATAATAATAAAAATAAATAAAAAGAAGGTTGATGTTGATAATTTTAACAATAAGATTGACAAAACTAATGTTGGTACTATTAAAACATTTCAGAATGGGTCTCTTTAACTACTAATATATGAGAAAATCATCTCTCAAGCAGGTTAAGATGAAATTTTTAATGAAATTTTGAAGTCTTCAACTATCTGGCAGTGATGACTGGCAAAACCCTCAAGAAATAGGAAAATGCAACCAAAAAAAAAGTCTCTTCCTAATAGCTGTAATTCTCAAGTAGTTAAGTAAAATGGTAAGCAGAAGAAACCAGAAACATTGATCATTTTACTGAGTTAAAATGATGCCATTTTCCTGGATAGTTTGGATGATAATAGCCACTGACTGGGTTTAGTTTAGCTCAATTAAATTTAATGAGAACCTCCTGCTTTAACTTAGTGGAAGAAGGAGTAAAAATGTTCAGATCCACCAAAGTATTGGTCATGAAGAGATGAATGTAGTCTCCTTTACCTTGGCAAATAGGCTGTCCTCATATTGAGGAGGGAGGCTATTCTGATGGAAGCAGAGATACTGGAGAATTGGAGGGTGACCCAATGAATTTTGGTCTTCCAAGGTGGTTCAGTTGTAAAGAATCTGCCTGCCAATGCAGGAGACGCAGCTTCCATCCCTGGGTTGGGCAGATCCCCTGGAGAAGGAAATGGCAAACCGCTCCAGTATTCTTGCCTGGAAAATTCCATGGACAGGGGAGCCTGGCAAGCTGCAGTCCATGGAGTCTCAAAGAGCTGGACATGACTGAGCACACACAGCACATCACCAGTGAATTCTGCAGTCTCCAGACACTTTCCCCTATTATGCTGTGTCTTCTGAGTTTATCCAATAAATGTCTACCTGCAACCACTAAACTGGGGTACTGCTATTAATAGTTCAGCTCCACAAGGCATTCAGGAAACCCCAAAGGGAAAAGCAATCTTGCTAAACTGGTTTCCCGGGTCAGTTTGTTTGGAATGAGACTCTACTATGAGAGGAAGAAACAAATGTGAGAGAGGCTGTGCTTCTTCTCACCTTTTCATCTCTGGGAAATCCCAAAAGAAACTAAATACAAAGCTAAATGACCAAGGAAGTGCAAATGGAGTGGGATGCCAGATAATGTCCCAAGGAGAGAAAATGCAAATGCATGAAATTCCAGATTGCAGATCATTTCTTCTACATGAGAAAGAATGTGAATCTGAGATGACAACACCAAGAACCAATGCATGTGAACTCTTATAGATGCTATGGGAGGGACTTGGGTTCCCTGGTGGCTCAGATGGTTAAGAATCATGCAGGAGACCTGGGTTTGATCTATGCAGATCATTTCTTCTACATGAGAAAGAATGTGAATCTGAGATGACAACACCAAGAACCAATGCATGTGAACTCTTATAGATGCTATGGGAGGGACTTGGGTTCCCTGGTGGCTCAGATGGTTAAGAATCATGCAGGAGACCTGGGTTTGATCTCTCAGTTAGGAAGATCCCCTGGAGAAGGGAATGGCAACCCACTCCAGTATTCTTGCCTGGAAAATTCCATGGACAGAGGAGTCTGGTGGTCTACCGTCCATGGGGTCCCAAGAGCCAGTCATGATTGAGATACTAAGACACACAGATACACTGGAGGGATTTGCCAACAACCAGAAGTTAACTCTGCTTTGAAACAGAACAATTCTGCAGCCTCTGCCTCAGAGTCCAGCCAGGTGTCCAGGATTTACAGTCCTGGAGGAAGCAAATGGGTGAGAGAACTCCTTCCCTAATGCTGGTTTTCTCCCCCTTTCGAAACTGGATTGTGAAAGCCTTTTTCAAAAATACAAAAAAATTGGCATGAATAAAGATGGCATTTTAGGATTTTGGAGGGCACTGCCTAGTAGTGGGTGTGGTTGGAAAGCACCCATGGAACACTCTCCTGGAGTTAATCCCTTACTGGCTAGAGCCCCAGCTTTGACAATTTACGGGGATTTCCCTGGTAGTAGGCTGACACTTTGGCCCAAATACATCTTGAACTTTGTCCTAGACCAAGAATCATTGTGATTTACTCATCTTATTCTTTGAGTTCAGCTAAGGGACCAAATTCTGGCCTAAAAATTTCTTCAGGATCTATTTCTTTAACACCTCGTTTCTGGAGACAATATTTTCTACACTTGTGGATTCTTACGGTAATTACCCCCATTTCCTCAGAGGCTTGAGGCTCTGCCCAGTGGCTTGGTACCAAGGACATAAACATCCCTTCTGGCTCTGAGGCCAGTTCTCTGAGTTATTTCCCATACTTTCGCCTTCCTGGCTACTTGCATCAGTGATTAAGAGTATATTTATGGCCATAAAGTTCTTCACATCAGTATTCTAGAGTTTTCACACGGCGGCCTTCCAAGGCACAATTGGTAAGGGAAAGGACTCCATTCATGTGTTTATTCATTCATCAACTGATAGTTATTAAACATATATTGTGTGCTGAGCAATTTTCTAGGTGCTAAACAACGATCACAGCAGTGATCAGAACAGGCAATGAGGGACTTCCCTCGTGGCACAGTGGTTAGGAATCCACCTGCTAATGCAGGGGACAGAGGTTTGACCCCTGGTCTGGGAAGGTCTCACATACCATGGAGCCATTAAGCCCACGAGCCTCAACTACTGAGCCCATGCGCCACACTACTGAAGCCTGCTTGCCTAGAGCCTGTGCCTGGAAGCCACTGCTTGCCAGAACTAGAGAGACTGAGCAAAAGCAATGGAGACCCAGCACAGTCAAAAAAAAAAGACAATGATCTCTGCCTTTATAGAACCTACGGTGTGTGGAGACATACCGCAAACAAGACAGACAAGGAAAATATACGGAACATTAGAAGTGATTGTAGGGGAGGAAAAATATTTCCCTTTAGGTTCAGTAAGTGAGGTCTCAAAATTAAACTGATGGAAGATAGGTTATTAGGAGAAAAGGCATCCAAGTTTTATTAATATTTAACATTTTGCATGCACATGGACTCTAAAACAAATTGAAAGAAGGGTTAGATTTGGACTTATATACTGTTTTAACACAGGGTGATAAATTATGGAAAGGGGTTTGGGGCTTCTAGGGCCAATGAATTGTGAGGAGGTGGAAGTTTAAGAAGTCTAGGGGGTACTTCTTATGGTAGAAGGCTTACGGTATACAGGCTTATTTTTTATTTAGTTTTAAACTTTTTATTTTGTATTGGGAGTATAGCCGATTAACAATGTTGTGATAGCTTCAGGTGAACATTGAAGGGACCCAGCCATACAAATACATGTATCCATCTTCCCCCAAACTCCCCTCCCACCCAGGCTGCCACATAACATCGAGCAGAGTTCCCTTAGACAGGCTTATTCAGTAAGGTTTGCTTCTCAGATTCATCTTGGTGCCATCACTGGTGATAAGGATTCTTCTCCTCTTCCTGGTCTGGGAGTGGGGCACCATTGTGTCTGCTTTTTCTCAAAAATAATCAGCCCCAAGTAATTCTTGTGGCCATATTTTGGAGTGACATATTCTGTGTCCCTTCAGGATAACTGAGCAGGGAAAAAGGATAGGGTGGGGTGGTTTTTGCAATTTTAGATAGAGTGCTCTAGGAAGGCCCATTGATTGGGATCAAGACTTTAAAGAAGAGAGGAAGCTAGCTTTGAATGTGATGGGGAAGAGCATCCCAGACACAGAGAACAGCAGATGCAAAGGGTGAAGAAGTGGGAGGGGAAAGTACCCTTAATGAGGCAAAGCCAGTGAGGGAGGAGGATTAGGAAGAAGATAGGAGAGTATGGAGTGGCAAGTCTGTGTGAAGCTCATGGGATAAGATTGGAAGCTATTGGATAGCTTTGACCAGAGGAGGGTGTGATATAATGTATTTTTCTAAATGTGTTTTCAACCCTGACATTTTAACAAAATCTCTGACTTCAGGGTTGAAAATACATTGCTGGGTCACAGGGGTAGGAGCCTGAGGCCAGTAAGGGAACTGGAGTGTTATACAGGGAAGGGATGATGGTGGCTTGGACCAGGGAGGTGGCAACGGGGTACGTAGATGGTGGTCAGATTCTGTATCTGTTTCTCAGGAGAGGTGACAAGATTCATTGACATGTTAGGTGTAGGGTGTGGGAGGGGCCAGAGAAGACTCCTGAGGTTTTGCCTATAAAGATGAAGTTACCATGAAAGGGAGGAAAAATAGTCTTCCCTTTAAACTTCTGAGTTCTAGGTTGAGACTCCCTGTAATGAAAGACAGATTAACAAGAGAAAAACAAACAAGTTTATTAACCTGAGTACTCATGCATATGGGGGAGAAACAGAGGGAAAGTGAATAACTCAAAGTAATAGCTTTGGAATTCAGGATTAAATGCCATCTTAATAAGAAAAGAGGGGAGTGAAGGTTGTTGGCCTGTTAGATGAGGGTGAATGATTATTAGAAAAGATAAAGGGGCCCTTAGAAGCACAGACAGGAGATATGGTAGATTGTGACTGAGTCTGTTTGGACATGCTGTGGACTTCTGGTCTCCTCTCCTGTGATAAGAGTCAATTTTCTCTAATGAAACTTTTCAGGAAGGAATCTATGACAACTGAGTTTCTCTTGGAGGATCTGTCTTTAGACAGATAAGGAGAGTTCAGTGAAAGCCTCTCCCTCCATTTGCTGTTTTGCAAGTGGCTCCAGCTCAAAATAATCTCTATTTCAAAGCACCATATTTTGGGGTGGACTTGTCTTTAATTCTTACAGTCATATTTTGCAGTGGCATATTCTACTACACTTCACCATTTATTAAGATTGATGAAGACTCTGAGAGGAGTTGGTTGGTAGGAGAAGGTGGAAAAGTTATCAGGAGCTTAATTAAATTTGAGATTATTATTAGATATCCCATGAGAAGTATCAAAACCACAGTTGGACCCGTGAGTTGAAAATTCAGAGAAGTCTGAACTGGAGATATCTGTTTGGAACAAATAAGTATATTAATATTTAAAAACAGAAGATCAGATGTGCTCACCAAGGAAAAGATATAGCCTTGGAGTTAGAAGATCTGGGTCCAGATTCCAACTTCAATATTTGGACTCCGTAACCAATCTCACTTCTTTACCTGTAATGTGGCTATGTGTTGTGGACTGAATGCTTGTGCTACCCCCAAATTAATCTGCTGAAACCCCTCGTGATGGTATTAGCAAGCAGGTCATGAGGGCAGAGGCTGCATGAATGGGACAGTGCACTTATAAACAAGAGCCCGGAGGTCTCCCTTGACCTCACACACCATGTATGGGAGAACATGACGTTATGAACCACATAGAAGGATCACATCAGATATGAATCATCTTGATCTGGGACGTTCCAGCCTCCAGAATTGTGAGAAACACTTGCTTGTTGTTTAAGCCGCCCAGTCTATGGTGATTTTGTTACAGCAGCTCACATGGACTAAGACACTATGGTACAGCCTCACTTGTACCCTTAGAATAGATCTAAAGTGGTATCCAATGCTCAGTAAATGCTGGTTAGGTATTGTCAGTGAATACCACAACAGAGTTTCACTCTCTAACCAACTACGGACATCTGTCCTACTTGTCAATCAAAACTTGATTTTGACATTCTCTCCTTTGTCATCTTGGATTCTAAAGTGAGGAGCAGGCTGGGATGGGAGGGCAGCAGTTCAACATTATTTGATTGAATAAGCTGCTATTAACATTTACCATGTGCTATATTAGGAGAAAAGGCATCCAAGTTTTATTAGTATTTAACATTTTGCATGCACAGGGACTCTAAAACAAACTGAAAGAAGGGTTAGATTTGGACTTATATACTGTTTTAACAAAGGGTGATAAATTATGGAGAGTGACTACACAAAGGAAAGGGGTTTCAATTCTTGGGTCGGGAAGATCACCTGGAGAAGGGATAGGCTACCCACCCTATATTCGTGGGCTTCCCTGGTGGCTCAAACTTGAAGAATCCTCCTGCAATGTGGGAGACCTGGGTTTGATCCCTGGGTTGGGAAGATCCCCTGGAGGAGGGCATGGCAATCCACTCCAGTATTCTTGTCTGGAGAGTCTCCATGGACAGAGGAGTCTGGTGGGCTACAGTCCACGGGGTCGCAAAGAGTCGGACACTACAGCGACTAAGCACAGCGCAGCACAAGGCTGTCTAATCTCTCCAAGTGCATTTCATCTGATTTTATTCTCAGTAGAGGCCTAGGAGATAGCTACCATCAAGGCTCCAGTTTGACAGATGGCAGTGTGTAGTGTACCCAAGGTCATAGTGGATATCAGAACTTGGACTGACAGCCGATCAGGTCAGTTGGATCCAGGTCCAACTGACTCCGAAGCTTAATCATTAGTCTGCTCTCTCTACCACACTGGGATGGGGAGGGGTCTCCTAACTCTGGTTAGGAAGGTATAGGGGTTTAGGAACGAATGTTTCCACTTTCCCTTTTTTAACCACACTCTGGCCTTGAGACCCATCCTAGATTTTACTGGAAATGGTAGGATGGCTTAGCAAATTCAAGCAGATTCAGCAGAAACAGCACAGAGCTCCTTTGTCAGCAAGACTCCTGCTTTGTGAATTCACTCTGGGACAGTCATTCCAGGATGGCTGACCTTGGAGACCACTGATTGCATGCTTGTGTAAACTTGCATTTAGCAAAGAAACCTTAATTTTATTAAAAAGAAATTCTAGAGTGTCTGAGATCTCCTGTTTACCTATCTTTTCTAATATGTCCTTTTGGGGGAGTGTGTGACTAGGGCAGAGTTTAAAAGCTTTCGTTGCTCTTCCTTCTTACGTGGAGCTCTATTGGGTAAACGTATTATTTCTTGCAGGACAGACACTTGAATATTGCTGGAGACATAAACTGATACGGTGACTGCTGGGTTTAGAACTGACTGTAGTCGGCACTTAGAATCTGGCTGGTTTGCCAGAGAGAGAGAAAGTCTCTTGCAGTCAGTGGGTACTGTCCATTTCTTACCATCTCGAAGCTGTCAGCGCACTTCAGATAAACCAGCTCACTAAACGCGAAGGCAAGTCCTGAGCCAAAGTCTCCTCCGGGCCTCCATCCAGGCAGGTGTCTGCAAGCGTGATCTATGAGCGTGATGAGTGGGCGGATTGAGCTTCTTCCACTATTGTCTGCCCAAGGGACGACTGTGACCCCCCCACTCCCCATTTTTGGGGACTTTTTGATGTCCAAAGATACAGATTTAATACATGAAGCTATCAGGCCTCAGGGTGCCTCTTCTGCTTGCTTCCATGACCTCGCTCTCACTGGGGGTCTAACCATGCCATAGGAGGGGTGCGCCTGCGCCCTGGCAGCCCTCGGGAGGTTCCAGGACTCCTCTGTCTTGAACGTCTTGCCAGACTCCAAAGCTCCTTGAGGATGAAGGAATCTATATATTTTCAGAAGTACTGAATTTCAGAATCCAGTTAATGTAGAATCTATTACACACTAATAAACCAGAATGATATGTACACCAATGGCAGAGGCCTATAGAAACCGGCTTCACCAGCCAGAACAGAGATCTGTTGTTTCCTTTCTGGTATAATGTTGGTGGTCTATATAGTTTGCTTGTTTGTTTTTGTAATTTAAAACATTGTAAAATATACAAGCAGTATGTGAAATTCTATATGGATAGTTTAAACAACAAAATCAAGGAACACCTTTTATCTATGCCAAGAAATGGAACATTGCCGGTACCCTTGAAGCTCCTTGCGTGTCATTTAGATTGTGTCTATTTGCCCCCACCATCGCCCCACCAGATAACCACTGTCCTGAATTTTGTGTTGATCACACCCTTATTTTTTGTTGTCCGTGTGTGTGTGTGTGCGTGTGAGTGACTTTATCAAGAAATAGTGTATTTAGCTTTGCCTTTTTAAAAAAATAGTTATGCCTAAGAGAATTTTTTCCTTTATTTTTAATTGAAGGATAATTGCTTTACGATGTTGTGTTGGTTTCTGCCATACATCAGCATGAGTCAGCCATAGGTATACATATGTCCTCTTCCTCTTGAACCTCCCTCCCACTTCCTGCCCCTTCCCACCCTTCTAGGTTGTCACAGAGTCGGGGGTTGACTTCCCTGCTTCAAACAGCAAATCCCCACTGGCTACAGATTTTACATATGGTAATGTATATGTTTCACTTTTCACTTTCATGCATTGGAGAAGGAAATGGCAACCCACTCCAGTGTTCTTGCCTGGAGAATCCCAGGGACAGGGGAGCCTGGTGGGCTGCCGTCTATGGGGTCGCACAGAGTCGGACACGACTGAAGCAACTCAGCAGCAGCAATGTATATGTTTCAAGGCTAGGATCTCAGTTGGTCTCACCCACTCCTTCTCCCACTGTGTCCTCAAGTTTGTTCTGTATGTCTGCATCTCTGTTGCTGCCTTGCAGATAGGTTCATCAGTACCATTTTCCTAAAATTCCATGGTTGTTCTTGTTCAGTCACTAAGTTGTGTTGACTTTTTGTGACCACCCCCCGCCCCCGCCCCCCGCACCGCCTCTCCCCGGACTGCAGTAAGCCAGGCTCCTCTGTCCTTCAAAATCTCCTGGAGTTTGCTCAGATTCATGTCCATTGAGTAGGTGATGCCATCCAACCATCTAATCTCTGTCGGCCCTTTCTCCTCCTGCCCTCTCTCTTTCCCAGGATAGATTCCATATATATGTGTTAATACACAATGTGTGTTTTTCTCTTTCTGACTTACTTCACTCTGTATGACAAGCTCTAGGTTTATCCACCTCACTAGAACTGCCTCAGATTTGTTTCTTTTCATGACTTTGCCTGCTTCTGATCTTTATATGAAAAAATACTGCATTATTTGCTTCTTTGACTCAATGTTAGTTTTTGAAATTCAGTCACATTGACACATGAAAACCGATTTATTTGTTTTCACTGCTACGCAATATCCCATGGTATGGAAAACTTAATCATTCTACTGTTGATAGATACTTGTATTGTTTCTTTTATGAAAAACATTGCTAAAAACATTCATGAAAATGTTTCCTGGTGCACTTGAATCAAGTTGGATTTTTGTCAGCTCTTTGTTTACCAAACTCCTTTTGATTGAGAAATCATCAGGCAGTGAGAAAAATGCTCAAGGCTGGAGCTGCCAAACATTTTCCCTGTTTAAAAAAAAAAAATGGGAAGAGTTGGAATAGGGAATATATTGAAACAATGAAGGTGATGAAGTCTCAGCAAAATAAAAAAATAAACATTATTTGTTCTTACAAGTGCTTAGAAAGAAAATGAAATGCCTTTAACTTAGTGTCATGTTGCTAAAAATCAGCTATGACAAATTACTTTAATTAATGCCTTTGGTAGAGTCACTGCATGTGTACAAAAATACACGTCAATTTCTGTAGATCACAAACTCTAGTGGGTGGTGGTTTAGTCACTAAGTTGGGTCCGACTCCTTTGCAACCCCATGGACTGTAGCCCACCAGACTCCTCTCTCCATGGTATTCTCCAGGCAAATATACCGGAGTGGGTTGCCATTTCCTTCTACAGAGGATCTTCCCGACCCAGGAATTGAACCCAGGTCTCCTGCCTTGCAGACAGATTCTTTACCGACTGAGCTATGAGGGAAGATCCCCACATTCTGGTGGACAGGGGTCTTATCTTGATCATCTAACAAAATGCTTGGCTTCTAGCTGGTCCTTCTTAGAAGTCTGTTGGATGAATTCTCTCCTTGAATACCAGACCAGGAACATGGGATTGAAGTGGTACTGGCAGGAAGACTAGTAGTTTTAGGAACATCGGATCTAATGACAATTGACTAGCATATAAATAATTAGAAACTTCCATTTAAACCTTTGTCTTGTTCTCCATTTTTTTTTTAGTTCAGATGAGTTTATTTCTTTAATTTGTTTATATACCAACTTCATTGATATTATATGTATCACACAATTTACCCATTTAAATTGTACAAGGCAGTGATTTTTTTTTTTTTTTGTATATGCAACCACTACCAACAACGATCTTAAAACACTTTCATCACTGCAAAAAAAACCATATACCCCTTAGCAATCAGTCTCTATAAACTCTCAACCTCTCCAGTCCCAGGCAACTATTAACTTACTTTCAGTCTCTAAATTTGCCTATTTTAGATATTTCATATAAATGGAATCATATGGTATGTATTCTTTTGTGACTGGCTTCTTTCACTTATATTTTTAAGGTTTATTCATGTGGTAGCACATATTAGAACTTTTAAAAAAATTGCTGAATAATATTCTGTTCTATAAATATGCTACATTTTAGCTACCCATACATCGGTTGATGAACATTTGGGCTTTTCCCACTTTTTCACTATTTTGAATAATGCTGTTATGAGCATCTATGTACAAATTTTTATGTAGAAGTATGTCTTTCTTTCTTTCTGAAATATTTTTATTTCAGTTCTCTTGGGTCTATACCTAAGGGTGAGATCCCTGGGTCTTATGGTAACTCAAAGTTTAACCATTGAGGAACCTGTCTTTGTCAAAATTATCATAAGCAATTTAGGTGAAGATAAAATTTCTAATGATCAGATTTGTGAATGGTATAAATCTGTAAGGAATCATTCATTGCTTTAGGGTGGTTCTATTCAATATGGAAGCCACTGGCCACATAGGACTGTGGAGTATTTGAAATGTGGTTAGTCTGAATTAAGATGATTTGTAAACTACATACTGGATTTCAAAGTCTTAGTGTGAAAAAAAGAATGTAAATTATCTTATTAATAATTTTATTCTGATTATAGGTTGAAATGATAATATGTTAGATACACTGGAGAATGTATGACTAAAATTAATTTCACCTGCTTTTTAAAAATTTTTTCCACATGGTTCCAATAATATTTACAGTTACATATGTGCCCCATATTCTATTTCTATTGGGCAGTTTTGCTCTATTTCTTTCATTTTCCTTTCCTCCTTCAAACATTAGATGGATATTAACCTGGCAGGATTTGGAGTCAGACTGACCTGGATTCAGACCAGATTCTTCTTAGATGTAAAGCCATGCACAGCTTTATTTATATCTCTATGTCTCATTTCCCTTAACTGTAAAAAATAAAACATAATGTGTATTTAATCAAAATGTTACAAGGAGTCAATGAAAGAAATTATAGAAAGAACTTAGCTGAAGGCAGGGACATAGAAAGAGTTAAATTAATGTTAGTTCTCTTCTTTACTCATTTCCATGCTCTTAAGTGACATGTAATTAACCTGGTCAGACCAATTAGAGTTCTAGGTGGTAACACAGGCCACCTCGTCTGACTTACAGTGTATTTATCTTAATAAGGGACTTCAAAACATTATGTTTAATAAAATGATTTCAATGGTTGAATTTTTCTGGTAGACAGAATCTCATAAAAAATATGAATAATCACTTTCATCTTTTCTTTGATTTTAGAAGTTTGCCCGTCTGCAGTGTAATATATGCCAAGTCTTAAAATAATTCCAGGCTGTTTGAACTTACTCAACATTGAGGATATGTTGAGATTGTTCACATGTGTTTCAGGATGTCATTCGAACCATCCAGAACTCATTCAATATGGAAAACTACGTGAGAACTTCTCAAGGGAACTCATTCTCTTTCCAGAGGTCAACGGAATTTCCTGTTTCTGTTTGGACTCAAAAATATCACATAAAGTTCTACTTTCTCTGAACATTTTGGATCCTGGCTTGACCCAGGAAGGCATAGTTTAATTTAAATGAAAAGCACACACATATCCCAAGGTCTTCACCACTTTCCCCAGTTCTGAGGCATATCTGCTTGACCAGAAGCTGATTTCTCTCAGTAACATTGATCATCATGGATTGTCCTAGTCACTTCACTGAGATTTCCTTCCTTTTCCAGAATCAGCAACCACCTAGAATTTTTCTTTTTCTATTTTCACTTTGAGAAGCAGATAGGGCATAAAATACAGAGAGAAATGGATGGAAAAGAATTGGTAACCACCTTTCCTTGACTGATGAAAAGATTTGCTTCTGAGGATAGAAGTTTCATGTAATCAGATAAAACCTCTTGATGTACTGAGGGTTTAAGGCACTCTTTTGCTTGTTATAGGTTTGGTAAGAGAACAGACACACAAAATTACATTATCATTGCTTGAGCATTCATTTTTTTCTTGTCGTGTTTTGCCTTCCTAGGTGATCTGGGTCTAGAACATTTCTATTTGGTATGTAGTTTAAAAAAAAAAAAAAGAAATGGAGAAGGAAATGGCAACCCACTCCAGTATTCTTGCCTGGAGAATCCCATGGACAGAGTAGCTTGGTGGGCTACAGTCCACGGGTCACAAAGAGTCAGACACGACTGAGCGACTTTCACTTTCACTTAAAAAAAAAAAAAAGCAGCCTCACTACTTTTTGGATAAATGTAGAGAGCTTAGCTGGAAGTAACAGAACAGGTACACCCCACAGACCCTCTGAGCAGCTTGTTCCTATTTGCTTGACTAGGGATTAAACATCTTTGAGCCACGTGTGAACTTGGCACACTGGAGTTCCTGCTCAAAGTTTAAATTCCTCCAACATCCTGTTACACCCTTTGAGAGAAGTTTCTAAAGACTTCCTTCCAGCTGTCACCAAAATTGATGAAGGGTCCTTTACAGACAGAATTGCTTTGAAAACCCCCGCCTATGTATACAGTAAGTAGAAATGCATTTATTGCCTTTCCAAGGGCAGCAAAACATTGGAAATCTACACACACCTAACTAGGTTCTATGCCTAAAGGATGGGAGAGGCCAGGGCTCAGTAATGACGAAGTTGTTCTGTTCTTTGTGATAGCAGCAGAGATTATTCAGTTTCTCAGAAAGTCAAGGTAAAGCACGAAGGATTTAACAGGATGAACTGAAAGAATGCCTTGCAGCTTCTGGTCTGTGAGTTCTCTCTCAACTTCCTACTTCTAACACTGACAAAAAAGTATGTCTGCTCCAACATTTCTACACCTAAGTCACGGTGTTCCTCAAACAGGAAAGAGGTCATTGAGAAGCAGCCGAAGAATGACATGTGTTGCTTCTTCCTCCAACTCGTTTAGAATTTTGATGATTCCACACCTTCTGGAAAACAATACAGATGTCTAGATATGGGTCATTCTGAACAAAATTAATTATTACCCAGAGGCAGTAGCCAGACAGCCTACTTTATTAAGAATTATATTGTTTGTTGAGGAACAGATGGCAGGGAAGTTGAAGGTGGCAATAGGTTAAGTCTTCTCTTTGGGGACAATTGTTTTTATCTTTTCTTTAGCAACATTGCCTAGAAACCAGAACATTATTCAATTACTTTGAAAATTACTTTAGTTGATCACTCAATTAGAATAAATAGAAGTGGATTTAAAGAATAGTTAATTCATAATCTACTTCATTAAGATAATGACTCTCAGTTTTCCCACATTTTCCCCAATCTTCCTCCCACTGTAATTCAAGGAAAATAGAGCTCTTTTAAAACTCTCATGTCGTTTAATCAAAGGTTTTAAAATGAGATATTAAACTATGAGCTTTAGTGAAAACACACATCTGTATGTATGGGGTCACAAAGAGTCGATAGGACTGAGTGACTGAACAGGTATGCACATGCATATACATATTAAATGGGGCAAAGAGAAATAATATTTAAAGAAAAAATATGAGTCAGAAGAATTTTATTACAGTTATGAGCCTTTATGTCAAAGCAACATAAAAGCTGACTATGAAGTAAAAGCCCATAGATGTATAAAGAAAACTTAAATTGCCCTGAGCAATTTTAATATGTCTCTTACAGAGTTTCACAGACCAAACAGATTTTAAAAAAGGAAGAATAGAGATTGAAAAATATAACGAACACCTTCAACATGATAGAGGTATATAGAGGCCCTTATATCCTACAGAAAATACATGTTCCTTTGTGACTATGGGGGCTTCTCAGGTGGCTCATTGGTAAAGAATCCACCTGCCAGTGCAGGAGAAGCAGGAAACCTGGGTTTGACCCCTGGGTCAGGAAGGTCCCCGAAGAAGGAGATGGCAACTTGTTCCAGTATTCTTGCCTGGGAAATCCCATGGACAGAGGAGCCTGGTGGGCTACGTCCATGGGGTTGTAAAGAGTGGGCATGACTGAGCAACTGAACATGCACATTGTGACTATGGACATTTGCAGAATTCATTTGTGTCATTGGCTGCAAAGAAAACATTAATAGATTCCAAAAAGTGTAAGTTTTAGAAGCAGTATTCTTTGGTCTTAATTGAATACAACTGGAAATTAGTAATGTATGTATAGATACTGAATTCAAGAAAACTTTGTATAACCTCAGTGTGTGCATCCTAAATGGCTTAAACATCAGTGGAACCTGTTTAACGCAGTATTTTATCAGCAGGCACTATAGATATCCTACATAAATGGTGCAGAGGTCCTACGTTAATTGAGAACTTGTGAATACAAGCACCACCAATGGTACCATGTAAGAGAGTCTGGCATCTTACTGGAGGATTTCCAGAGTATCTGGATCAGACTTCCATCCTTAGAAATATTTCCCTAAATCAGAAAATCTTTGTAAGGTATTAAATTTAGGATCCTAACAGCTGACAAGCCAGAATGAACTTCAAATATTATTTCTTTTCCTTTCCGGCATTAAGGAAATGAGGAGCACTGTAACAATGGAGCTGTACCAAGGGCCACGATAAGATCTCCCTTCCGTGTCTGGAGCTAAACTCTGAAGCACTAGACTCTTAATCAGCAGAAAGAGGAAACCAAGGCTTCCTTCCCAGATCATCCTGGCTTCTGTAGAGCACAGAGCCACCTTTTACAGAATTCTCTGAATGCTGTCAGCTCAGGGTCCATTTTTTGTTGAATTCCCCGTGGCGTTAGACTAAACAAAGAACAGCATTCCAATTTTAAAGTGTGGTTCCTTAAAAGAAACTCTTTTCTATTTCATAAAGCTAAAGCAGCTTATTTAAGTTCAGTTCAGTCACTCAGTCGTGTCTGACTCTTGCAACCCCATGAACCACAGCATGCCAGGCCTCCCTGTCCATCACCAACTCCTGGAGTCCACCCAAACCCATGTCCATTGGGTCGGTGATGCCATACAACCATTTCACCCTCTGTCGTCCCCTTCTCCTCCTGCCTTCAATCTTTCCCAGCATCAGGGTATTTTCCAATGAGTCAGCTCTTCGCATGAGGTGGCCAAAGTATTGGAGTTTCAGCTTCAGTATCAGTCCTTCCAATGAACACTCAGGACTGATCTCCTTTAGGATGGACTGGTTGGATCTCCTTGCGGTGTCTCCAAGGGACTTGAGAGTCTCCAAGGGACTCTCAAGAGTCTTCTCCAACACCACAGTTCAAAAGCGTCAATTCTTTGGCACTTAGCTTTCTTTACAGTCCAACTCTCACATCCATACAAGACCACTGGAAAAACCATAGCCTTGACTAGACAGACCTTTGTTGGCAAAGTAATGTCTCTGCTTTTAAATATGCTGTCTAGGTTGGTCATAACTTTACTTCCAAGGAGTAAGTAAGTTATGCTTAATCAGCCTGTTCTGTCACTATCATGATATATACATATATGTGTATATATAGAGAGCTGTTGTTTTAGTTGCTAAATCGTGTCCAACTCTGCGACACTGTGGACTATAGCCTGCTAGTCTCCTCTGTCCGTGGGAGTCTCCAGGCAAGAACACAGCAGTAGGTTTCCATTCCCTTCTCCAGGGGATCTTCCCAACCCAGGGTTTGAACCTGTGTCTCTTGCATTGGCAGGCAGATTCTTTATCAGTGAGCCACCTCAGAATATGTATATGAGAATATTAGCCACCATATGTATAAATGCATTCAATTATAAAAGATATTCCATGAGGTACCCAGAGTGGATTGGGTTGGGATGGGGTTGAGTAGTCTTTGATGAAAGAAATGATTTAAAATTTTAGACAAAAGAATTAACCAGGTTGATGCCTGCCTGTGACAATAAGATTTTATTTTATCCACTCAATAAACCTCAGAAGATGTTGGACAGGTACAAATAGATGGAAGACAGCCTCTTTTTGATTCAGAGGTGTAAACAAGTGCTCTCAACTCTTTCCATGTTTCAAATCCCCATTTGTAAAACGGGATCAGTTAAGAAAATGAACGTGAGCTGGCATTGGCTGAACGTGAATCATCCCCTTGTAAAGCCTCATGCTTCTAGAAAATTCCACGTTACACAAGACTTCTATTAACATGCTCTGAATTGACCAGGAAGAATTTTAGATTCATCCTAAAGTTGAACGTTTACCTCAGTCAGTTCAGTCGCTCAGTCATGTCCGACTTTTTGCCACTCCATGAATTGCCAGGCCTCCCTGCCCATCACCAACTCCCGGAGTTCACTCAGACTCACGTCCACTGAGTCGGTGGTGCCATCCAGCCATCTCATCCTCTGTCATCCCCTTCTCCTCCTGCCCCCAATCCCTCCCAGCATCAGAGTCTTTTCCAATGAGTCAACTCTTCGCATGAGGTGGCCAAAGTACTGGAGTTTCAGCTTTATCATCATTCCTTCCAAAGAACACCCAGGATTGATCTCCCTTAGAATGGGGTGGTTGGATCTCCTTGCAGTCCAAGGGACTCTCAAGAGTCTTCTCCAACACCACAGTTCAAAAGCATCAATACTTCGGCTCTCAGCTTTCTTCACAGTCCAACTCTCACATCCATACATGATCACTGGAAAAACCATAGCCTTGACTAGACGGACCTTTGTTGGCAAAGTAATGTCTCTGCTTTTGAATATGCTATCTAGGTTGGTCATAAGTTTCCTTCCAAGGAGTAAGCGTCTTTTAATTACGTTTATCTCAGAGGAGCAAAAATAAGCAAAATTCACAGGCTGCAAACTTGTTTGCATCTTGCAGGCTTAAACACATGGAATTCTTTTGCAAAAGTGGTGTTGACAGAGCCAGCACATTTTATTAAAACAGGAAGCCCAGTTTACCAATTACTACCTCATGAAGCCTCTAACTTTTTTGACTGACTCTTTTTCTTTGTCTTTGCGTCTTCTCTTTTCAGAGAGCTCCCTCTCCCCAACAGGGTCTCCCTCTCCTTGGAACTCTTTTCTTCTGGAAACAAGGGAGCCTACAAAAGGGGGATGGAATCACTCAGGACCCCACACTTGGCCCATGGAGTCTATTCTTCTTCTAACACTTGCCGGCCAGGCTCTGGTGTTTAAGAGACCAAAACACCCAGGAGACGCTTCAGAAGAAAGAGTATTCCCAACCCTGCCGCCATCTTCAATCTACCATTCTCTGTGCAGTGTGAAGTCACACCAAATGAAACTGACACTTTCACTCAACTTCCTTTATCACAGAAGGGAGCATGGTTCATTTACACATTTATTGGGAAGAAGACTGAGTTGGAAGTTTGTAGAGCTGGTTGCTAGAGAATAAAAATATGCCCATAAAATAGGAGTTAATTTCCCCCCTCAGTGTTTGCTTAGAATATAAAAGTAGTAGGAATATTTAATGTGCAGTGACTAGGTGATTGTGTACATACACATGATATGTTTTGAACTTCTTGAAAGGAAGTTGTTCTTACATCCAGAAGAGCAGAAATGTCAGTATTTAGCAAACACTGACTATTCAAATACATGATTTGATTGTGTGGAAAATCTCACAAATTTAGAACAGATAGGTTCTTGAAAAAGAAAGGAAACGTAAGAGTAAAAGCATTTGTTTGATGTTAGTTGGCCTTCTACATGACAGCATTCTCTCATTATACTGTAATATTTTTTAATAAACCTGAGGCTATGGTGAAAACTTTGAGCCAAATCACGCTGACTGTTCACAGAGGAGGTACACGACCTCTTAGAATGTTGATGCTGGTAGAATTCAGTAAACATACAATTTCCTATCTCACCTGTGTTCTCTTTTTGCCTATTAGAAGACTGAGTTTTTAGGATCAGTTAATTAACAAGGGATATGCAGGAAGTCCTTAGGCAACTTTATTCAACAGTAATTTTGGATAAATCCATGATGAGAACAAACATGTTAAAATGCTGCTGGAATGGAGTGTTAGTCACTCAGACGTGTTCGACTCTTTGCAAACCCATGGACTGTAGCCTGCCGGACTCCTCTGTCCATGGGATTCCCCAGGCAAGAATTCTTGAGTGGGTTGCCCTTTTGTTCTTCAGAGTAACTTCCAGACCCAGGGACTGAACCAGGGTCTCCTGCTTTGTAGGCAGATTCTTTACTGTCTGAGTTATAGGGAAGTCCCAAAATGCTGCTAGCTCAACCAAATTCATGTTTTTCTTTAGGGCCATGATCACTCATTACAAGTAATTGAGACTATTCATTTAGTCATTGGAGGGCAGGGCTCAGATTATTTTGTTGACTTTCACTAAATCTTTATTTCAGTTCAGTTCAGTCACTCAGTGGTTTCCACTGTTTGAGACCCCATGGACTGCAGCAAGCCAGGTTTCTCTGCCCATCACCAACTCCCGGAGCTTGCTCAAGCTCATGTCCATTGAGTCATTGATGCCATCCAACCATCTTGTCCTCTGTTGTCCCCTTCTCCTCCTGCCTTTAATCTTTCCCAGCATCAGGGTCTTTCCTAAGGAATCAGTTCTTCACATCAGGTGGGCAAAATACTGGAGCTTCAGCTTCAGCATCAGTCCTTCCAATGAAGATTCAGGACTGATTTTCTTTAAGACCGACTGGTTGGATCTCCTTGCAGTCCAAGGGACTCTCAAGAGTCTTCTCAAACCACAGTTCGAAAGTATCATTCTTCAGTGCTCAGCTTTCTTTATAGTCCAACTCTCACATTCATACATGACTATGGAAAAAACATAGCTTTGACTAGATGGACCTTTGTTGGCAAAGTAATGTGTCTGCTTTGAATATGCTGTCTAGGTTGGTCATAGCTTTTCTTCCAAGGATCAACCAACTTTTAATTTTATGGCTGCAGTCACTATTTGCAGTGATTTTGGAGCCCAAGAAAATAAAGTCTCTCACTGTTTCCATTGTTTCCCCATTTATGTGCCATGAAGTGATGGGACCAGATGCCATGATCTTAGTTTTTTGAATGTTGAGTTTTAAGCCAGCTTTTTCACTCTCCTTTTTCACTTTAATCAAGAGGCTCTTCAGTTCCTCTTTACTTTCTGCCATAAGGGTGGCGTCATCTGCATATCTGAGGTTATTGATATTTCTCCTGGCAATCCTGATTCCAGCTTGTGCATCATCCAGCCTGGCATTTTGTATGATGTACTCTGCACATAAGTTAAATAAGCAGGGTGACAATATGCAACTTTGATGTACTCCTTTCCCAATTTGGAACCAGTCTGTTGTTCCATGTCTTGTTGTAACTGTTGCTTCTTGACCTGCATACAGATTTCTCAGGAGGCAGGTAGGTGGTCTGGTATTTCCATTTCTTGAAAAATTTTCCAGTTTGTTGTGATCTACACAGTCAAAGGCTTTAGCATAGTCAATGAAACAGAGCAGATTTTTTCTGGAATTCTCTTGCTTTTTCTATGATTCAATGGATATTGGCAATCTGATCTCTGGTTTCTCTGCCTTTTCTAAATCCAGCTTGAATGTCTGGAAGTTCACGGTTCATGTACTGTTGAAGCCTGGCTTGGAGAATTTTGAGCAGTACTTTACTAGCGTGTGAGATGAGTGCAATTGTGCGGTAGATTGGGCATTCTTTGGCATTGCCTTTCTTTGGGATTGGAATGAAAACTGACCTTTTCCAGTCCTGTGATCACTGCTGAGTTTTCCAAATTTGCTAACATATTGAGTGCAGCACTTTCACAACATCATCTTTTGGGATTTGAAGTAGCTCAGCTGAAATTTCATCACCTCCACCAGCTTTGTTTGTAGGGATGCTTCCTAAGGCCTGCTTGACCTCGCACTCCAGGATGTCTGGTTGTAAGTGAGTGATCACACCATTGTGATTATCTGGGTCATTAAGATTTTTTTTGTATAGTTCTTCTGTGTAGTCCTGCCACCTCTTCTTAATATCTTCTGCTTCTGTTAGGTCCATACCATTTCTGTCCTTTATTGTGCCCATCTTTTCATGAGATGTTTCCTTGGTATCTCTAATTTTTTTGAAGTGATCTCTAGCCTTTCCCATTCTATTGTTTTCCTCTATTTATTTGCCCTGATCACCTAGGATTTAGGTAAATGTCATTAGGACCAGAGGGAAGTTGGGCTGGACCTGAGGGTGACAGCTGACTGTACTGAAAGACAGCCGCAGAGATTAGAGGCCCTTTAGACCACAGTGAGTCAATCAAATCAAAGTGCCTCAAAAAGAACCTTTCTATCTTTTCTTTTTTTTTTTGCAATCTTGATTCCAGCTTGTGTTTCTTCCAGTCCAGCGTTTCTCATGATGTACTCTGCATATAAGTTAAATAAGCAGGGTGACAATATACAGCCTTGACCTACTCCTTTGCCTATTTGGAACCAGTCTATGTATGCAGTATAGTGATTCATGATTTTTAAAGGCTATACTCCATTTATGCTGTGCCATGCTAAGTCACTTTAATTGTGTCCAACTCTTTGCGACTCCATGGACTGCAGCTCACCAGGTCCCTCTGTCCATGGGATTCTCCAGGCAAGAATACTGGAGTGGGTTGCTGTGCCCTCCTCCAGGGGATCTTCCTGACCCAGGGATCAAACCGATGTCTCCTGCGGCTCCTGCATTATAGGCAGATTCTTTACTGCTGAGCCACCAGAGAAACCCTAGTTATTAAAATATATCCTCTGTGTTGTATAATACATCCTTGTAGTTTATTTTATACCAATAGTTTGTTCCTACTAGGTTTTATAAGAGGATTTCTCAGGAGCAGGTGGAGAAAGAAATTTCTTAAACCTTTTGAGTAACACAAGCCAGGAAACCAAGGTCTAGGATGAAATGCAGTTGCTAAGATCCCCAGGGACTCTCAAACCTGACTGAACTTAAGAATCACTCAAAAAAGCGTGTTAAAAATACTGATATGATGCTCCCTCGTGGCTCAGATGGTTAAGAATCTGCCTTCCCCAAGAAAAAAAGAAATCTCATGAGCTTCTAAGAACAAAGGTTTTATTCTTGATTGTTTCACACATCAGTGGAGAGTTGGTTGTGACTCTGTTCAGTGTGTCTTCTTCATTCAGAGGTCCAGCCTGTCTGGATCACGTTGATCTATAGGAAGAAGGAGAAAGCAATGGAGGATCCGTGCAATGGCAGAGCCATATCATGGGGCAAATACACGGATATCACTGAAGTTTCCACTGGGAAGAGATATAGTATATCCCCATCAAAGCTGGGACTTAGTGATGTAAAGTAACCTACCCAGGGCTACAAAGCAAATAGGGCTTCCCAGGTGGTAAAGAATCCACCCGCCAATGCAGGTAGAAGTAAGAGACGTGGGTTTGATCCCTGGCGCGGGAAGTTTCCCTGGAGGAGGACGTGGCAGACTGCTCCAGTATTCTTGCCTGGCGAATCCCATGGTTCCCAAGGTTCCTGGCGAATCCCAGGTTCCCAAGGAACCTGGCAGGCTGCAGTCCATAGGGTTGCACGGAGTCAGACATGATTGAAGCGATTTAGCATGCATGCACTCACGCACAAAGCAAATGAAGGGCTGAGCTGAATTTTGAATTCTGGTTGGTCTGAGCCTGGAGCTTGTGCTCTGGCTCTGAGGCCACCTCTGCATTGTGACTCTCGCTCTCAGCTGCTGTCAGGCCACGGGACCTTGTACAAGCCTAGTGACATCCCACCTGTGGCAGCCCTTTGAAAACTGCTGTGCCCGGTGCAGACGTAAGGTGTCAAGTTAACAATTTTTGGAGCTGCAGTTATCTAGGGGGCATAAAAAACCACAGTGGAGGGTTCAGGTGTGGGAAGTCTCCAGGTGTCCCTGTGTATCTCTGCTTGGTATGATTAAAGGATGGGATGGCTTGCCCATTAGAAGAGATGCAGAAGCTTGTGACTAAATCCAGACTGAATTGACAAGGGAGAATTTGTCTTCTGCCCTCCCATCTCCCAGAGTGAATTCTTTAGCACAGCATCTCCGTTTTCTAGGATGAGCCTAATGTGTGGCCTGAAAACCAGCCTCTCAGGACCAATTTCTTGGACTCCCCACACCAGGTTTATTGGCTCAAATGTCTAGCATGTCAGGCTGATTTTAAAAATGGAAACAAATCTGGGGACAGAGGGTTCCTCCGGGAGCTGAAACTAGTTTTTGTCCTCTTTTCACCGAAGGACAAAGTTAGGAGATTTGTATTTAAATCACTTTGGTGGGAACAGCATAAAGGACAGAGCTAAGATCTGGGAGTAGTAGGTGGAGAAGCAGGTGTACCTTTTGGGTGATGGCAGGTGGAGCTCTCCCTCTGCTTGCTCAGAAGAGCTTGCAGTGGGTGCTTCAGGATGTGGCTTAGGTTTGCATGTTTCAAGTACTGGCTACCTTCCAAAGTGGGCCCCAAATCCTTTCATGGAATTGGGCATCTGTGAATTTTACAGGCCCTGGACTGCAACTAGAGTGCTTAATTGTGAGAGGAGAGCCAGAGAGGGAGAGACGAATGAATGAGGGACAGAAGGAAGCAGTATGCTTAGAAAGGACTTAGAATGATAAACGTGTTGCCATCAACCCCAGGAAGTAGGGGGAAAAAAAGCCCAAACCCTCAATCAAAAAAAAAAAAAAAAAAAAAATCAAGAAAATATAGTGTTGAATCCTTTACCTAAAATCCTTGATTTTGAAAATTTCCACATTCAAGCTATGAAAGCAGAATCATATAAATACAAAGCTTATGAAGAAAAATCACGAGACCCCAAGTCAGAAGAGTTCTGAAATTTTTCCTTAACCATTAGTCATTTGAAACCTAGAGCAAACCTAGAGCAAAAACCTAGAGCAATAAGCTATTTCTTATTTCTCTTAAGAGTAACTGTCACTAAATGTACGATGCTTCCTTATTTTGAATGATAAGCCTTTAAAAAATATTCAGTTCAGTTCAGTTGCTCAATCGTGTCCGACTTTTTGTGACCCCATGAATTGCAGCACCCCAGGCCTGCCTGTCCATCACCAACTCCCGGAGTTCACTCAAACTCGCATCCATTGAGTTGGTGATGCCATCCAGCCATCTCATCCTCTGTCATCCCCTTCTCCCCCTCCCCCCAATCCCTCCCAGCATCAGAGTCTTTTCCAATGAGTCAACCCTTTGCATGAGGTGGCCAAAGTACTGGAGTTTCAGCTTTAGCATCATTCCTTCCAAAGAACACTCAGGACTGATTCATTTAGGATGGACTGGTTGGATCTCCTTGCAGTCCAAGGGACTCTCAAGAGTCTTCTCCAACACCACAGTTCAAAAGCAGCAATTCTTCAGCACTCAGCTTTCATTATAGTCCAACTCTCACATCCATATATGACTACTGGAAAAACCATGGCCTTGACTAGACAGACCTTTGTTGGCAAAGTAATGTCTCTGCTTTTGAATATACTATCTAGGTTGGTCATAGCTTTTCTTCCAAGGAGTAAGCGTCTTTTGATTTCATGGCTGTAGTCACCATTTGCAGTGATTTTGGAGCCCCCAAAAATAAAGTCTGACACTGTTTCCCCATCTATTTCCCATGAAGTGATGGGACCAGATGCCATGATCTTCGTTTTCTGAATGTTGAGCTTTAAGCCAACTTTTTCACTCTCCTCTTTCACTTTCATCAAGAAGCTTTTTAGTTTCTCTTCACTTTCTGCCATAAGGGTGGTGTCATCTGCATATCTGAAGTTATTGATATTTTCCTGGCAATCCTGATTCCAGCTTGTGCTTCCTCCAGCCCAGCGTTTCTCATGATGCACTCTGCATATAAATGTAAAAATATTAGATCCCAGCATCTGTTTTGACTGTCAGCAAGTCCCTATTGTTATTCAATTTAGAAGTTTTTCCTAGTGTCTAATTCTGGAGTTGGAAGGAATTCTAACTCTGATTTTAACAACAGCTTTGATATATCTCAAATTCTTTCCTTTTCTTCATTAAAAAATCTACCTTGTTGAGATTCTATGTATTATATACTTTCTTTGAAGGTGGGGGCACTATAGTTCATTGTTTCTTCATCATTGTTTTTCCAAGGAAAGTAGCATACTTTTATCTTTGGGATATGTTTGCAATGCACGTCATCCCTGGAGTTGTAAAGAGGCTCTGAACCAGCTCGTACAAGTTTACCAGACTTGGGAGGAGACACAAGCATCCTATTCTGGTCCAAGAAAGAGGCAGAACTGGGGCCATTGACTTGCCTTCATAAGCTTTCCTCCTTTCACGGCTTGGTCCCCTGAGGCTGTATCAAATGACGAGAGCTGGCTTCTCACGTGAAAAATAGCAGACATTGCCGCTATAGAAATGCTGCTTATGTTTACTTTTACCACCCACCCACTTCTAAAAATTGGCAGCAGAGAGAAATTTGAGCCTTTCTCTAGCACAACGCAATAAATGAAGAGGAGGTTTATCTTACAGGAGTGGGAGGGAAAGGCTGAAAAAGTGTCAAAACTGCATGCATCCAACGAAAGGAGAGTCTGCACCTGATTGACTGTTAGGGATTAAGAGATATATACACAAAAGCCTGTACTTTAACCCAGATACATACCAGTCTGAAATTTAGGGCAAGAGAGTGAGGGGGTGGGTCTGTTCTGATCCCGGCTGGTTTGAATGAACAAAATAAAAAAAAATAAATCTCTTACAATGTTCAGATAGGATCTGGAGAGCTTGGTTTTGGAAGCCATGTGGAGATTTTTGCATCTGATGGAGATTTGAACTAGATAATGCTGCTCATCTTAAGATTTTTATGAATTCCAGCCTGAGTCCTCCTTCTGCCCCAGGTTAACATACACTCCTGCCATCTATCAACCCTGACTCATGCGCTTCCCCAGACCCAAATAAGTTCTTTATCTTTATGTAGATAAAGGTGGTGAATGAATCTGTGGGCATGAGCGCTCAGTCGTGTCTGACTCTTTGCAGCCCCATGGACTGTAGCCCACCTGGTTCCTCTGTCCATGGGATTCTCCAGGCAAGAAGACTGGAGCGTGTTGCCATTTCCTCTTCCCAGGATCTTCCTCACCCAGGGATGGAATACACATCTCCTACGTCTCCTGCATTGCAGGGGGATTCTCTACTGCTGAGCCACTGGGGAGGCCTGAATATATCTGAGCTAATGTGAAAACCAATGAAGTGAAATATAGGATTCTCTTGCTTTCTCCGTAGAATATCATTATCCTTCTGGAAACTGTCTACCCATCTTGGTAGTTTAAGCCCATGTTGCTGATGAAGAGTTTCTCAAGTAGGAGAAGAGGACAATTGAGAGAGAGAGAGAGATCACACAGTTCTATTAATTCAGCTCCTACATGAGAGGCATTTTGGAATGGAATGTTTCATGCAGTCTTCATGGCCACAGGCCGTGGTGTTGATGGAGAATCGGAGGACTTTAAAAAGACACGTGTTTCCCCCAAAACTTCTACCAAGTTCCAACAAATCCTTCATTTCAAATTTCATAAAGTACCGTCATAAAAAAGGAAATTTTGAAAAATCATTTAAAATTATTTGAGTGTTCCAGCAGTTTTGAGGGTGGCTCTTTTAATCAGTGTTTTCTTTCTTTTTTTAAAAAAAGCTATTTTTAAAAATGTGTTGGTTTCTGCCAT
Organism: Cephalophus harveyi; assembly: GCA_006410635.1. Taxonomy (NCBI): domain Eukaryota; kingdom Metazoa; phylum Chordata; class Mammalia; order Artiodactyla; family Bovidae; genus Cephalophus; species Cephalophus harveyi. The sequence goes on from SJYT01075170.1 coordinate 658,956, forward strand.
ACAACCATGTGAATCAGCTATAATTATACGTACATCCCCTCCCTTCCCTCCCCCCATCCCACCCTTCTAGGTCATCACAGAGGACCAGGCTGGTCTCTAGAAAAAAGGGATTTTTATCATTGAAAAAAAAAAAAAAAAAGCATGTGTTTATAATGTGAAAAAATCTGTCACACATAGCAACAATTCTGTCTCTCTGTCTCTCTGAATAGACACAAAGCTGGTGTGTCTATATGTTATGTGCATAGAAGATGTGGGCCATCTCTGCTATTTGGACCCTCTCCCTCCCCCATAGACCAGAAGATTTTTTTTTTCTTCCATCACTGAAGAGAGCGCTCATGCATGATTGGCAGGGCAGCTGGGGGCCATAATAAATCTCTCCATTAGGTCTTTCCATCTGTCTTTAGATTCCAAGTCCTCCCCAACTTCCTTTCTGGGAAACTCCTTTGATGCAGAGCTTCAAGGTAGGTAAAAGGGCAGGAGATGGGCAGGGGGTTGGGGAGTGGTCTGGGACTGGCCTTTGCTCCTCTTTCAGTTGGAAACTGCATCTGAAATCTGAGCCTGGAGGTGCTGGTTGTACCTCTGCAGCAGGGAGAGTTCACTGTTATAATCCTGAGGACGAGAAAAATAATGGGAAATAGAAAACCTTGGTGTGAATGTCCTGTAAACCACGACGCAAGGGTCCTGACATCTAGCTATATCTAACCACGTCTCTTTTCTAAGACAATCTCGGTGCTTGATTCTGAAAGTCATCCAGATGATCCAGAAGAATATCCAGAAAAATAGCCAAAGGGCAGCACTCTCCAGTGGAACTCTCTGTGATAATGGAAATGTGAAATGTCCTATATCTGTGCTGTTCCTACAGTGGTGACCAGTCACGTGGCTCTTGAGAGCTTGAAATGTGGCAAGTGTGATAGAGGAAAAGAATTCTGGTCTTAACTCATTTACATTGAAACAGCCACCTCTGGCTGGTGGCTGCCCTCCTGGGCCAGCATGTAGGTCTAGGACAGTACAGGTCTAGGGTCTACAGGTCTAGGCCAGGGTCCTGCAGTGATGGAAATGCTGTTGCCTCCTCTGTCCCATGTGGTAGCCACTGGCTATTATGCGACTGTCAAACACTTGAAATGTGGTTACTCCAACTGCATATTCAATTTCATTTGCTTTCTTTGGCCACACCCCATGGCATGTGGGATCTTAGTTCCCTGAGCAGAGACTGAACCTGCAACCCTGCATTGGAAACAAGGGCTTCTTAACCACTGGACTACAAGGGAACTCCCTCATTTGCTTTTAACGAATTCCGATTTAAATCTGAAAGCCATGGGTGACTACTGGTTGCCACATGGGCAGCACAGTTGAGAGGTGAGTTTTTGATGTGAAGGCTCTGCTGCTCTCAGAAGTGTTGCTTTTCCTTTCTCTGTGATGTTGCGCTCCACTCCTCTCTTGGTGGGAGAAAAACTGGCCTAAGAGCACTCATGTTCCCCCCACCTTCCTCTTTCTTGTTACCAACTTGTTTCTGGAGCCCATTAGAAAGTCCAGTGCAAAGCGGGGCCAGCTCTACTTGCTACCTGTTCTCTCTGCGGCCACGTGGACCCAATCTAATCCCCTAAGCGGCTGCACACTAGGCTGGTCTCCTGTCTGCCCAGGGGATTTATTTCTGAGAACACGACTAAGCCTATTTTCTGAGTTTGTAATTCTCCAGGCTCCTGCTTCCTCTCATTGTTTGTTTTAGCCAGTTGTTTTGCTCTTGAAGCTTTATTCCACTGTTTTACCCTTTCCTACTCCCCAGAGTCTATCAGGTAACTGTGTTCATACAATTTGAAGGAGCTCTCAGCTTCAGTTGCATTCCTGTTCTGCCCATGACATTGATGAATGTTGCCACAAATATCACCTTCAAGAAGAAATGGAATCACCCTGAAATTGCACACCACTCTTAGCTTTACCTGCTCTGGGAGTGACACTGTCCTGGAGAAGGAAATGGCAACCCACTCCAGGATTTTGCCTGGAGGATCCCATGGACATAGGAGCCCGACGGGTTACAGTCCACGGGGTCGCAAGGGTTGGACGCGACTTAGTGACTAAATCACCAGGAGTGACACTGGCAAATCATGAGGAAAAGAAACCGGAAGGAGACCCTATCGATCACCTGGGAGCCTCAGTGCTTCATTTCATAGTTGAGAAAACTGCGACCTAAAGACTGATATTCGTTGGAAGGACTGATGCTGAAACTGAAGCTCCAATCCTTTGGCCACCTGATGCAAGGAGTCGACTCAATGGAAAAGACCCTGATAGTGGGAAAGATTGAGGGCAGGAGGAGAAAGGGGCAACAGAGGATGCAATGGTTGGATGGCATCACTGACTCAATGAACATAAGTCTAAGCAAACTCCAGGAGATAGTGAAGGACAGGGAAGCCTGATGTGCTGCAGCCCATGGTGTCACAGAGAGCTGGACACTACTGAGGGCCCGAACAGCAAAGATGAAAAATGACCTACCCAATGTCACACAGGCGTGACTGTGAACAGAACCAGGCCTGGAAGCAAGTCTCCCGACCCCAAGCACTTTTTAAAAATCACATTACACTGCCTCCCCAGGGGTGCTGAAATCAAGAAGGATATGGTTTACATGAACATTATACAACTGCAAGACAGTATAATAATGCCGGTAAAAGGGCTATTTAATTTCAAGAGGTCAGGTTTCTAAAGGCTCCCTCCTATTGTGTGCCCTCCCTCAGGGCTGCAAGAGGGGCCCCTATTCAGCCTGTTTTGAAACTGCCGCCAATTTGGCCACGCTCAGTCATGTGTGCATTGTCTGAGACTCCTCAGAACTACAATAGCAGATTATATGGCCTCTCGGCCCACAGACTCTAAAATATTTACGACCTGGTCCTTTGTGGAAAATTTTTGCAGACCGCTGATGCAAATTACACAGCACTGGTGAGGTGTATTTGTTTCTTATGGGGCTATTGCTACAAAGGACCACAAGCTTAGGGGCTTGAAACACTCATTTATTATCTTACAGTTTTGGAAGACAAGAACCTAAAAATGGGTCTTCCTGGGCTAAAATTAAGGTGTTAGTGGGCGACGTTACTTGTGGCAGCTGTTGGGGAGAGTCCGTTTCCTCCCCTTTTCTAGCTTTTCGAGGCCACCGGAATTCCCGATTTATGGTCAAAGATAGCAGTGCGACATTTTCAAATCTCTCTCCCTCTCTGCTTCTCTTGTTATATCTTCTCCTCTGTTTCCGGCCCTCCTGCCTCTCTCTCTAATTTGTCATTACCTTGGGCTCATCCCAATAATCCAGGATAATCTCCTGTCAACTGAAGAAAAACATAAAGTGGAAAGTTGCAAGATATGTTGTATTTGAGGACCTTTCTAAGGACTATCACTGGGGAGACAGCCTTTCAGATTGCCCTGAGGAACAGTTCCAAACACGTAAGGGAAGAGCCAGAATATATACGAGTTTTTGCTGAGAACAAAACAGAACAAGCAGTTGAACATCAAAAGATTACTGCTAATCATAAAAAACAGACATCTCAAGCTAAAGGTTTTAGTGTTTTTCTATGTAAGGGAAGATGCAAGAGTCTGGGCTCACTGAAATTATTCCTTAGATATGCATTTAAGATTCCTTAGATATGGCCCTGTCTAGGGCCAGGATCCTGTTTTTCTCCATCTTGAATCCTCTCAGGCTGCACTGTCTAGGGAGGTTCCAGCAGCTGACGGCTTGATTGTGAGCCACACTCACTGTTTACTGGAATGTGTGTGCTCAGTCCCGTCCAACTCTTTGAGACTCCTCTGGACTGTACCTACCAGGCTCCTCTGCCCATAGAGTATTCCAGGCAAGAATACTGGAGTGGTTACCATTTCCTTCTCCAGGGGATCTTCCCTACCTAGGAACTGAGCCTGAATCTTCTGTAGCAGGTGGATTCTTTACCACCAGCCTAGGCTGGGAACGTAGGGTACTCTTTTGAGTCCATACTCTAATGTCAAGGTTAGTCTATTTCCATCTTAATTTGTTCTCTTTTGATTTCATTTTATATTTCATTTTGATTTCATTTTATATTTATATTCATTTTATATTTCCACGAATATATCATATTTGTAGGTTATGCTGATTAGGACATAGACACCTTTATTATCTTTCCTAAAGAAAATCAACCATAAATATTCATTGGAAGGCCTAATGCTGAAGCTGAAGCTCCAATGCTTTCGCCACCTGATGTGAAGAGCTGACTCACTGGAAAAGAGTGGATGCTGGGAAAGATTGAGGGCAGGAAGAAAAGGGGGCGACAGGAGACGAGAAGGTTGGGTAGCATCACCGACTGAATGGACATGAGTTTGAGCAAACTCCGGAAGATAGTGAAGGATAGGGAAGCCTGGCATACTGCAGTCCATCGAGTTGCAAAGACAACAGTCTTTAACATGGTCAAATTTCTGCTTGTGATGTGAAGATCAATGTGGCACTGAGCCTCCCCGAAGGACCTGGTATTTACAGTGAGTGCTGCAGTGACGCTAGGCATGTCAGTGCTCGTGTTATTCTGCATTGACTTTATGTTCTTAAACAGGTCAGTTCAGTTTCAGCTTGAATGCCTCATTATTACAGTGGAGCTAATACTAGCTATTAATATTTCATACAGTTGTTTGATGATTGAATAACTTCAGTAACACTCCTTGGATGTGCCTTGGCAGGTAATAGTACTCAGTAAATGTTGCTTCTCCTCTAGGCTGTGTGGTTGCTCCCGAGTGATGAGTCTTTTTGGAAAAACATTGACTGAACTGCATGACTTCCTTGCTCTTCTTGAGAGAAGGCTTTCCCTTGATTCCTTTGCACTTTCATCTCCAGCAGCAGTGTGTATCTAGTTGTAGAATGCTTTGTTCTCGTTCATTCACTCAGTTGTGTCTGACTCTTTGCAACCTCATGGACTGTGGCACATCAGGCTTCCCTGTCCTTTGCTATCTCCTGGAGTTTGCTCAGACTCATGACCATTGAGTTGGTGATGCCATCCAGCCATCTCATCCTTTGTTGCCCCCTTCTTCTCCTGCCTTCAATCTTTCCCAGCATCAGGGTCTTTTCCAATGAGTTGGATATTTACATCAGGTGGCCAAAGTACTGGAGTTTTCAGTTTCAGCATCAGTCCTTCCAATGAATATTCAGGGTTGATTTCCTTAGATTATTATTATTAATGAGTCATTCCCTGACCCCCTTTAAAAAAATAAAAAGAACAATAATCCATGGAACACTGTTTAACAAATTGTATAAGCACATCGTTTTGTTTGCCAAGAGCTGTCCAATCATCTCATTCATTCTATTCAGGGCCAGCAGGGTTGGGGGAAAGCATATGGTGAAAGAACTGAGCTAAGATCTTCTACAGTTTCTTCCCAGAGTTTGTGTATTTTCTTTATGGCTAAAGGTCTAAGTACTGAGACACACCTGAATTAAGGTTTTATGACTGAATCTTAGTTACAGTGATCATCTGGACCAGAGACAAAATGGATTGGGTAGGTGAATTCCAGAGAAATCCCCAAGTTTAAACACATTTAACACTACTGCATGATCAGGATTCTAAATAGCGTGCCACCTTGACATATACACGACTCACTTACTTCGGTTTTTGTCGGTGAGTGAGTGGTGATGTCACAAGTAAGTTTCATTTGAGCAGAGCCACCTCAGTCTAGAGAGTGGTTGGGTGGCTCAGCCTCTGGGAGAAGGCTTCATAGTTGAAGTTAGGAGGAGAGAGTACTTTTGTTGCTTTCAAGTCAAAGTGAAAAGAGTTACTCGTTCAGTTGCCTCTCACTCCTTGTGACCCCATGGACTGTAGCCCGCCAGGCTCCTCTGTCCGTGGGATTCTCCAGGACAGAATACTAGAGTGGGTAGCCATTCCCTTCTCCAGGCAATCTTCCTGACCCAGGGATCGAACTCAGATCTTCCGCATTGCAGGCATTCTTTACCATTTGAGCCACCAGGTAAGTTTTAAAGTCAATAGAGATATCAAATCCTTGACCTTACATTTGTGAATAAGATACTTAGAGAAACTTCTAAGCTGCTGGGAATATTAGCTACCATTTACTGGTCACTTTCAAGCTACCAAGCCTTATGCTAGTGCTTTGTGATAGCTCATGCAATCCTTCCCATACTCCCGAGAAGCAGGTACTTCTGCTATTGTTCGTGTCTGCCGCACATGCATGTACCACTGTTATCCCATCAGGCAGAGAAGCTGAGGAAGTTGCTCAAGGATTCTCAGCTAGTGTTGTTTTCCAGTCGCTCAGTCATGTTTGACTCTTTGCGACCCCATGGACTGCAGGACGCCAGGCTTCCCTGTCCTTCACCATCTCCCGGAGTTAGTAGCAGCTTAAGTAGCAGATAGAGATTTCCAAGCCAGGTAGGGAATTCTGGAGGGCCTGAGAGAGTTCGGATCTTTTCTCGTCTTTCTCTCCTCCCCAAGCTCAAGCAGTTTTAGGAGAGTAAGGGAATCTTGCCAGAGAAGGGACAGAGGAAATGGGATGAGGACCACACAAGCTAGGTCCATAACTTTCTAACATGTTTAGGAATGAAAACCATGAACCAAAAGTAATTCTATTATTTTTATTTCTTTCAGGTTTCCCTCTTCTCTTTGTTATCATTCTCCCTGATAATTTTCTCTTTATTCTTATTTGAAAGTTATGGTAAAGAAAGCAAACTTTCCTCTCTCAGCATTCTTTCCATCAACAATGGGACCCTGTGAGCCTTTTTGTCCTGTTCCCTGCTTATCTTTCTCATGGAAATTTAAATTTCATATTAGCCACCGGCCTTATGCTTTGACAATGCTTTTAAGAAAGAACAGGAAAGCAAGATACAACTCAAGTCAAACATGAACCTCTTGGCTTTATACCCACAGGATCTACGATCTGCCAGATGAGTATAGATAATGTATCTTGCCAGAAGCACATTTGACCTCAGAGTTGCAGAGCACCCACAAAGTGTTCAGGCAACACCCAAAGAAAGGCTATTTCCTGTGTGCATCAAAATTATACAAAATGCAAGGCAATATGTCCATTGTCATGAGTGAGCTGAGTCTGAAGCCTTATGAGGCATTTATAAAGCAAGATGATGGGTGTCACACACTGTTTTTAAACAGTTTGTTAAACACTGTTCTGTAGATCATTGTTAAAAAAAAAAATCAGGGAGTAGTGAATAAGATACCATACCCCAGAATACTGATGAAAAAAGAAATGTGGAATCATGTGTAGGAAGCACAGAAGGAACTTAAAAAATTCAAGGAAGTTAAGAGCAATAACTAGACTGATAAGAAGGACATTAGCAATTCGCCCATTTGATGGGTTAATAGGCAGGTGAGAGCTCTGATTGCTGTGTCCCTAGGAAGTATTTCTTTTAACATTTAATAACCATTTATTGAGCACCTACTGAATGCCTTCAGGGTCGAAGTGCTGGTGACACAGTGGGCAAACAAAGCAGTCATTTTTCTTATTAAGTTCACAGTTTCAGGAAGGAGCCAGTCAAAAAATCAACAAATATGTAATATGTAAGGTGATGATACATGCAGAGGAAGGAAATAAAGAGGGGTGAGAGGGAGGGTTCTATCTGATATAGAATAATAGACGAAAGCCTGCCTAATAAGGTAACATTTGAGTTGAGACCAGAAAAAAGCAAGGAACAGAGCAACACAGTTATCTGTGGCAAAGAACATTTCAGGTAGGAGGGGCAGCAGGTGCAAAGGCCCTGAGGTAAGAGCGCACCTGGCTGTATCTGAAGACAAGCAAGGAAGTCCCAAAGAGAGCAGAGGAAGAGGAAATGGGGCTAAGCGGAGACTGTGTATTTCCTTGTAAGCCATCTAAGGACTCTGGCTTTGGAACAGACGAGTGGCATGATCTGGCTTAGATTTTTTGAAGGATTGCTGTGGCTCTATGTGGAGCCAGACTTTGGGGGAGGGAAAGACTACGTAGCTATGAAAACTCTCTTCCAGATCTGCAAAGTATCAGTAAGAATAGCTGTTCTCAAATATTTTATTGGAAAACTTTATTCAGATAAAAGAAACAAGGCCTTTGGCATGATCTTTAAATGACCCACAGGGAGGGGGAAGTTTTGGGCAAATATAAACAACACCACATTCAAGAGGTGAGTTGAGACATGCTTTCATTTTAGCATCTGCAATAGCCAAGTCATCACAGCACAATCAGAGCCAGCTGGGACCACGGAAGATGACTCCACATCCTGTTGATGCACTGCTTGGCATAATGTGGATGGAAGCCAATGAGGATGGGAGCGATGGAGGCCCCATGACTGCTGCCAAGCTTTACTCAAAGCCAGTGGAAACTCCTGATTCAGCTCAGCTCTTTTCTGTGGCTAGCAAGGGACAAGGACTTAAAGGGAAGATGCTGAGATCTCCATGATAATGTGGGTCTCTGATGTCCCACTGGAGCCATTACTGAGCCTTTTCCAGCTCCTTTTGAAACTGCTGGGTCTTGTTGCTGGCATAGCATTTGCCATGTGCCGGGTAGTGTGCTAACTTACTATATTCATTGCCTTATTAATTTTCACTAAAGCTCGAGGTGGAAGGTACTATTACTATTATCTGTGAGCTGGACCGTAAAGAAGGCTGAGCACCATAGAATTGATGTTTTCAAACTGTGGTGCAGGAGAAGACTCTTAACAGTCCCTTGGACAGCAAGGAGATCACACCTGTCAATCCTAAAGGAAATCAACTCTGAATATTCATTGGAAGGACTGATGCTGAAGCTAAAGCTCCAAAGTTTGGCTACCTGATGCGAAGAGTCGACTCACTGGAAAAGACCCTGATTCTGGGAAAGATTGAAGGCAGGGGGAGAAGGGGATGGCAGAGGATGAGATGGTTGGATGGCATTACTGACTCAATGGACATGAATTTGAGCAAACTCTGGGAGATGGTGATGGACAGGGAAGCCTGGTGTGCGCAGTACATGGGGTTACAAAGAGTTGAACATGACTTAGTGACTGAATAACAACAACCTGTTTTAGAATTAGGATCTGAAGTTCAGAAACTTTCATAAGGACTGAGATTCAAAGCTGGATAATCCGACTCCTGTTTGTACATTGACACAATAACACATGTCTCTGAATGTTACTTGCCAATGTCTCACATGAGGAATTGCCTGATGGCTAAGTTTATTCTTAATTGGTTTCCCTTTAATAGACGTTGGCACAGTTTTGCATCACCATGAGATCTGCTCATTCTGAGTGCAGGTTATAAATAACAAGGTATTAGGCTGATGTGAAAAAACGCTTATTGCCAATATACAAGCCCTACTTTTAGCAAACCTAGTAAAGTGAAACAATAGACTTATAAAACAGGCACAAGAAAGGCATGCTTTGACCATAAACTTTTTTATTGCTTTGCCAAAGAATTTGCCTGAGTGTTCCTTTAAATAGTGGGCTCAATAATGCCCCAAGTGTACAATTTACATTTATTCAAAGGGTTGGGGGTTCTGACAAATATAACTGCATGATTATCAAAGTGGGGAGAGTCCATGGTTTTTGGTGAAATGGTTCATCTGGTGCCGACAATCAAGCATCACAATTTCAGAGTGAAGGTTTCCTGTTGAACTGTTTTACAAGCTGGTAGCTTTTAACTAGGACTGAAAGACAAGCTTGCTACACACTAGCAGAGAAGTCCTGTGCATTCACCAACAGGTTTTAAGTTAATATTACTTTCATAATATGGGGACGTCTTCTCTAGTCTTGCCATTCATAAAAATGGCTGGGTATTAGTGGCAAATGCTCTGTAGATGATGACTTATTAGTATACTGGCTGGAGAAGGAAAGAGATGAAAATGGAAGGATGTCTCTTTGTGTTCTACGTGATTTTTTTTTTTTTTTTGAATAGCAAAACTAGACCTTTGCTAGCTTTCAGTCTCAATGCTTTCCTACGATGCTTGCTAGAATGTTCTGAAGTGGTTTGAGGCCTTGACCCATGCCTTGCTCGAAGCATGGTCATAGACATTTCAGATGGTTGCTTGCCCTCTCCCGCATCACATGTTGCTATTTTAGATGCTGTGCAAGATAAAGGGAGCGTACATAGGTGTTACTATCCTGACTACACAGGATAGTAGTTATTTCATCCATGCTTTGGAGTAGTCAATTCATTGATAGTAGTCAATTCATCCATGCTTTGGAGTCTAGGAACACAGTAGTGATGGAGACCACAGTAGGTGAGGGCTGTGAGTTACACTGCTTCTCTCAGAAATGGGAGAGTGGAGTAAACCCCCCTCCAGGCTCCTGGGTTCTGTGTCAACCTCTGTAGGCTCCATGAGGTAGGAGACAGTCTTTGGGCTGTAAGAGAAAAAGGAGGAATCACGTTTCAGAATTCACAGCCAGGTCTGTCATTCACAACTGGATTAGCAAGTTCATTCCTCTGCCGTATAGTTGAAGCCAGTGGATGGAGAAGTGAGCTCAGTGGGTAGTTTAGAACCTCATTTCTTGAAGACAATCAAATGTGTCTTAATTTAATTCTGAACAGAAACCAACAGTTGTTAAGTTCAGATGAAGCAAGCGCCATATATGGTCTGATATGGTTTCCATTCCAGCCCCAAACATGAATCTCCCAGCCTCTGCTGGTTACCAAGAACTGATAGTAACTTACTGATATTTATGATCAACTTTGTGTTCACGTTTTCCCTTCTGGTACACTCAGCACTTCAGTCGTTCACTCAGTATTTTTCCTTAATGGAAGTAGATGTGTTGAAACTCTTCCAGAGGGTTTTCCTTGTTAGGTAACTGTGAATTCTTTTTCTTCATTTTTTACCCTCTCCTAATTGTTGAGTTTTACTGCATTATAAGCATTTTCACAAATATTTTGAAGGATTATTAAAAATAAAAATAATGCTTTCCCCCCTCTTGATCTTAAAAAAAAAGGAAAACAAGAAAATCACTTCTTTGCTGAACTTCGGTTACCTTTTGGGTGAATCTTTTTTTCATCTTTTCAGTTGCATTAGCAACAACTAGATGCATGAAGGATTATAGGACTGAGGACTATAAAGAATTTTAAACATTTTTAAAAGCTTCAGCAATTCAAATTATTCCCAACATATCTTACTTATATCAAGTCAATATTTTATTAGTACAAATTAGTAATTTTTGCTTATTAATTTTTCTAAAATTAGAAAACTTTTCTAAAATTATTTATAAAATAAAGGTTTTTTTGCTCTTCATTTTAACATCTTCTCTTTAGAGAAATAATAGTAATACATATTAAATAACTGTACAGTATATTTAAAGACTTGCTAACTTTACTGAGAAGAACTATTATGCGGATTAACTTAAATATGAGAGAGACTTTAGTGCTTCTGTTTTTGTTGTTTAGCTGCTCAGTCATGCCCGAATCACTGACCCCATGACCTGCAGCACACCAGGCTTCCCTGTCCTTCATTATCTCTCGGGGTTTGCCCAAATTCATGTCCATGGAGTCAGTGATGCTATCTAACCATCTCATCCTCTGTCACCCCCTTCTCCTTCTGCCCTCAATTTTTCCCAGCATCAGGATTTTGTCCAATGAGTTGACTCTTCGCATCAGGTAGCCAAAGTATTGGAGCTTCAGCTTCAGCATCAGTCCTTCCAGTGAATATTCAGGGTTGATTGCCTTTCAGTTCAGTTTCAGTTCAGTCACTCAGTCATGTCTGACTCTTTGTGACCCCATGGACCACAGCACTCCAGGCCTCCTGGTCCATCACCAACTCCCAGAGTCTACCCAAACTCGTGTGCATTGAGTCAGTGATGCCATCCAACCATCTCATCCTCGGTCGTCCCCTTCTCCTCCTGCCCCCAATCCCTCCCAGCATCAGGATCTTTTCCAGTGAGTCAGCTCTTCGCATGAGGTGGCCAAAGTACTGGAGTTTCAGCTTCAGCATCAGTCCTTCCAATGAACACTCAGGACTGACCTCCTTTAGGATGGACTGGTTGGATCTCCTTGCAATCCAAGGGACTCTCAAGAGTCTTCTCCAACACCACAGTTCAAAAGCAGCAATTCTTCAGCACTCAGCTTTCTTTATAGTCCAACTCTCACATCCATACATGACTACTGGAAAAACCATGGCCTTGACTACAGGGAACTTTGTTGGCAAAGTAATGTCTCTGCTTTTTAATATGCTGTCTAGGTTGGTCATTTAGGACTGACTAGTTTGATCTCCTTGCTGTGCAAGGGACTCTCAAGAGTCTTCTCCAGCACCACAGCTCGAAAGCATCAATTCTTCAGCGCTCAGCCTTCTTTATGGTCCAATCCTCACATCCGTACATGACTACTGGAAAACCCATAGCTTTGACTATATAGGCCTTTGTTGGCAAAATGATGTCTCTGCTCTTTAATATGTTGTCTAGGCTTGTCCTAGCTTTCTTTCCAAGGAGCAAGCTTCTTTTAATTTTGTGGCTGCAGTCGTGATTAGCCCCTCTGGAAAGTCTGTATTTTGTCTACAAAAATCTTTCCTTGGTCTGTAAACTGACAGATTGGTTGTAGATATTTTTTTGTTTAATTAAAGAAAAAGAAAAATGCAAGCGAGCCAGCCCTGCTTAGATCTACCAGTGGAAGTGACTGTGACCCCACTGCTCCTGATGTCTATTCTCCCTCCCCTCAGCCAAGGTACCATGTTTTACCATGCCTTGTATTTAGTTCTAGATGCCTAAGCTCTACTGAGTAAGTTGGTTGAGTTTAAGAACAACTCTGAAGCAGAACTATTTGGACAGCTTAGTAGCTACCATGAGTATATCATTTGTTATTGTTCAATCACTCAGTAGAGTCCAGCTGTTTGGAACCACATGGGCGCCAGCACACGAGGCTTCCCTGTTCTTCACTATCTCCTGAAGTTTGCTCAGACTCATGTCCATTGAGTCAGTGATGCCATCCAACCATCTCATCCTCTGTCACCTCCTTCTCCTGCTGCCCTCAATCTTTCCCAGCATCAGGGTCTTTTCCAATGAAACAGCTCTTCACATCAGGTAGACAAAATACTGGAGGTTCAGCTTCAGCATCAGTCCTTCCAATGAATGTTCAGAGTTGACTGGTTTGATCTCCTTGCTGTGCAAGGGACTCTCAAGAGTCTTCTGCGGATACATTAGAGTTAATACACCGTTAAGATACCTCAAATTCCTTCCAGTCATTTGCATATTCTCTTTCCTGAGCTGAGTTTGCATTATGATTATTCATAGCTCAAATTCATAGCTCCATGTAAAAAAAATAATATGGAAGAAAAGCTTATTTAAAGCTTTGTTTGCCAGGGATGTTACTTATACTACATCCCAAATCCTATAAATAAAATGGGTTATTTTTAAGGAAACTACTCAGCCAGTCAGTTTATACAAAGCATCTTGTGTAGAAGTGAAAGAAATTTTCAGAAATTTATTTCTATTTAGGAACAAAAGCTTAAGTTATGAGAGACTCTGACATCGTGTGTGTGTGTGTGTGTGTGTGTGTGTGACCATAAAAGAGAGAGTATTTCAGTGAATGTTCAAATACACAATGGCACTGCAGGCAGACTTTCCCTAGAATCTTCTGTGACAATAGGGGTAGAATCGAAATGTGGCAGGAACTACCCTGACCCAGCTCCAGGAAAAGGAATGCATATCATTTAGGAGAAAAATGGCCTTTGCTTTCAGAAAGTTAATCTAGCCTGAAAATCTAACCTACAGCGGTCCCAGCACATCATGCTTTTTATTCATTGTCTGTGTCATATCTTGATGATGATGAATTACTAAAATGCTCTTTTAGTTTTAATCCTAAAGTCAGTCCCCAGAGTCTACAGGGAACTTTTATCACCTCTATTTCTAACAGTCAGTCCATTCAAATCTATGTGCTGAGGGGAGGAAGATGAGTAAAACACAGTTCTTGCCAAAAAGTGCAACAGGCCTGATAACCACGTAGTATGATGTCATCTCATATAAAGCCCATTAGATCTGTAAACGTTTGAGATGAGGAGGGAAATTCACCTTATTCCACAGCTTTCAACATTATTACATTTCAGTGTAAAGTGTTTATTTTACGTAGATGGATGATAAAGTTAAATTCCACGTTAGGAAGCAGAACCCAGCGGTGAGCTATGGGGAGGAGAGGATGAAGGCAGAGAGGCAGGAAGAAGGGGAGTGGTGGGCTTCTCCTCTGGGAATCTCGGCTTTGTGGTCCAGGAATTCTGGGAATTTTCTCAAGCTTCTGGGCTGCCTTGAGAAAGTTTGACCTTTGTGTGGCCTGTCGGTTTTGGAGATGAGATTCCAGCCTAGTGACTCTTTACTTTCAAAAGGGGCTCTGGATGTTTCCTTCTAGTTTTTGTCTCTGTTGTCACTATGTCAAAAAAGTAACATCTTGGGACCTTCATAAACAAATCTTTTAGCATTTTTTGAAGTCTGTAAAATACAAGCTGCATAATATCTTTAAGAGTATTACCATCATTATCTTTTCTAGATGCAAGCATTTAATATTGATCCTAATATCCTGTCTTGTCTTTAATGCTTGGTATCCTAAAATCTAATTTGGATTTGCCTTATAAATGATTTCCAAAAATTGTGTATCTTATGGTATCCTATTAAATTTATCTGTATTTCCTGTCATTCATTGTTTAGAAGAAGCAACATACTAAACAGTCCATGGAATATAAAGAGCCAAAATTCTTGTGACATTAAATACTGTTATTAATTACCCCAATATACATCTTTATATAATAGTGGTTTACAATATCCCTGAGCATATGAACTATACCTGACTTATTTATCCCCAATTCTAATCATATTTCCAGAATTAAGTGGGCACTTATTACGTGTTCAATAAGTCATTGTTTAGGGAATTAATATCAGTCTGAAGAAAGAGCATTGAAGTGCATGTTTGTTATAGATTGAAAGTTTGTGGTTCCCCCTCACACACACAAATTCATTTTCTGAAATCTTAACTTAAAAAGTGAGGCCTTTGGGAAGTGATTAGGTCATGATGATGGAAATTTGTGACTCATGACTGGAATTAGTGCCCTCATGACTGGAATTAGTGCCCTTATGAAAGAGACCTCAAGAATTCCTTTCCCCCTTTTGCCATCTGAGGACACAGCAGAAGGACATGGCCATCAATGAAACAGATACCAAATCTACCAGAGCCTTGATCTTGGACTTCTCAGCCTCTAGAACTATGAGAAAAAAAGTTTCTGTTGTTTATGTCACCAAATATATGGAACAGACTAACCCATGTTTTTATACACTTGATGATATTTATTGTGGACTTACTTTTAATCTCTTTTTTGAGTGCCTCAGAATTTATTCAATGGAATTAAAACATTTGAATATCTTACATTTAATATTAACAGTCCATCAAACATTACAATTATTAACAAATCCATTCCATGTCAGTACAAAGGCATTTGATTTGCATTGAGTTAGAACAAAATCTGTTTTATTTGTATGAAGCACCTTACTTAGAACTGGAATTCAGCCTCTTATTACCAGCACCCATGCATCCCCAAGATTCAGCCTGTGTGGACACCATCTTGTTTCAGTACTGAGGCAGAGATAAACAAGAGCACATAGAGTGGGGATCAGTCCATCACTTGGCAGTGTATAGCCTCGAGGAGATGATACACATCTCTTTTTAGAAGTTTGTTTTCTTCAGTTATATGATTTTAAAACAATGGGCCCCAGCTCACATGGTCTTGGAGAATCTCAGATAAACAATTTCACATTCTTTACTCTCAACCTGACCCAACAACTGTGTAATTCTAAACTGTGTAATTCTAAATTTCCATGAGGTCGTGGGTTTGACTTTCCTGGACTCTGCCTATGGTCTGGAACTAGGTGGTTTCTTTATTTGATAAGTTCCCTGGCTAAAGTTTCAACGAGACTGGCAATTATTCTCAGGAAAATGCTATCGCTTTATCTTAAGAAAAGCTTCTTGGATGCAATTTTCAGGTTTCTGGTTGATCCAAAGTATTAGGAAGGGAAGCGTTTGGTGTCAGAGAGTCTCGTCCTTTATCAGTGGAAAATAATCTATTCAAATCATGAGAAGGCTTATAGGATGTTCTATTCCAAAGCCCATCCTTTTTTTTTTTTTTTTTTCAGATGGAGAAATGGGTGCCTAGAGAGGTTAATTGAAGTCATACCGAGTGCTTTTTCTGAACTTGAGGCAGGAACGGGATCCTTGGTTTAGTGAATGAAACATGGTTCCTTAAACATCCTACTCACCTGGTTATAAATTACCCTTTAAGTCTCTGATTGTGTGTAGAGTCTGTGAGCTTGGCTGAGTGTTACTGTTCACAAGTGTATCTTTTTACTTAAGGATTAGAAAGTGTGTGCTGACTTAGCTCAGGTGAGCTTTGATCTTGCCCAAGGTCAATGTCGAAAACTGGCATCTTTTATGAAAGAGGAACAGGAAAATCCAGTATAAGATTTCACATACATATTTATTCTCCTGATAAGCTTCACATTTCCTAATGCTGTAGCTTTCACTTCCCCTGTTAATGATTTGATTGTGTGTGCCTCTCCATCACGATTTTGGTTTCTCTGAAATGGGGTAAGTAATGGTTTATGTCTCAGTTTGTCTCATTCAGTCATTAGATATTTGACTATAGTCTGTATTATCCATTTGGTGCTTAACATACAACTTTTTCTTGGTTACCTTTTTTTCTGCATTTCACCCCTAAATATAAGCTAAACAGCTACTAAGAGAAAATAGGTTTAGCTTAGTGTCTTATATATCATGAATGCTTAATAACATTCCTGAAGCTACTCAAAACCCCAAATTTTATAGGGTAAGCTAATTGAAAGTGATCATGGCGAGGCATGAATTGATTGTTTTGGCAGAGGTGAATTACCAGAGTAGCATGGAGCCAAGTATTCGTACAATTGCACAAGTTCATCTTTCTGGGCCTTTCTGTGCACAGATCAAAACTCTACAACACTTTTTTCATCCCTTTCTTGGTTCCTTTCCTCCTAGGACCAACTGTTTGAATTACCAGGTGCTTGACCATCTTCTTGTAGTGGCTAGTTTGAAATTTGAAATTTTCTTTTAGCTATTCCCCTGTACTTCATAATGGACATGTGTATTCTCAAAAGAAATGATCATGAATTGGCCAGTATTTCATGGACAATGTCCTCCAGAACTTCTGTATATTTGCTGACAGATAATGAACTGTAACTGGCATGGGAAACACTGCTCCTGGCTTGATTCCATCCCATCTCTATGATATTATTGCTCAGCCATTAATTCTTTGCCCAGAGAATATCTTTCCTCTGTGGATATGCCTTTAAGACCGAAAACAAAAAGGTGGCTTAGGGCCACCAGGCAATTGCAGAAGGAGAGTAATTTCTTTGTGGGGCTTCTGTTGACACCTCTGTGCCCAAGGTTAATTACACATTTGGTTAATTGGTTTAATTAGTTAATTGGTTTGTTGAGCCTGCCTCCCTGATGAGAATTACAAGACCCAGAGAACTGCCAACTCTTGCATAGATATGCCCTTTCATTGCTCGTGGCTTGTAACCAAGGCGCACACACTGCTTACTTTAAAGAGTTTGTTTGGGGGGAATCTACTCCTTGTTCTCTGAAACAGATTTTCTTCTTCTTTAGGATACAAGTAGAGAAAAATGCCAGTTGACTGCCAATTCCAGCAAAGCCTGCTTCTCTTTAGTGAGGCAGGCGGTGGGAACGGCAGCTCTCGGGAGCGGGAGATGGTTGTGGAGAAGAGTTGTTGGCTGGGAGGTGATGAACATCAACCTGAGATTCGCAGGCATCCTCTCCCGTCAGCAGAAAAGACCAGAAAAGAAACAGGATTCAGTGTGTCAATCCAAACGCTAACAGTTTCTGACTAACCAATGAAAATGAAGACGACAAATTCTTT
The DNA here is from genome assembly GCA_006410635.1 of Cephalophus harveyi. Classification (NCBI taxonomy): domain Eukaryota; kingdom Metazoa; phylum Chordata; class Mammalia; order Artiodactyla; family Bovidae; genus Cephalophus; species Cephalophus harveyi. The sequence continues at coordinate 676,767 of SJYT01075170.1, forward strand.
CTAGACTGCTGGTGGAAACAAGGAAAAAAGAAACATAGTTTTTACCCATAGATGGGTTTTTACAGTCGTAGACTAACTCTCTAATCATTTCCAATCCTTCCTATTTTCAATTTGCCTAAAATCCTCCTTTTCCCAAGATGATATTGTAGATGTTGAAGATATCATTAGCATATCATGTTTGGCATCCTAGGGAATCAAACCTTGGAGAAAAAACACTCCAGGCTCCTCTTTCCTTGATGAATTGCACTCACATCGGAGTGGGTTGAGGGCTGGTCTCGCCGTGCATTTCACTTACATGGTTCTGAGCTTTCTGAAAAGCATGTGGCTAACGATTTTGAAGCTGGTCTAGATCCCTTTAACTAGAGAATGGAGCTTAATTACCCATTTTAGGAATGATGCTGTTTTGTCGTAACCAACTCTAATTGTTGGGTTTCTCATTTCAATCTGTGGCATTAACAAGTTTGTAACCTCCTTTGTTAGACTCGCTTCACAATTTTCTTTCTTTTCTTCATAATTAGAGAGCCTTTTGTAATCTTTAATCAAACTTTTCTTTGAACAAGCTTAATTACCTCTCACGCCAGCTTTATTGACCGGTGCGGCTAACTGATCTTTTTTTCCCTTCCATCATATTGCTTTTTCTGCTTTAGGGGAAATTACAGCTCTTGTCATTTCATTTTCTCTTAATTGCCGAATATGCCTTTAAAAATTATAATTATTTAAAAATCAGAGAAGTCATATAATAGCAGTACTATCTGGCCTTCGCTTTTCCTTCTGAATCAGCCTTTCTACTGCTCCTACAAATCATACTTCGAGCGACATTTTTCTGCAGATTTGAGGTTTGGAAACCAAACATGAGCCCAGCATCCTCTAACCAGTGTGGAAGTCTGTGGCAAAAAGTTCTCATGCTTTGTGCCATGTGGGGAGCTCTTGTTCATACGTCCCCGTGTCAGAGGCCACTTCCTCTTTTTTTTTTTTTGGGAGGCTTTGGGGAGAAAGGCGGGTGGTAACACTGTCTCACTGATGACTCATGTTCCTGTGGCTGTGAGCGGCGGGTGAGTGGCGGGCGGAACTCTTCAGAACAGCGATCTCAGGGTGGGAAGCCTCACTTAGCCGGTCTGATTTCTTCTGCTTTTCTCTGCCTTTTCACCAAATTCTGGCGAGGTGTTCATGCAGCATCATCCCCTTCATGAGGAAACAGGAAATGAGAACAGAACTCCTTTAGACTAGACTGGGTTCAGAAAAAGAAAACCACAACGAAAAGAATCCTGGAGGGGAAAAGAGGGTGATGGAAGGCAGAGAAAGAAATGAGATGCCCAGGAACAACCTTGAGAAAAAATGGGGAAGCGTATAGAGTTGCATTTCAAAAATGACCCTTGTGCTGGCTATCCCTGCCTTTGCATATGGAAAGGAGAGTTTGGTGTCCAGCTTTACATGGCTGCAGCAGCAGATCTGTGGGCCCAGACATGTTCTGTGTGAAAGATGCTTTAATCACCCGCTGACTATTCCTGGCACCTTGGTCAAGGCTGACTGAGTCAGCTCTGTGCAGTAGAGTGGGCTGCGTGAAGGAGGAGATGGGAGGAGAGAGGAGCCCCAGAGAAGGATGAGGTGGTTCTGCTGGGAGTCCCCCTCCAGGGAAACCGGCAGCCTGGTGAGTCAGCAACGGCCAGCTACTGGTCCACGTGGATGGGATGTTGGAGGAGAGAGGTCACAGACAGCAGGAGGTGACAAGGTGATGGATGAGCTTCCCGGGGCCACAGGAAAAATGGGGGTATATGGCTCAACTTCCGCTGGCTTCACTTTACTTAACAAAGTAGTTGGATGAGTAAGGCTTTCATAAGAATTAGCCAAAAGTCCCATACTGTATTTTTACCCCGTAAAATGATTAATTGCAGGTATAACTATTGTTAGTTGTTACCTAATCACCTCTTCTGATGAGAAGACGTTTGTTTCCTTGCCCTTATCAATAGCAACGGAAGCAGTTAGTGTCAACCATAAACTAACACTAAATATTTGCCTTGGAGGCCAGTGAAGTCAGAGATAAGGCCGAAACTGGGATCACACTTGCCCTTGGTTTCACCATCTGGAAAATGATGAGGGTGATCTTACTTCAGACTGGCTGCCAGGCCCCTTGTAGCACCTTCAGTGTTTCTTGAGGACATGCCAGTCCTCTGCTTGGTGCTGTGGATCCCACGTCCACCGCTGCGTCTGCAGTAATAGAAACAGTAAAAGCATCACTCACATGTGCTCGCTAGGCACCCAACACTAAGTACCACCCAGTACACACGCACTCAGTCATTTATCCTCCAAACTGTGAGGGATGTTATGTTATATTTTCACATTTTACAAATCAGGAAACCGAGACACACAAAAATTAAAATTAGGGAGAAGGATAAATTAGGAGTTTGAGAGTAACATACATATACTACTACATGTATTAATAAAATAGGGAGTTCCCTATTTTTCGCTCAGTGGTTTCTGACTCTTTGCCACCCCACGGACTGTAACCCATGAGGTTCCTCTGTCCCTAGAATTCTCCAGGCAAGAATACTGGAGTGCAATATCTTGTATCAACCTATAATGAAAAATAATCTGAAGAAGAATACATACATGAATATTTATTCAGTTATACATACACATCTACATGTATATGTGTGTATATGCCTATATATAATTGCTGTACACCTGAAACTAATACAACACAATAAATGAACTACAGTTTTTTTTTAAAAAAAAAGGTTAAAAAAGAAAAGTTAAAGTTGCCCCAGGTCACATACAATGAGTGGCAGAGCAGGTTAGGGGATGACTAACCAGGCAGATTCGCATCCTGCCTTCAAAATGCTGGCCATCTGATAAGGGCATGGGCCAGGAGACACTCAGTTGTAATTAAGTGCTGTTGCCTGAGCAAATAAACACGTAGCAGAGGCAATGAACTAAATATGCGGGTTAGTCAAAGTGTCATATGAGATAAAGTGCTACATGAGACACATCTGGGGGCCGGGGGCTGGGGGTGGTGGTGGCCGCAGAGCACAGGGTGAGCAGCCTGCTGAGAACAAATGTTCCAAGTCTAAGGATGAAAAGAAGCTGAGCATGGGATGCACTGGGATGTTCAGAATGACTTGGGAGTATGGTTGGAGGCAGGAGGCAGCCGCTGCATGGGGGAAGGTCCCTGAGGGGCCTTTATGAGTGGACTTTAGGGACTTCTCTGGTGGTCCAGTGGTTAAGAATCTGCTTTGCAGTGCAGGGGACGCAGGTTCGATCCCTGGTTGAGGAACTAGGGTCCCACATGCCTCTGAGCAGCTAAGCCCACACCGAAGCTACTGGGCCTGACATGGCCAAATAAATAAACAATGAAAAAAGAAAAAGTGGACTTTATAGTGAAAGGAGCTCGTCATAGTGGGTAGTGAGGCAGTGAACTGCTCAGACTTGGCTCTTGTGAGACCATTGGGGTTTCCTTTAGGATCTGAGATCTGAGGAGACGCTCGGTAGTAACAGGGATTAGGACTGTGGCACTGGCCACGAGAACAGAGAGAAGATGGGTTATGAAGGCCAGTGAAGAGGTAGGGATGATAGACCCAGTGCCCTTGGAGTATCCACCCAGGCACCTGCAGGCAAGACGGCTCCTGTGAGTCAAAGGCATTTTTTGGAGAGGGCCACACAGGTGGCCCTCAAGTAATTATGCCGCTTGGGGGCAGTGCCCCCATAGAACTGGGTCCATGTGGTGCCATGTGCTGAGGGAGAGAACAGGCCAGGCCCTCTCCTCCTCACTCCTGTAGGCCTCTTATATCCTAAGTGGAAACTTCAACCAATGAAGACAGATGGCTGGTAGGCTTTTGGAATAAACGGCAGAGCCTAGGAAGACCTGTGTGGGGGTGATATTGGTGCCTCGTCCAGGGCCTCTTTGTATGGGGGTACTGCCCTCCAGCTGCACCTGTGTGGCCCTCTCCAAAAAATGCCCTTGACTCACACGAGCCGTCTTGCCTGGAGGTGTCTGGGTGGACACTCCAAGACCCCTCCCCGCCAGACACACATGGGGTCTGGCCAGTGGAGTAATACAAAAGGCGATAGGAAGGGCCACCTCCTTGCTTCAAGATGGAACAACTCTGTGGTTTGACTGGTGGTGCTGGGACCCCCCTGACCCCATGGGCCAGGCTGAGAACAGGCTTTCCTGAGACAGCACCCTCTCTCCCCTCCTTCCTCTTCCTCAGGCCCCTTCTCTCTCCCTGTAGTGCATTTATTGTATCCTCTCAAAACTCACAGGTTGAAACCCTGACCCCTGGTACCTCAAAGTGAGGCTGTATTTGAAGACAGGCCTTTACAAAAGTTAGTGAGTTTAGAACGATGACATGATGTTGAGCTTCCCTCGTAGCTCAGTCGGTAAAGAATCTGCCTGCAATTCAGGAGACCTGGGTTTGATTCCTGGGTTGGGAAGAGCCCCTGAAAATGGAAATGGCAACCCACTCCAGTATTCTTGCCTGGAGAATCCCATGGACAGAGGAGCCAGGCAGGCTACAGTCCGTGGGACCGCAAGGGTCAGACATGCTGCTGCTACTAAGTCGCTTCAGTCAATCCAACTCTGTGCCACCCCGTAGACGGCAGCCCACCAGGCTCCCCTGTCCCTGGGATTCTCCAGGCAAGAACACTGGAGTGGGTTGCCATTTGCTTCTCCAATGCATGAAAGTGAAAAGTGAAAATGAAGTCGCTCAGTCGTGTCCGACTCTTTGCGACCCCATGGACTGCAGCCTACCAGGCTCCTCCGTCCATGGGATTTTCCAAGCAAGAGTACTGGAGTGGGGTGCCATTGCCTTCTTAGGAACTAAGCCACCGCCAAGTCAATCTGTCGGGTGTTCTTATACGGGCTTCCCAGGTGGTGCAGTAGTAAAGAATCCACCTGCCAAAGCAAGAGATGCAAGAGATGCAGGTTGAATCCCTGGGTCGGGACAATTCCCCGGAGAAGGAAATGGCCATTCAGTTATACATATAGTCATTCTTTTTCAGATTCATTTCTCATATAGGTTATTACACAATATTGAGTAGAGTTCCGTGTGCTGTGCAGTAGGTCCTTGTTGGTTATCTATTTTAAATGTAGGAGTGTGTGCATGTTCAGCCCAAGTTCCTGATTTATCCCTCCCACCACGTTTCCCCTTTGGTAACCAGAGCTTGTCTTCTAAGTCTACGAGTCTGTTTCTGTTTGGTAAGCAAGTTCATTTATATCATTTTTTAAAATTAGATTCCACTTATGAGTGATATCATATGATATTTTGTCTTGGTCTGACCTAACACCTTGATCCTCGACTTCCAGCCTCCAGAAATGTGAGAAAATAAACATCTATTGTTTAAGCCGGCCAGTCTGTGGTGCTTTGTTATACCCGCTCGAGGAAATGAATACACTCCCTTACCTACTTTTCCTAAAAAGCGTTCCCTGAGTAAACCCCAAGCACTGGGACCCTGGTCTCAGGCTCGGCTTTTAGGGGACGTGACCCAGGACACCCAAGTGCTAAGGGAAAAATGTTTAGGTTGTGTTCCAAATGTGTCAGCCCTTTGTGGTTTATTTTTATTAACTTGTTAGAGGAGAGCTAATACCCAGGAAACAGGCTAACCAAGGACTCCCAAGGTCTGTCTGTTCTGGAGCTGGTCCAGGCTTTGGAGGAGGGGGAATCCCCAAGTTTCCATGACTAGAGTCTCTCCCTTTTTCTCAGTTGCACAGCCTTCTGTGTCTTAAAACAGTGTAAGGAAAAATGTTTTAATGTACAGATAAATTAGTTTCTGGTTAAAGTAAAAGAAATGATTAAAACCAATTTCAGTTAATTAGAATGCAGGAGGAGAAGGGGACGACAGAGGATGAGATGGTTGGATGGCATCACCGACTCAATGGACATGAGTCTGGGTAAACTCCGGGAGTTGGTGATGGACAGGGAGGCCTGGCTTGCTGCAGTCCATGGGGTTGCAAAGAGTCAGACATGACTGAACTGAGCTGAACTGAAACATTTTTAAAAATTTCTTCTTTAGAAAAATATTTATTTGTATGTATTTATTTGGCTGTGCCGGGTCTTAGCTGCAGCACGAGGGATGAGGAGTCTTTTAGTTGTGCTATATGAACTCTTAAGGGACACAGCATGCGGGATCTCATTCCCTCACTGGGGTTCGAGCCCAGGCTCCTTACATTGGGAGTCTTAGCCACTGAACCACCAGGGAAGCCCCCACACATTTAAAAAAATTTCTTGACATCAGATGCTTGTCTTCACCCTATGACTTTACCCTCTGGGTGTGTACATGTTGCTGTTGTTGCTGTTCAGTCCCTGAGTCGTGTCTTACTCTTTGTGACCCCTATGGACTATATAGCCTGCCAGGCTCCTCTGTCCAAGGGATTTCCCAGGCAAAAATACTGGAGTGGGTTGCCATTTTTTTCTCCAGGGGATCTTCCCGACCCAGGGGTGGAACCCATGTTTCCTGCATTGGCAGGTGGGTTCTTCACTATCTGAGCCACCAGGGAAGCCCGGCTGTGTGCGTGGGGGAGATGTAAAGGGAAAAAGTGGGTTAGGAAATTATCCAGGGTCAAATTCTGATTCAGCTGGGGTGGGATTTTAAACACTTTATTATACCTAGCTTCAGGTTGAAAATGAAAATTAGTTGCTCAGTCGTCTCTGACTATTTGCGACCCCTTGGACTGTAGCCCACCAGGCTCCTTTGTCCATGGGATTCTCCAGGCAAGAATACTGGAGTGGGTAGCCCTTCCCATCTCCAAGGGATCTTCCCAACCTAGGGATTAAACCCAGGTCTCTTGCACTGCAGGCAGATTCTTTACCATTTCAGCTACCTTCAGGTTAGTTTTTTGTTTTTGTTTAAAAGACAAGAAAACTAACAGAAAAAAAAAAAAAAAAGTCCCAAACCTGTTTAAGTTCCTTCTCTCTCTAGCGTACTAATTATTCTGACAACACGCTGGGATATTTGGGATAAGGGTATTGCTCCGGATACTTGGGTCACCCAGATAAGCAGAGTCTCACCGCTCCGCGCTCACATGTGCAGTCCCAACGCTCCCCTCGTTCTCAACGGTGAACTTCAACTCTCTTCACCCTTCTGTCCTCAATTCCCCTGGCTGGCTCTGCGTGTCAAATAAACCTCTCCAAGCAGACTTGGAGCCTGGCTCGGCAGCGTTTATTGAAAACCCATTATGTCCTGTTTATTGTGCTGCAATCAGAGCTGCCCATTTCTGATACACACTAATGGGAACGTTTTGGCTAAAGAGCAGTCGATTGTTCTGGGTCTGTCCCGTCCTGTGATACCAAATATTCAACTGTGCAACGCATCTGAAAGCTTTTGTCCCCTAGTAGCTAGTGGTTAACCTTGACAGAGAGAGAAAAAGAGAGGGAGGAAGAGAGAGACAGAGGGAGAGAGCGTTGGGGGTGGGTGGGTGTTGATTTTATTAGCTTGGGACACTTTATGCTGTGTTTTTGAAGAAGTGTCAAAATCCCCATAGTGTGTCTTCTAGCGCACAGTTTATTTTCTTAAGCCTCTGCTGACAGGGAACTGACCAAGAGACCCAGGAGGTGCCTGAAACATGCAGGAATGAATAGTCTTTTTCCTTTTGTCTGACAGAGTGGGTTCCTTGTGGTTTCTAAAAGCTGTCCAGGGACGCCCATTCAAAGCGGCTTGAGGCGTGACTCAAGAAAACTTAATGAAATGTGCATAAGATGTGCTAATTTTTTTTTTCAACGCGCAATGACAATGGAGAAGTAATTTTAGAATATTTTTAAAAGCAGGGAGTTGCCCAGGATAAGTAACTCCTAAAAAAGTAAACTCCTTGAGGAGAGCATCCTTGCCTCATTTATTTTTGTATTGTCACAGTATCGAACTGTGCTTGGCATGTCGGGCCATGAATAAATAAAGTGATGAGTAACAAATGTGGCCCCGAGGCTCAAATTCTGGTTCCTCCTCCAGCCGACAGAACAGTTTTAATCCTGCATCTTGCAACTGGCAACAGGTTACGTGCAACACGAAATCAGCTCCTAAACCAGCACTGTGTGAAGCCAGCTGCCCTGTCCTCCTTGGCCCTGGTTCATGTCTTCATAGCATGTACGGCCTTCACAAATGATTTCGTATATTCCCCGGTGAGGCATGTATTGCTTGTCTCCCTCACTAGTATGTAAGCCGCTGCCGCGGCAGCTGAGTCACTCAGCTGTGTCCGACGCTTTGCGATCCCGTGGACTGTAGCTGCCAGGCTCCTGTGTTCATGGGGTTCTCCAGGCAAAATACTGGAGAGGGTGGCCTTTCCTTCTCCAGGGAATCTTCCCAACCCAGGGATCGAACCTGAGTCTCTTGCACTGTAAGCGGATTCTTTATCCTCTGAGCCACCAGGGAAGCCCCCATGTGAGCCTTGGCACAAACTCTGTGCATGGCCACACTGCATGATGTAGAATCTTAGTTCCCTGACTGGCACTGAACCTGTGCCGTTGACAGTGAAAGCATGGAGCCCTAACCACTGGACAGCCAGAGAGCGTCTTCTGTGCATCTTATTTGTAGGGCTTCCCAGATGGCACTGGTGGTAAAGAACCCAGCTGCCAGTGCAGGAAACATAAGAGACCTGGGTTCAATCCCAGGGTCAGGAAGATCCTCTGCAGGAGGAAATGGCAGCCCACTCCAGTATTCTTGCCTAGAGAATCTCATGGACAGAGGAGCCTGGCGGGCTACGTAAAGTCCATAGGGTAGCAAAGAGTTGTATCCGACTGAAGTGACTTAGCACACACGCATGCATGCACTGCTGTCTAGATAATCTCAGGCTCACAGAGTTGAACAAGAATAAATTTTGTTGAATGAGTGAATATGTAAATGAATGTAGGAACACAAGATGTACAAGAATCACCTAATTAAATACATACTCACTGAGAAAGTAATCTGTGCACTGTGCTGTTTTAGACCTTGTAAAAGAGCCAGATCCTGTTTTCAAAGAATTTAAAAGCTCCTTGGAAAGAAGAAAGACCAACATCCTCTCTGACCTTCACTCTCCCATCTCGTGAACTTCCACCACTGACTCTGTGGTCAGTAGGACTCACCATCTGCCGGAGCCATGGATGTTCCTCTAGCACTGAGTGTGGGTTCACACATAAGATACACATATATGAAGTTCTAAAGAAGACCAAAAGAATCAAGGGTGACAAATCAGAACAGTGGTTGCCTTCCTGGGGAAGGAGGTTGGAATTGACTAGAAAGGAGCATAAAGGAACTTCTAGGGTGTTGAAAAGTTTTTAAAACTTGATTGGGGTGGTGGTTTACATGGGTATATGTGATTGTCAGGCCCCACTGAACCTTGAAGATGTGTGCATTTCATGATCTTTAAATTACGCCTCCATTTATTAGAGGACGATGCTTGAGAGGAGATAATATTTAGAGGATGATTTCTATTCAAGGACATGTGCCCCTGTTACATCTTAATTTGCCCCTGACCAGATCCCTGTGGGGCTTCCCTCATAGCTCAGTTGGTAAAGAATCCACCTGCAATGCAGGATACCCTGGTTCAATCCCTGGGTTGGGAAGATCAGCTGGAGAAGGGATAGGCTACCCACTCCAGTGTTCTTGGGCTTCCCTAGAGGCTCAACTGGTAAAGAATCCACCTGCAATGTGGGAGACCTGGGTTTGATCCCTGGGTTGGGAAGATCCCCTGGAGAAGGGAAAGGCTACCCACTCCAATTTTCTGTCCTGGAGATTTCCATGGACTGTATAATCCATGGGGTTGCAAAGAGTCGGACATGACTGAGTGACTTTCACTTCACTTCTCAGATTCCATATGCTCCCTTCTCCTCCATCACTGACACGGTGCAGGTGCGTTTGTATAGCGGGGGGAGTTGCTAGAATCTGCTAAAACATCTTAGGTTGGTTTGCATCATCAAAGTGGACAGAACACATTTATGCTAAGTCATTTCAGTTGTGTCTGACTCTTTGTGACCCTATGGACTGTAGCCCACCAGGCTCCTCTGTCCATGGGACTCTCCAGGCAGGACTACCGGAGTGGGTTGCCATTCCCTTCTCCAGGGGATCTTCCCGACCCAGGGATTGAAGCTGAGTCTACCGTGTCTCCTGCATTGCAGGCAGATTCTTTACCACTGAGCCACTGGGGAAGCCCCCAAAAAAGTGATAGATTTATCCAAAAAAGTGATAGATTTGCACCTTGCCTGTCGTTAAGGACCTTAATCTTTCTGGAAGCAGAGCCCCAGATGAATCCAGCCATTTTTCCTACACTCATATAATCAACCACAGGGAACTGGGTTTGAAACTTAGAACAACTCCCTCCCCACTCCCATCACCCCCGTATATGAGCTAGCTTTCTTTGCATCTTAGTATGTGGAGCAGGAAGCCTTTTTTGTTTTTAATAAACCTATGTTCTAATCTTTGATCTATCACATTATTATCTGTATGAACTCAAAACGATTTACTTACTATCTTCATGCCTCAGTTTCCACATCTATAAAATGGGGTTACCTCTGGTTAGGATACAATGAGATAATCTCTAACCACTCTGGGCGCTTAATAACTGCCGGCCCCTCCTCCTTCCAACCTATTCATTACTAATTCTCTGCACTTCCTTCTCATACTCAGGCCCTTGGTATGTTTATTCACAAGGTTATAATATAGTGAATCAGTTCTTTAAAAAATATTTTTCTTCATGGGAATTAATAACCCAAACTGCTTGAGTAGAGCTTAAAAATTTCCATAAGCCTCTTTTCCCCATCCCTAGCAAACTCTTGGTCCAATAAGAAAATAAATCTCATAAACATGACAAACTACAGCCTATTGCAAAGAAACCAGATAGCTTTCTTTAAAAAAGAAAATATGTGAAGAGTTAAAAACACTTGGATTTTTGGTAGACTTTCTGTCATCTTTGGCAAATCGTTCACTGTCCCGTGTCCATTAAAGAACTTCTCAAGATAAAAATGGCTGTCTCTCTTGCAATGTTGAGACGCCTCCAAAGAAATAATTATTTTCTCTGTCTAAATACCTCTTAGGAAAAATGTTGAGGTCTTGTGTCGGATGGTCATGTGGTCCGTCAGATGACCTTGAGGACATTCCGGTACCGAGTCTGTTGTTCGAAGGGGCCAAAAGGGACCCCTGCTGCATGGCCAGTGATGTATTTCTCGCTGCCTTGTCCCCTCAGCAGCCTCTTCTGCACACTGTGCAGGAAAGTTCTGTCCCCCTTTCCTCCCCAGAGATTCCAACCTTGGCAACAGCTCTTCAGAGGGTTGACTAGGCAACTAGGAGGCAGATGGCACACACTCACACGCACACACACAAAGGTCTTGTAGACTTTATGGGAGAAAAGCAAGCAGTCCAGAAGGGAATGATTGATAAACCTGCTGTCCTCTCTTCCCACCGTGGAGGCCCCGGCCGGGGAGCACTGGATCCCATGCGGAAGCCACACATGGAGATCGTCCCCAGCATCATCACAGTCCTCCCTGCAGCCGGATCTGGGCTGTAGCTCTGGCTCCCAGTGACCTAATTTTCTGCCTAAAGGTGTGGCTTACACGGCGGTGTTCACTGTTCCTGCAAGGTGGGGCTCTGGGGCCTGGTGCTTTTTATTTCGCGATGGACTCAGTAACCTCTAATAAATCACACACTGCACACAGGAACACGCAACACAAACATGCTCATCAAACCCCATGAGAGTCAGGTCTTAACCTGGAACTCAGGGTTCTAGTTGGTGACCTTAGCACAGGCTGCAGATTCTTTTCTTTTTTTTTTCAGCCCAGCTGCTCACTTATGGGATCTTAGTCCTCCAGTGGCAACCCACTCCAGTACTCTTGCCTGGAGAACCCCATGGATGGAGGAGCCTGGTGGGCTGTAGTCCATGGAGTCGCTGAGTCGGACACGACTGAGCGACTTCACTTTCACTTTTCACTGTCATGCATTGGAGAAGGAAATGGCAACCCACTCCAGGGTTCTTGCCTGGAGAATCCCAGGGACGGGGGAGCCTGTTGGGCTTCTGTCTATGGGGTCGCACAGAGTCAGACACGACTGACGCGACTTAGCAGCAGCAGCAGCAGTCCCCCGATCAGAAATCGAACACAGGCCCACGGCAGTGAAAGCGCTGAGTCTTAACCATTCAGGGCACAGATTTTGCCTGTGTTTTTTAACTCAGCAATTGTGTTTTTTAATCCGACCATGCTTCCCCAAAGCAAATCATTTTTATTTTTTAAACTTTTTTTGTTGTGGTAAAAGTCACATAAAACACACTGTTTTAACCATATTTAACTGTACAGTTTAGTGGCACTAAGTACATACACGTTGTTGAGCAACGCACACCATTATTCATATTCCATATTCCCAAAGCAAATTTTGGTCATGTTTCCCAGAATCCCCTCTGTCTGGCTTCACTCACAGCACATCACCGGGGGCAGCCTTGGGAGTGAACCAGCATCTCCGTGCTCCCCTCCAGATAAGGCTCAGCCCTGGCCTCTGTCCCCACCCTCCTCATGCCTTCTTCCCTCTTGACTTTGGGGACACAGAAGGTGCCTGCTGCTGTGATTTTTCTCACAAAGAAGGTGAATATGGGGGCCGGGATGGCTAATCCTAGGTCTCCTAATAGAGCTACAGGTGGAGGATATTCATGGACTTGGTCCTCAATTTTATTTTCAAGTTAAGAAAAAAAAATCTGATGGAAAACTTTTTCAGTTTGGCTCACAAGAAAACTTCGGGACTGGTGGCTAGCAAGAAATACATCTTCAATTTCACGCATGCGTTTTTCAAAATGTTAATAGAATGTGGAGAGCTCTGTAAATTGAGCGATGACTCAATAAATATTGGGAATTTCTAGCTTACTCGGGTATCTATCGTTTGAACCCAATGCTGTCATCAGTAGTCAAATAACAGAGGAAAAGGACCTAGATTTTAGTAGAGGCACCTCTGGAGAGAGGGCGACCCCAGGTAGGGTTGAGGATGAACCAGGCAAATCCTGAAAACAAGAATATGCTTCCAAGTCTACACGTCCTCTTCAAAGCTTCTTCCAACATTCTAGGAACCTGGACTCTGAACTCTCTTCTAAAACTCCAGGTTGCATCCCGGGAGACATATGAGCCTTTCTTCCCAAACATTTGTTTTAAAATCAAATGGGCTGAAATCTATAAGCAGGGGTGAGCGTGGGCCTAGGGGATATACTTAGGGAGATTCATTTTCTAGCAGGACAGACTTATCTTAAATAATGAATAAGGGGCTGTTGACCATAGCACTTTTATTGAACCACAGCAATATGCTGAGCTCGATATGTTAATAATAAAGTGAACAAAAATAAAGTCGTGCTTGGCTCTACTTCATTCACTGACTGGGAAATGAAAGCATGAACATGCTTTACAAGTGGCTGGCTCCTCTCCACCAGGTAGAATGCCAAATTTAAAAATAGGAAACCAAGCTTTGAAGTATATATCACAGCGGTTTTCCACAAATTCCACATTTTCCAAAACTGTATAGTCACGCAAGTCTTGGTATTTGGACGGGCCACTGGGTTTATCAGGTCTTATTTTTCCCTTGTAAGATGTTTGTGGGCTTCCATGGTGGCTCAGACTGTAAAGAACTTGCCTGCCAATACAGGAGACATGGGTTTGATCCCTGAGTTGGGAAGATACACTGGAGAGGGAAATGGCAACCCACTCCAGTATTCTTGCCTGGATAGTTCCATGGACAGAGGAGCCTGGTGGGTTACAGGCCATAGGGTCACAAAAGAGTGGGGCATGACTTTACAGCTAAACACCACCAGTTCAGTTCAGTCGCTCAGTTGTGTCCAGCTCTTTGTGACCCCATGGACTGCAGCATGCCAGGCCTCCCTGTCCATCACCAACTCCCAGAGCTTACTCACACTCATGTCTACAGAGTCGATGATGCCATCCAACCATCTCATCTTTTGTCATCCCCTTCTCCTCCTGCCTTCAATATTTCCCAAAAGGGTCTTTTAAAATGAGTCAGTTCTTCAAATCAGGTGGCCAAAGTATTGGAGTTTCAGCTTCAGCATCAGTCCTTCCAGTGAATATTCAGGACTGATTTCCTTTAGGATAGACTGCTTGGGTCTCCTTGCTGTCCAAGGGACTCTCAAGAGTCTTCTCCAACGCCACAGTTCAACAGCATCAATTCTTCGGGGCTCAACACCACCAAGCTGTTTGTAAACTGCTAACAAAAGATTACTAGGGCGGTTTTTACTACCAAGAATAAAAGGAGCCCTCTAGTGGCCAGAAAGTGCACAGACCAAACAATGCAAACTCCTTTCTGTTTGCAAAATTTCAGGGTTTAGTTTTAACTAGACTAATATTTAAGCCTCAAATCTAAGAATGTTTTGCCGTTAGGAAAAGGATAAGATAATCCAATTGATAAAGCAATGTTCTGACATACACTTGGAAAGAAGAGGGGGCCTCAAAAGAAACAGGTCAATTGTAATTTGTCTTACAATGAAAGCAGAAAAACAATCACATTGTATAGGTTTCATAACTGCCTTTCCTTGCCATGACTTTATTGTGGGGTTTTTAAATTAGATGTTGCATCATCCTATGATGGCCAGCATGCAACTTGACTCCTTCAGGCCTCAAAGCATACTCTGTGGATTTGGAAAGCATCGAACACGACTTAGGGACTAAACCACCACCACCAAACTCCTATAACTGGAGCACAGGGGTCTGGGATCAGAATTGTTTGGGTTTGTACAAAACAGTTAATTTCTCTCCTAGTGCCCCACCATTGATTTCTAGATCTCAGGTATACATGTCTGGTGTGTGTCTTCTTTTTCCTTGGGATTCTGCGAGGCTCATTCTTGGGTTTGCTACTGGAGCCACTATCTGTAGAACCTGGCTTTGCCAAGTGACTCCTGCTTTTCCTAAAGATCTTTTCTTCCTGCATGTACTTTTTAAAAATAATTATTTTTATTTATTTACTTATTTGGCTGTGCCAGGTCTTATCTGCTACATGCTGCATCCTCTATCTTCATTGCAGAGTGAGGAATCTTTTAGTTGTGGTATTGAGGACTTTCATGTGAACACTTAACCTGTGGCATGTAGGGTATAGTTTCCTGACCAGGGATCAAACCCAGGCCCCCTAGAGTGGGAGCATAGAATCTTAGCCACTGGACCACCAGGGAAGTACCTTTTTAAAAAAGTACCAACGTGTACTTAAAAAAAAAAAATGAGATAATTATAGGTTCATAGGAAATTGAAAGCAAATGGGGAGGTCCCACTTACTCATCACTTAGCCTCATCATGGTTACATCTTAAATAACCACAGGACACTGGCAAAACCAAGAAGCTGAAGTTGGGACAAGCCATAGAATTTCATTCAACTTTCACTGGCCTTACAAACATTCACTGGTGTGGGTGTATGCATGTGTGGGTATCAAGTTCAGTGCAGTTTTATCACGTGTGGGTGTTTGTGTGACCACAGCTGTGATCAGAATACAGAACTGTGCCATTAGCACCGAATTCCTCATGTTATTCCTCACACCTGCTCCCAACTTCTCCTCCACCAACCCCTACCTGGTGGCAACCCCCAAACCTGTTCTCTAGCTTCATAAGTTTGTTATTTTGAAAATGTGTAAATGGAATCTTATGTCATCTTTTGGAGATGAACGTTTTTTACTCAGCATATTTCCCTTGAGATTTATCCAAATTGATGTGTGTCTCAGTAGTTTGCTCTTTTTCACTGCTGAGTTGTATTCCACGGTGTGTCCATTCCCCACTTTGATTAACTATTCACCCACTGAAGGACATTTGGCTTATTTCTGGGTTTTGGCTAATATTAACAGAGCTGCTGTGAACATTCTTATACCGATTTTTGCTAAATTACAAAATGCTGGTGAAAGAAATCGAAGATAGCCTAATAGCTCCCTTTTAAGGAGAACCAACTCAATTTCTTCAGCAGAAGGTCACATTCATTTACCTAATACTTAGCCTCTTTGAGGGCTCTTTATGGGAGCCTCCTTTTGATAGAAGTCCTCCTGGGATCTGAGTTTAAATTTTTACTCTTTTATTATATGGCAAGATAAAATATCATTTACTTGTGATGGAGGCTCAAGATAGAGGGGACATATGTATACCTATGGCTGGTTCATGTTGATGTATGGCAGAAACCAATGCAACATAGTAAAGCAGTTATCCTCCAATTAAAAATAAATAAATTTAAATAAAAAAGAAAAACTCATTTACTGATGTGTTTAAAATTTTCATATATGGACCAATGGCATAGAGCTTTCATCCTTGCCATTGTCCCCATCCCCAAAGTCTATTGTTAGGATTAGTTATTTCCTAAGAATTAGGTGTGCCATCCTAGACTAATGTAATCCAATAAGGTAGCTGCTGACCACATGTGTCTATTGAACCCACAGCATTCTTAATTTAGATGTGCTCTAAGTGTGAAATACATACCAAGCCAAAGACTTACTATGAAAGAAAGAATATAAAATAAATATGTATTTATACATATATCATTGGAGAAGAAAATGGCAACCCACCCCAGTATTCTTGCCTAGAGAATCCTGTGGACAGAGGAGCCTGGTGGCTGCTGTCCATAGAGTCGCACAGAGTCAGACACGACTGAAGCGATTTAGCATACATGCGTGCGTTGGAGAGGGAAATTGCAACCCACTCCAGTGTTCTTGCCTGGAGAATCCCAGGGACAGGGGAGCCTGGTGGGCTGCCATCTATGGGGGTCGCAGCAGCAGCATACATATATCATATATATAAAGATTTGCTGCTGCTGCTAAGTCACTTCAGTCGTGCCCGACTCTGTGCAACTCCATAGACGGCAGCCCACCAGGCTACCCTGTCCCTGGGATTTTCCAGGCAAGAACACTGGAGTAGATTGCTATTTCCTTCTCCAATGCATGAAAGTGAAAAGTGAAAGTGAAAGTGAAGTTGTGTCCAACTCTTAGCGACCCCATGGACTGCAGCTTACCAGGCTCCTCCGTCCATGGGATTTTCCAGGCAAGAGTACTGGAGTGGGGTGCCATTGCCTTCTCCGATATAAAGATTTAAATATATTTTATATGTTTACATACATATTATATGTAATATATCGTTATATGTAAATATGCATATACAACATATTTATATATCTTTATATGTATATTATATATATCCCCTAACAATACAAATAAAAAATAGTTTTTTCTTTCCAATAACAAAAATTTAGAAATCTAAATTACCATTAGCAGAAAAATGGGTAAACTACATTTGGCAAATGATCCAGTTTTCTCCCCCAGAATTCCTTATGCTAAAGGAATTGTTTGTTTAAAAGAGAATTGGCAACAAGATATACACAGAACAGTTTTTGAATCTAAGTCTACTTGTAAAGCGGGGGGGCCAGATTTCCAGCTGAGTGACCTTGGGCGAGTTATTCACCCTCTCTGTGCCTCAGTCTGTAACACGGGAGAGGACAGGCGTACTCACCTCTTGGGGCTGTGGAGACGAGTGAAGGAGTTAAGGGATGAACGTGCCTCCAGCAAAGCCTGGCATACAGTGTCAGCTCTTATGGTTTCTCACGTCCATAATTTTGAATTTCAACTTTTAAAAAAGTCTTTGTTATTGAGAATGAAGATAATGAAAATATTTTGGCCAAAAGTGCAGATGTTACTTATTTAGACAGAGTTGCTAATTCTCTAGATGGAGAGCCGGCATAAACTTGGAAATGACTTTGACAAATCCGGAGTGTTGCTGAAGCAAATATTCGCTGAGGAATACAAATTTAGTAAATAGCTATGAAAAGAGATAACGTTAATTACAATCCACAGAGACACTGAATAGGGAATACAGTGCTGGAAACATCTCAAGAGTGGGAATTCAGAGAACCAGCTGCAGGCTTCACCACTCGAGAGCCAGATCTTCTCAGTGAATTTCCAGACCCTCCCCAGCCCATGGGCTTTGCTGTCAACTATGGGTAAGGACTGACCTACAACTTAGGGTGCTGATGAGTGAGTGATGGTTAGCTGGGGACTTTCCTGGTGGCTCAGGTGGTAAAGAGCCTGCAATGCATAAGACTTGAGTTTGATCCCTGGGTTGGGAAGATCCCCTGGAGAAGGGAATGGCTACCCACTTCAGTATTGCCTGGAGAATTTCCTGGACAGAGGAGTCTGCAGGACTATAATCCATGCAGTTGCAATGAGTCAGACAAGAGTGAGCAGTTAACATTCACTCACTCACCCTGTACACATCTTAGACGTGTGCTGACGAGCCCTTAGGTGACAAAGTTAGCCATCACCAGCACCGCTGCTGCTGTTGAGATTATCACAGAGACAAGTTTAGTGGCAAAACAGCCTGTGTGGAGTGGGTTCAGTTTATTAAATGAGACAGAGGATGAGATGATGAGGTAGCATCATCGACCCAATGAACGTGAGTTTGATCCAGTTCTGGGAGATAGTGAAGGACAGAAGAGCCTGGCATGCTGCAGTCCATGGGGCTGCAAAAAGTCGGACACGACTTAGTGGGTGAACAGCAACAAATTCCTCAGAAATGCTATAGCCCGTGATACTGAGATACTAGAAGCAAAACAGGAATGGTTTAGAGAATTCTTTTTGTGTGTGTCTTCTTCCTTTAAGTCTTTCACCTTAGTCCAAACTTTGCTAGAAAACACTTGTTTTTTGGTTTAGTTATTTGCTCCTGCTATGAAAAAAGGATGTGGAGAAAAGAGACACAAAAATATTGTAAAGGATGCAGTTAGTTCTGTGAGGAAAGTTCCAGGGGTTGGGATTGTTCGGCCCAGAGAAAAACAGGCTGAGGGAGGCTCAGTGATGACCTTTAGAAAAATGTAAGGTCTTAACGTGGGGAATGTGTGCCAGGTTTTCTGTCCGTTTTGTGGAGGACCAGATTAGTGGACATGAACTCAAATTAAAGAAGAGGAATTTCATGTCCATAACTGTGATCAGAAGTCACAGCGAATAAGTCTTGCTGGAGCTACCAGGAGAGGACAGGAGTCGGCCTCCAGAGGTTTGAAGAAAAGCAAAAACAAAAGTAAGCCATGAAGACACTCTTTCGAAAATCTCTCCCAGGCCAGGAGGTCTGCTGTTCTTTGGCTCTCACTCCTAAGCAAAGAATGTAAAACTGATTTTCTTATTTTCAGTGCAAAATGGTATTTTCTCGCTCATATCTGGGATGTTTATCAAGCGCCCCAAACCACTTTCTCCTGGCCCTTGTTCCTCCAGCTCCATTGTAAGACTGAACTGCAGAATGCCAGGCTTCCCTGGCCTTCACCATCTCCCAGAGTTTGTTCAAACTTATGTCCACTGAGTCGGTGATGCCATCCAGCCATCTCATCGTCTGTTGCCCCCTTCTCCTCTTGCCCTCTATCTTTCCCAGCATCAGGGGCTGTTCCAATAAGTTGACTATTTGCATCAGGTGGCCAAAGAATTGGAGCTTCAGCTTCAGCATCAGTCCTTCCAATGAATATTCCCAATTGATTTCCTTTAGGATTGACTGGTTTGATCTCCTGCAGTCCAGGGGCCTCTCAAGAGTGTTCTCCAACCCCACAGTTTGAAAGCATCAATTCTTCAGTGCTCAGCCTTCTTTATGAGCCTACTCTCACATCTGTACATGACTACTGGAAAACCATAGTTTTGACTATATACGTCTTTGTCAGCAAAAGTGGTTATGCTGTCTAGGTTTGTCATAGCTTTTCTTCCAAGGAGCAAGCATCTTTAATTTCATGGCTGCAGCCACCGTTCGCAGTGATTTTTGAGCCCAAGAAAATAAAATATGTCAGTGTTTCCACTTTTTCCCCCTGTATTTGTGATGAAGTGATGGGACTGGATGCCATGATCTTCGTTTTTTGAATGTTGAGTTTTAAGCCTGCTTTGTCATCTTCGTCAAGAGGCTCTTTACTTCTGGACTTCTGGTTAAACCTGCCCCTGCATATTTATCCCTATTTGTCTTCCCTTTACCTCTTTCTGTCCTCCTGGGGCTCATCCTCCTGTCTCCTCTCAAAGTTACCTGTCTCCTTCCTCTATTTTCCAAACTTTCTGAGTTGCATCTCTGTTTCTTCTTTTATTATTTCTATTTCTACGGAGTAAAATCAAGAGGCAACTTGACAGTATGCTGTCGCATATTGTGTAATCCGAATGCATACAGTCCTGAGATGCATTTTCAAGGTGTATTTTCTATGAAAATATATAGGTTTAGCCCTTTCATTAAAATGTAATTCAAGTTCATTCTAAAATTGTAACACGTATAAGTATAGCACAGTATGATACGGTCTGGTATATGTGAGCATTTGGTAACTACTGCTGTGGGTCAAGTCTGGCCCTCTTCTTGTTTTTATATCATCTTTGGGCAAAGGATGGGTTCTATGGTTTTTAAATGTTTGAAAAAGGGTGGTCCAGTGGCTAAGACTCTGAGCTCCCAATACAGGGGGCCCAGGTTTGATACCTGATTCAGGAACAATATTCCACATATTGCAATTAAAGATACTGCATGTGCAACCAAGACCTGGTGCAGCCAAATGAATAATTAAATACAAATAACTATTAAAAATGGCTTCCCAGGTGGTGCTAGTGGTAAAGAACATGCCTGCCAATGCAGGAGACATAAAGAGACTTGGGTTCAATCCCTGTGTCGGGAAGATCGCTTGGAGGAAGCCACCACAATCCACTCCAGTATCATTGCCTGGAGAATCCCCTGGACAGAGAAGCCTGGTGGGCTACCGTCCACAGGGTCAAAAAGGGTTGGACACAATTGAAGTGATTTAACACAAATATTTTTTAAAAAAGCACTAAGTAGGAAATAGCACTTACAATTGCACCTCCAGTTCTCTTGGGAAAAGTAGAGAAAAAGCATATAAAGCTGTGCCAGGAGGAAAGCCCTGCCTCAATTCTGACAAGAAATTAATATGTCCAGAGGTGGAAATTCACATACAGGAGGATTAAATGATAGTTCTCACAATATGTTCATAAAAATTTAATAAAGCACTTTCCTATGATATATATGCTCTGTGTGTGTGTCCATATTATAAGGCAGAATATATAAACATGTGCTTTTCATACTATGGATTACAGAACCATACAATGGACCAGGAGATTTGCATCTCAAGAAACAAAGAGATTTTGTTAGGTCGCTTTTCTCATTTTTTTTCAAAAAATTTTTTTCTTACTTATTTGGCTGTGCTGAGTCTTAGCTGTGGCATGTGGGATCTAGTTCCCTGACCAGGGATCGAACCCAAGCCCCCTGTCTTGGGAACATGAAGTCTTAGCCATTGGACCAGGGAAGTCCCTCTTCTCTCATCTTATACCTTAGTTCATTACAAAATAATCTGTTTCCAAGATGACAGTTCTGTTGAGTTAACCATTTATTGAGCTCTCGTTAAGTACTAGGCATTGTGTTGGGTGCTGAAGATGCAAAGAAAAGTGTAACCTGGCCCCTTGGCCTTTGGAGATTGCAGTAAATGAACTAGCGGAAATTGTATCTTCTGAAGTCTTATTTTCTGCTATCAGAATGATAGGAATATGAACCAGTAATTTTACTTCTAGGTGCCCACTCCAAAGAATTGAAAGTAGTTAGGCCAACAAATACCTACACATAAATATTCATAGAAATACTATTCACAGTAGCCAAAAGGCAGGCAACAGCCTTATCCATCCTCAGGTGAATGGTAACCACAATGTCGCCTATACATAAAGTGGGATATTGTTCAACCGCTGAAAAAATAGCATTCTGATTCTACAATATGGATGTACCTTGAAAATATTAAGCTAAGGGAAGGAAAGAAGACAAATTGTCCCATCTCACACATCCAGAATAGGCAGGTTTGTAGAGACATAAAGCAGATCGGTGGTTGTCAGGGGCTGAGAGGAAGAGTGGAGGATGACTGCTTCGTGGGTATAGGGTGATGAAAATATTTTGGAGCCAGATAAAGGTGGTGGTTGTGTAACACTGTGGATATGCTAAATGTGGCTCAACTGTACACTTTAATAGGGTTAGTTTTACATTTTATGTGACTATAAAATATTCTATTTCTGTGAATTTCACTTTAAAAACGGTGAATTTGTAAATAAACACAACCAGCATCACAATTGTGGTATTAGCACACTACTGTATGCTTACCATGGTCTGTAGACTCTTCACATGGATTATCTTGTTGAATCCTCAAATTAACCCAGTGAGGGAGATGCCATTAGTATAAGCATCTTACAGACGAACAAACAGAAGTTTAGAAGCGTTGGGTGGTGTGTCTAAAGTCACAGAGCTTGTAAGAATCGCTCGTAAGGTTCCCACTCGACAGTGTGTCTCACACTTGCACTTCTCAGCCTGTCTGCCTCATTGATCAGGATCCCTTGAATCTCTGTCCTTTCATTTCCCAGTGCCTATTTCCCCCACATATGCAGCCTTCTAATTTCCAACCTGCTGGGTGAGTCTGAAGGTCAAATAACTCAGGAAAGGTGACCTTCAATTTCATCTGCTGACTCTGGGTTTCTGGAACCCAGGTGACTCAGCAGGAGGCCTGAGCCACAGCTGTGGTCCTTCTGGCCCACCTTTGCCTTAGTTTCTTTCTAGATGAAATCTCTGTGCCTTTATTAAATAGCAGCCCCTGCCTTTGGTCACAAGAGCCCACCCATTTTCTCTCATCAGTCATGGACATGCTTCAACGATTCTTCCTTTTCTCTTCTATTCTTCAATTTTTCTCTCCACTGGCCCATTTTGCCAGCATATTTAGCTCCACCCCTCTTACAAGCCTCCATCCCACTTCTCTTTTCCTTTACAGCAAAAGTCCTCATAATGTTTGACCCTGATGCTGGGAAAGATTGACGGCAGGAGGAGAAGATGGTTGGAGGGCATCATTGACTCAATGGACTTGAGTTTGAGCAAACTTCGGGAGATAGTGAAGGACAAGGAAGCCCGGCATGCTACAGTTCATGGGGACACAGACTCAGACACAACTGAGCAACCGAACAACAACAAATGTTTGTCTGATCCCTCTGTCTTCAATCTCTCTCCTACCCTTCTCTCTAAATTTGGTAGAGGTCTCTGCTCCACCCGCTACCATGACTTCCCTGGTTAAGGTCCCCAAGCAGCTCCCCATGCCTAGACCCCAGGCTGACACTCAGTTCTCACCTACCTCATCTATCAGCAGCATTTGGGGCAGTTTCATCTCTTCTCCAAGACTTTCTTCCTTTGGCGTCCAGAACATTTTCTCTCTTCAGTTTCCTTCCTGCTCAGCCTCCGTGGCTAGTTTATCTTCCTTCTCTGACCTGTTAGATCAGGGGTGCCCAGAGCTGCATCCTGAACCTCTCCTCCCCCTGTATCACTCATGTGTGGAGAAGGGATCCAGTGTTATGACCTTAAGTACCACCTATATCGGACTTCCCAGGTGGCAAAGTGGTGGAGAAGCTATCTGCCGATGCAGAAGGCGCAAGACACATGGGTTTGATCCCTGGGTGAAGATCCACTGAAGAAGGAAATGGTAACCCACTCCAGGATTCTTGCCTGGAAAATTCTATGGACAGAAGAGACTGGCAGTCTACAGTCCATGGGATCTCAAAGAGTTGGACCCGTCTGAGTACACACGCACACGCACACCACCTATCTGCTGATGACTCCCAGATAAAACCAGCCTGGGCCGCTCTCCCCAGTCTAGGAGAGCAGACTCACATCTTCAAGTGCTTACTTAACATCTCCATGTGATTGCCTAAAAGATATCCCAAATGTAAAGTATTTGAAACTGAATTTCTATACTTCCCTAAAAGCCAATTTATCACAGTTCTTTCCAAGTCTTTTAATGACTGTGTCTGCCTTCCAGTTGCTCAAACTAACAACCCTGGAGTCATTCCAGACTCCCCTTTCTCTCACTCTGCCATCCAGCCTGTCAAGAAAGCCTTTACCTGTGTCCAATCGGGGAATAAAAAAAGGGCACCCACTATGGAGAACAGTATGAAGATGCCTCCAGAAACTGAAATTAGAGTTGCCATATTATCCAGTAATCTCATTCCTAGACATATATCTGGACAAAACTATAATTCAAAATGATATATGCACCCTTATGTTCATAACAGCACTATTCACAATAGCAAAGATATGGAAACAAACTAAACATACATTGACAGATACATAGATAAAGGAGATACGGTATACACATATATTTTGGCCACCTGATGTGAAAAGTTGACTCATTGGAAAGACTCTGATGCTGGAAAATGAAGGCAAAATGAGAAGAGGGCAGCAGAGGATGAGATGTTTAGATAGCATCATCAACTCAATGGACATGAATTTGAGGAACCTCCAGGAGACAGTGAGAGACAGGGAAGCCTGGCAGGCTGCAGTCCAGAGTTGGAGATGACTTAGTGACTGAACAGCAAACAACAATATTATATATTAATATTAATATATAATTAATATAATTATATATATAATTAATAATATAATTAATATAATAATATTATATATATTACATTTAATATATACAATGGAATATTACTCAGCCATAAAAAGAAGGAAATAATACCATCTGCAGTTACATGGATGGACCTAGTGATTATCATATTAAGTGAAGTAAGTCAGAAAGAGAAAGACAAATACTTCATGATATCATTTATACATGGAATCTAAAATATAACAGAAATTGGATTTCCCTGGGGATCTTTAGCTCACACCATTGTGAGCTGAATAAAGAGCTGGGACTGGATGACAATTATTGAGATAATTTGCTACACAGCAAAAACTTAACTGAAAACTAGATAAACCACTTTTAATTGATTTCTCTTTAATTTGCCTAATTAGATGAAAAATTGTTTTAATGCAACAATGTGTGTAAGTTACCTCATTTTATAACTTGAAGTCCTTGACCTTTTTAACTGTTGTCACTCACAAATCTCACTGGTAGGAGCAGGCCTTGTTGTTGTTTTACTGTATTTCTCTTAGGAACCACATCTAGTTTCAAAAAGGCTTGTATTTTTAAAGCCCAAAGCAAAGGACTACAAAAGTAAACTCTTGAAATTTTTAGACCCTTGAACAGACATTTGTGATATCTAGTTTCTTGAAATCTTCTAATGAACATCAGCTCCAAATGCAGAGAAAAACTCAAAGCCACAAGAAGGAAGAGAAAGACTTTAGTCCAAAGGGTCTTACCTACTACCTGTCCAAACATGCTACCTTAGAAATGGTTACATATTTTAAAGGTTTCTCTCTCATTCAACTAAAGGGAAATTATTCTAAACGTTTTCCGTATGTTTTGGACAATAATAAAAAGGAATATTTTTAGAGCATTGTTCCCTATGCCAGGATGTAAAAGTCACAGTCATCTTTCTATCAGGGAGCCATAATGATGGACATGAATTTCTCATTTATTTTATGAAATTGTAATAAATGGATAAATCAGGAAATCATAATTGCACTTCCCAAATGGCATGAGCAAAAGCCATTAAGGATGCCAGGAAATTTAGGGGAGGGAACGAGCTTCTTTCAGGAATAAAGCCCCCAAACAAAAAACAGCTGTTTTTCAACATTTGACGTGCAGAAAGATGAATTCCACTCTAACCATTGTTTCACAAAGTGCAAGAACGTCCCAAAGGGTTCTTTTCACTGCAAATGCTTTTGCTCCTGTTATGAAATCATAGTATCTGCTTCTAAAGTCTGCTCTTAATTTTCATCAAATCTGAAGGCAAAAATGAAAAATATGTCACCCTTGTCTTTTGAAATTTTTTTTTTATCTTTTGAATTTTAAAATGTATTTATTTTGGCCAGTGTGGAGAATATTTCCAGGTAGACAGTATTACTCTCTTCAATATGAAATGAGATATATTTTGAAATGCCAACCAACAACCAGTTTCATGGGAAAAACATGAGATACTCATGCTGATCTATTGCACGTTAGGGTGGGGATGGCAGTGTGTGTGTGTGTGTGTGTGTGTGACCTTGCAATAAATATCCTTCCATTGAAAAAACACACTTCCATGCTGACACTTTAACAAGTGAACTGAGCACATAATCTTACAGTGAATTAGAGAAAGAGTCAATGAAATTATGAAGCACAAACTGTCCTATTAGCAACCTAACTTATGAGATGCTCATTTTCCTCTTCTTTGCTCTTTTTGCAGGATGAGTTGCTTCAGTCCTGGCCAACTACGTGTGACCCTATGCCCTGTAGCCTGCCAGGCTCCTCTGTCCATGGGATTCTCCAGGCAAGAATGCTGGGAGGGGGATGCCATGCCCTGCTCCAGGGATTGATCTTCCCGACTCAGGGACTGAACCTAGATGTCCTGCATTACAGGCAGATTCTTTACGGTCTGATCTACTAGGAAAGACTTTTTGCTCTTTAAGTAAATGGTTTTTTCAACCTTATTTTGGGCTCACTTGGTAAAGAATCCACTTGCCAATGCAGAAGATGTGTGTTTGATACACCCGCCAATATTTATTTTTTACTTTTTTAACGTGTTTTTTTTTTTTTTGATGTGGACCATTTTTTAAGTCATTATTGAATTTAAAAAAATATATAATATTGTTTATTTTTTATGTTTTTTTTTTTTTTTTTGCTAGAAAGGCATGTGGGATCTTAGTTCCCTGACCAGGGATTGAACCCTCACCCTCTGCACTGGAAGGCAAAGTCTTAACCACTGGACCACCAAGGGAGTTTCTAATTTTTTTTTAATTCTATTTTTAAAAAATTAACTAATTTATTTATTTTACTTTACAATATTGCATTGGTTTTGCCATACGTTGACTTGAATCTGCCATGAGTGTACATGTGTTCCCCATCCTGAACCTCCCACCCTCCTCCCTCCCCATCCCATCCCTCTGGGTCATCCCAGTGCACCAGCCCCAAGCACGCTGTATCATGCATCAAACCTGGACTGGCGATTCATTTCATATATGATATTTTACATGTTTCAATGCCATTCTCCCATATTATCCTGCCCTCGCCCTCTCCCAGAGTCCAAAACACTGTCCAATACATCTGTGTCTCTTTTGCTGTCTCACATACAGGGTTATTGTTACCATCTTTCTAAATTCCATATATATGTGTCAGTATACTGTTTTGGTGCTTTTCTTTCTGGTTTACTTCACTCTGTATAATAAGCTCCAGTTTCATCTACATCATTAGAACTGATTCAAATGTATTCTTTTTAATGGCTGAGTAATATTCCATTGTGTATATGTACCACAGCTTTCTTATCCATTCATCTGCTGATGGACATCTAGGTTGCTTCCATGTCCTGGCTATTATAAACAGTGCTGTGATGAACACTGAGGAACATGTGTCTCTTTCAATTCTGGTTTCCTCAGTGTTATGCCCAACAGTGGGATTGCTGGGTCATAAGGCAGTTCTATTTGCAGTTTTTTTAGGAATCTCCACACTGTTCTCCATAGTGGCTGTACTAGTTTGCATTCCCACCAACAGTGTAAGAGGGTTCCCTTTTCTCTACACCCTCTTCAGCATTTATTGCTTGTAGACTTTTGGATCGCAGCCATTCTGACTGGCGTGAAATGGTACCTCATTGTGGTTTCGATTTGCATTTCTCTGATAATGAGTGATGTTGAGCATCTTTTCATGTGTTTGTTAGCCATCTGTATGTCTTATTTGGAGAAATGTCTGTTTAGTTCTTTGGCCTACTTTTTGACTGTGTCTTTTATTTTTCTGGAATTGAGCTGCAGGAGTTGCTTGTATATTTTTGAGATTAGTTGTTTGTCCGTTGCTTCGTTTGCTATTATTTTCTCCCATTCAGAAGGCTATCTTTTCACCTTGCTTATAGTTTCCTTTGTTGTGCAGAGCTTTTAATTTTAATTAGATCCCATTTGTTTATTTTTGCTTTTATTCTGGGAGGTGGGTCATAGAGGATCCTGCTGTGGTTTATGTCGGAGAGTGTTTTGCCTATGTTTTCCTCTAAGAGTTTAATAGTTTCTAGTCTTATGTTTAGATCTTTAATCCATTTTGAGTTTATTTTTGTGTATGGTGTCAGAAAGTGTTCTAGTTTCATTCTTTAATTTTAAATTGTCTTATTCCGCCTGCCAATACAGGAGATACAAGAGTCACAGATTCAATCCTTGGGTCAGGAAGATTCCCCTGGAGTAGGAAATGGCAACCCACTCTAGTATTATTGCCTGGAAAGTTCCATGAACAGAGGAACCTGGCCAGCCTGTGGTGTCCCAAAGAATTGGACACAACTGAGCATGCATGCGCACAGGCACGTTTCTCTGACTCTATGAATTAGGACTATTGGCTTATCATGAAACTTGAATTAATTGAGCCGGGAATTCCATGACTTTATAGATACCTCTTGGGAATAAGATTATTTTAACAAACAACATGGAAATAGTTTGTGTTATGTGACATATTTGGGTGGGAATAAGGTGAAAATTATTCTCACTCTATGTGCGCTTATGCCTTTTTGGCTAAAGGCAGCTTGCCAGAAGCCTATGGTCAGTATATGTAAAATGTTACTTATTGAGAGTAAAGGGAACCCTTTGGGACCTCCAATTTTAATTTCTTATAGTTTAGAGGAGTTAAAAGAACTGATGATGGAATGCTTGTAACAGGTTCTGCGTCATGACCTAGTCACTGTGCAACACATAATACCCAAAGTCATCACTCAGAATGCTGCCTTCTCTCCTACGGAGAAAGCCCTAGAAGGTCAGGGTCCAGGCCTCCCCTTTGACCCCTGACCAACGTGTGTTACAGATCTGTGTGGAAATCTGTCACATGTGACATGGTCTTCTATTTCAAGGCTTTACATTACAAATCTAGAATGGAGACTTTTGCAAAGGTGAAGTGGCAGTATGTTGGGGCCAATGATATAACTTCTCATTTGGGGATATTTTTTCAAAGGGTTTCCTCTGAGGTCCTGGGACCCCATAGCCACTAAAGCTTCTCTGTTTTGGCCCCAAATGGAACACAGGATGCACCAACCCAATTCTCTTTTTTGGATCTGTCTGCATTTTCCCCATTTCAGTCTATTTTTGGTAACTGGCTACAAGATAATATAAACAGCTATGAAAGCCCAGGAAT
Organism: Cephalophus harveyi; assembly: GCA_006410635.1. NCBI lineage: Eukaryota > Metazoa > Chordata > Mammalia > Artiodactyla > Bovidae > Cephalophus > Cephalophus harveyi. The sequence continues at coordinate 705,699 of SJYT01075170.1, forward strand.
GAAGCATGCAATTGCATTCATTTTGGAGAACATTAATTGCGTGCCTATGGTTTGGAGAGCTTTGTCCTGGGTCCTGAATGTAAACTGTGGGCTTTGCTCTCCTCGCATGGAGCCCGAGTTTCCATTTTAGATGGGGCATGCTTGCACGTACACACAGATGCCAGCACCCAGCCACCGAAGTGAAAACACTGTTAACCTGTGACTCACAAATCTACCCAGACTGGAGAATGAAAGTTACAATTTAGGGATGTGCTTGATGCAAACATACTCAAACCCGATCTTCCAGACGTGACAACTTGAAATGTACATGAATATGGGGAACAGAAAAGGTCCTTTGCCAACAAAGGTGCAAATAGTCAAAGCTATGGTTTTTCCTGTGGTCATGTATGGTTGTGAGAGTTGGACCATAAAGAAGGCTGAGCACCGAAGAATTGATGCTTTTGAACTGTGGTGTTGGAGAAGACTCTTAAGAGTCCCTTGGGTTGCAAGCAGATCAAACCATCAATCCTAAAGAAAATAGATCCTGACTATTCATTGGAGGGATTGATGCTGAAGCTGAAGCTCCAATACTTTGGCCACTTGATGTGAAGAGCCAACTCATTAGAAAAGACCCTGATGCTGGGAAAGACTGAAGGCAGGAGGGGATGGGGGATGACAGAGGATGAGATGGTTGGATGGCATTACTGACTCAATTTTGACATGATTTTTACCAAGCTCTGGGAGATAGTGAAAAACAGGGAGGCCTGGCATGCTGCAGTCCATGGAGTCAGACACGACTCAGCGACCGAACAACATGAGGGACGGCCACGGGCTCTTTCTGTCCGGTGGCTCCGGTTTACAGGGAACACGTTAGAACAAGCTAACCAGGGGCAAAGGGCTTGTCCAGGAGTGCAGGATTTAGTTGAGAGGAAGTTATTACCTATTTTGGTCTTTTGGTTTCTTCTAGATATTTCAATCATCATAGCGGATAGAAGTGAACTGGAGAAATCAGAGATTCTTGCCTGCAATGCAGGAATCCCAGGTTCGATCCCTAGGTTGGGAAGATCTCCTGGAGAAGGGCATGGCAACCCACTGCAGTATACTTGCCTGGAGAATCCCATGGACAGGGGAGCCTGGGAGGCTACAGTCCATGTGGTCGCAAAGAACTCGACACGAGTGAGCGATTCACATTCACTTTTTCTGATTTAATTTTGGTCTCTGATTTCAACACTCTTCTTTTAGAACTTTGAGTGGGTCATAGATTTCTTAAGCTTTAGTTTCAGTTCAGTTCAGTCGCTCAGTCGTGTCCGACTCTTTGTGACCCCACGAATCGCAGCACGCCAGGCCTCCCTGTTCATCACCATCTCCCGGAGTTCACTCAGACTCACGTCCATCGAGTCAGTGATGCCATCCAGCCATCTCATCCTCGGTCGTCCCCTTCTTCTCCTGCCCCCAATCCCTCCCAGCATCAGAGTCTTTTCCAATGAGTCAACTCTTCGCATGAGGCAGCCAAAGTACTGGAGTTTCAGCTTTAGCATCATTCCTTCCAAAGAAATCCCAGGGTTGATCTCCTTCAGAATGGACTGGTTAGATCTCCCTGCAGTCCAAGGGACTCTCGAGAGTCTTCTCCAACACCACAGTTCAAAAGCATCAATTCATCTGGAGGAAAAGCACAGATATCCTTCTTCTATAGACTCATGGGTATTACAAATCAGGGCAATTCCAGGTCCACCACATCCTGGTGCAGCATATACAATTTGACTAAAGACCAGTTTATATACAGGATTGGAGGTGGAGCTGGGTAACACGGACAAAGCAGCAGATTGCAGCCTTTCTGCCTTCATGAAAGCAACGACCCTTGCTTTTCCCAGTCCCAGGCACCCCAGCGTTATCCATCTTGAGCAGCGTCTTTCAGGCTATGAGTAGGGCTTCAGTGCGTTGGGACACCAACTGTCCTACTTTGTCCGGAACGGTCCTGATTTCAGTCCTAAAAGTTCATGCATCCCAGGAACAGCCCCCAGCCCTGGGAAAACCAGGATGGCCATCCCACCCTTAGCTCTAAGAGAAAGACTGAGCACAGAATGATCCTGTAGCCAAAAAATTTTAGAAACTGCTTCTTATGGTTTCCACCTTTTAGAGATATAAAAGACAATACTATATCAAGGCACTTAATGAGTTCTTCGGCAAAGATACCTGTTGAAGCTCATTGTTTCCTAAATTTATTTGGCCATAGAACCCTTGACAACATCTCTTTAACACTGTTGATTTTAACTTGAAAAATACTCTTATGGTTACAAGGATATTGTGATTTATAAGAAGAAGTATATTTCTTATATATATTTGGTTTTTGTGGTTTCTGGTGTACAATTCCCCAAACCCTTGGAATTTCCCAAGCAGTATGAGAAATGCGAGCATCTTTGGTCATAATATTTGGTCTCTAGTCTTCAGTTAGTGAAATCACTTCTGAGCCAGCAGGGTAAAATGAGTGTCTTGTTATTCATAACAAGCCCCTTCTCCAGCAAGACTAGGTTTATGTTAATGAGGTAAATTTTGGAGAGCATCTAAAGGATGGGGACTGGTTGGTAGGAAATCAACCATGAACTTTCTGACCCTTCCCGATTTCTGGAGAGGGAAGAGAGGCTAGATGTTGAACCCATCACCAACAGCTAGTAACTTAATCAGTCGTGCCTGTAATGAAGGCTACATAAAAATCCCAAAAGAAGGGGTTCAGAGCATCTCTGAGTTTGTGAACGCTTGGAGATTTGAGAAGAGTGACCTCTTGAGAGAGCTCTTGTCCTTTCCTCATACGTCTTTGCTCTACACATCTCCTCCATCTGGCTGTTCCTGAATTGTATCCTTTTAGAATAAACCAGTTGCTCAGTCGTGTCCGACTCTTTGCAGCTCCATGGACTGTAGCCTACGAGGTTCCTCCATCCATGGAATTTTCCAGGCAAGAGTACTGGAGTGGGTTGCCATTTCCTTCTCCAGGGGATCTTCCCCACCCAGGGATTGAACCTGGGTCTCCCACATTGCAAACAGACACTTTTACCATATGAGCCACCAAGGAAGCTCAGAATAAACCAGTGATCTAGTAAGTAAAATGTTTCTCCGAGTTCTGTGAGCAGGTGATGTTGGGACCTCTGACCTCTCGTCTGTTTGTCAGTCAGAAGCCCAGGTGACAATCTAGGCTTGCTTTGGTGCCTCAGGTTGGGGCAGTCATGCGGATGAGCCCGTAGCTTGCGGGCTCCGACATGTCTTCTGGCGGAGAGTGACGGGAACTGACTTGAACTGGAGGACACCCCGCTGGTGGGGTGAGGAAATAATCTCAAACTCACACACTGAAATTAAACATAGACTTTTTAGTTGCCCTTTTCTATCTTGTGGAGTAATGGATGTATCGAGCATTGTTTTCTTTTCTTTTTTTTTTTCGAGCATTGTTTTCTATTAATCAAGTTTCTGGAAGCATCTACCACCCTTCCCTATTTCACTAGTGGAGTGGGTTGCCATTTCCTTCTTCAGAGGATCTTCCCAAACCAGGGATGGAACCACATCTCTTACGTCTCTTGCAGGCAGATTCTTTACCACTGAGCCACCTGGAAAACCCTATTTTTATACATATTTTGTTGTTGTGCACCAACATTGGGTTGGGGCTTCCCTGTTGGCTCAGATGGTAAAGAATCTGTCTGTAATGTGGGAGACCAGGGTTTGATCTCTGGGTCAGGAAGATCCCCTGGAGAAGGGAATGGCTACCCACTCCAGTATTCTTGCCTGGAGAATTCAGTCGACTTAGGAGCCTGGTGAGCTACAGTCCATGGGGTTGAAAAGAGTCGGACATGACTGAGCGACTAACACTTTCACTCCATTTTCAACCTACAAAATTTGTGTTTTTAGAGTGCCTCTCATGTGTTTCCCACATCCATTAGTTTGTATTATCCTTTAACAAAGGAAAGAGACCATAGCCCATCCTATGTCCTATTTGCATAATTTTGAAATAAACTTCTACCTTCGAAGAGGAAAGTGGGCAGGTAGGTCATTATTCTTGTGCAGGGTGTACCACAGCTCATAGAACGCAGAGTGACTTCAAAGGACACTCAGCCCACACACTACTGTGTAACAGACAGAGAACCAGTAAGGGCCTACTGTATAGCCCCGGAAACGCTACTCAGTATTCTGTGATAACCCACATGAGAAACGAATCTGAAAAGGAGTGAATATATGTGTAACTAAACCACTTTGCTGTACACCTGAAACTAACACAGCATTGTAAATCAACTAAAGTTCAATAACTTTTTTTAAGGCAGAAAATAAAAAAAGAGATGTGTTTCTGATTCCCATTTCTGACTAAGAAGGCACCTTCCCCTCAGTAACAAGGTGTTATAAGCAACGGTTAGTGGTGTCTAGAATCATTTATAGGTAGAATAAGTTTCTGTGCTCTGACCTAAGAAATATCCCGCTGCAGACCTAACCATGGTGCCTAGGGTCTGGCATGTGATTGGCTCAGAAGTATTTGTACTGAATGGAACTAATCTTCACTTATACTCTTCCTTCCATGGGGGAGATGTGTATAAGAGACAGGGTCCTGGGACCCCATAGCCTGGGTGGGGGGTGAGGGGGTGGATTTTATGTTACAAATGTTTATAACACAACTTGTTTAAAAATTGGAGATAACCTGTATCTATTTATTTTTTGTCTTTTCATTTTTTGCTTTTTATTTATTTTTAAAATTTATTTATTTTAATTGGGTGATAATTACTTTACAATATGGTGATTTTTTTTTTGCCATACATCAATATGAGTAGGCCATAGGCATATATGTGTACTCTCCATCCAAAATCCCCACCAACCTCCCTCCACCTCATTCTTCCAGGTTGTCATGGAGCACTGGCTTTGGGTGCCTTGCCTCATACATCAAGCTCTCACTGATAACTCGTATTTATATTTGAAGGTTGCCTTAGAAAAGACTTTAAGGATCTAAAGTTTACAGTCTGCACCATGTCTTTGTATTTGCCACCAAATCAGCTCTATTTGAGACTATGCTTCAATCTTCTGAGAAATGTATGAACAATCTTTTAGAATTTCAAGATGTCAGAATACAGTCTGTTCTCAAAAAACGGCAACTGGTATTCAGCGTGTTCTCAAAAAATGGTGACTGGTGTTATCTTATTAGTTGGACCAGGTACCTCGGATCATCTACTTAAATGGATAAACTGAAGCTTAAGAAGATGAAGTTGCCTATCTCTGTAAATGTCAGGATAGGGGCAAAATTCTTAATTTGATGAATTCTCATCATATCTCATCTCAATATTCTTCAGATTATTGCTTCCGAGAAAATATAAAGTGAGGATTCAATTCCAAGTCCATTTGAGTTAATGCAACCTCATTCCCCTTCCTCTTTGAATATCTATCAAATGGTACCATATTCCCTTTTTAAAAGAAAAAATTATTTATTTTATTTTTTAAGGTCTTTATTGAATTTGTTACAATATTACTTCTGTTTCAGTTTTCTGGCGGTCAGAAAACCTGGGATCAGCTCCCTGACCAGGGATCAAATCCACACCCCCTGCAAAATCTTAACCACTGGAAAGTGAAGTGAAAGTCACTCTAGTCATGTCTGACTCTTTGTGACTCCATGGACTATACTGTCCATGGAATTCTCCAGGCCAGAATACTGGAGTGGGTAACTAGCTGTTCCCTTCTTCAGGGGATCTTCCCAACCCGGTATCTAACCCAGGCCTCCTGCACTGCAGGCAGATTCTTTACCAGCTGAGCCACAAGGGAAACCCAAGAATACTGGAGTGGGTAACCTATCCCTTCTGCAGTGGATCTTCCTGACCCAGGAATCAAACTGGGTCTCCTGCATTGCAGGCAGATTCTTTACCAGCTGAGCTAACCACTGGACCATGAGGGAAGTCCTGGCATTATATTTTCTATAACCAGCACTGCATGATCAAATCAGACTTCCTCAATTTTTAGTCTGTGATGGAGATTATGTGAAGGATGTTTATTAGGGAGTGTATTCGATATGGACTCCTGCTAAAAAGAGAGAAAATTTGCCTAAGTGTGGAAAGCTGAGTGGTGATGCAGTCTGGCAATAGCTTCAGCTCATCCCGCTAGGAGCCCTGAAACGGAGGTGGTGCTCAGAGCTGACTCCTCTTGGGGCAAAGATCTTGACCTTTATGACCCCTATGAATCAGTCACTGGATGTGGGCGTTGCAGAGGGTATGTGACTTTGAGTGAAGAAATTCCTTTTCCCATGGTGGTCATCATGGGGGCAGCACAATGAGGGTCTGGGGCCTGCAGCATTGCCAGCAGCTGGGGGAGTGAGTTTTCATTCCTGAGCAGAGTCTGTGCTGGGCCCTGCAAGGCCCGCCATGGGCCTCATCGCATCTTTTCTGCCAGGCTGGAGATGATTAGATTAAAATGTCCTACACCAGCTTCTGTGATGTATCAAAGCCGATACAGAAGTGGCTACAGAGCCAACTCCTTTTTGAAACAAATCTGGACAGATAATAATAATCCTTTCAGTGTCAGCTTTTGGAGGCTAATTCTGTTTACTTTAATAGAGTAGTGCTCAGTTTCTCTGTCTGACTCTTTGGGGCTCCATGGACTGTAGCTCGCCTTGCTCCTCTGTCTATGGGATTTGCCAGGCAAGAATCCTGGAGTGGGTTGCTGTTTCCTTCTCTAGGGGATCTTCCTGATCCAGAGATCTAACCAGCATCACGTGCATCTTCTGCATTGGTGGGTGGATTCTTTACCACTAGTGCCACCTGGGATTTCCTGATTGAGTAGAGATGATGGTTAAAACAAAAAACAACTCCTGAATTTAAGAAGGAGGAGGAGAATGAGGAAGATGGGGAGAGGAGGAAGGGGAGAAGAGGAAGAAGACAGCTATGATGCCACAGCATGGACATTTTGAAACACTGCGTCATCTTTTCTGTATATTTCTGTGCAATCTTGTATTGTGTACCATTTAAAAAAAGATTGCGTGATATAAGTATAAATTCCTGTCCCCACCTGTGAGAGAGACTTTGGAACCCTGAATCTCAGGGCAAGCAAAGAATAGTGGCTGGTGACAGCCAGGCTGCTGAGAGAGTTAATTCTTAGGTAGGTTGATAAGAAGTCTGGGGTCCCCAAGGAGGAGAAAGGGGTCTGGGGCTCTTGAGCAGGAGAAAAGGACAAACATTTTTTTCTACGTTGCTTTGTCTTAGTCCCATAAGACAGTGTTTTCTTGAGCAGAGCTAATGATTACACAAAATTCATCTTGCTCAAGGGTATGTTTTTCCTTTAACTCTGTACTAATGATTATATAATAACAATGTATCTTGCTGAAGGACATGTTTCTTGTTTTTAACAAGAACCTTCTAACTAATCTTGTTTTTTTAAGATGTATGTTGTGGGAGTGGGTCTGGTAAGACCTTTCTATTGTTAGTTCTAATCTTGTTAATTTAAGGTGTATGTTGTGGGAATAGGTCTGGTAAAAGTATATAAGGCCTTGATAAGGCTCTCTGTCCCCCTTCTGATGTCTATGTCGGAAGTTTTCTCTGTCCTTTTTCACTGTAACAAAATTTCTGCTACACAAAACCTCTTGAGTGATCAAGCCTGGTCCCTGGTCCCTTGTCCCAGAGCTAAATCTTCTTCAGTTCAGTTCAGTCGCTCAGTCGTGTCCGACTCTTTGCGACCCCATGAATCGCAGCACGCCAGGCCTCCCTGTCCATCACCATCTCCCGGAGTTCACTCAGACTCACGTCCATCGAGTCCGTGATGCCATCCAGCCATCTCATCCTTCGACATCGTTCACCATAAACTATCACTGCCAGAGCCAGACGGCTTGGTTCCGTTTCTCCATCACACATGGGCTCTGTAACGGTGGGTCTCATGCTCCAGGACCCTGCCTTAGGAGATGGTTGGAGAGTTCCACTCCAGTGAAAGTGGAAGTGTTAGTCACTCAGTCTTGACTGACTCTTTGTGACCCCATGGACTGTAGCCCGCCGCCCTCCTCTATCCACAGAATTCTCCAGGCAGGAATACTGGAGTGGGTAGCCATTTCCTTCTCCAGGGGATATCTTCCCAACCGAGAGATTGAACCTGGGTGTCCTCCATTGCAGGCAGATTCTTTACCTTCACTCCAGGGCACCGCTCAAAATATACAACCTCACCATATGACCCAGCAATTCCACTCCTGGGTATATATCCAAAATAAACCCAAACATTAATTCCCATGTTCGTAGCAGCATAATTTACAATTGCCAAGATACAGAAGCAATCTTAGTGTCCATCAGCAGACGAAAGAATAAAGATGTGATACAAATATACAATGCAATACTACTCAGGCGTAAAAAAGAACAAAATTGTGGGACTTCTTGGGTCATCCAGTGGTTAAGAATCCACCTTCCAGTACAGAGGACTCGGGTTCGATTCCTGGTCGGGGAACTAAGATCCCACACACCACAGGGCCACTAAGCCTGAGCACCACAACTCCTGAGACTGTGGGCCCTGCAGCCCAAGCACCACATCTAGAAGGAGCCAGTGAACTGCAGCTACTGAGCCAGCACAAGCAAAAAAGAAAGAAAGAACAAAATTTTCCATTGCAGCAATATGATGAACTTATGACCTTAGAGGGCATTATGCTAACTCAGACAAAGAAAGACAAATATTGCCTGCTATCGCTTATATGTAAAATCTGAAAAATACAACAAACTAGTGAACATAACATAAAGGAAGCAGACTTACAGATAAAGAGAACAAGTTAGTGGTTACTAGAGATTAGTGGTTACCACTGTCTCCAGTACCAGTGGTTACCGGAGACGGAAGCGGGATGGGCATTATAGGGGTAAGGGAGTGGGAAGTACAAACTATTGGGTATAAGATAGTCTCAAGGAGATACTGTACAACACAGGAAAGACAGTCAATGTTTTATAATAACTATAAGTGAAATATAACCTTTAAGAATTGTGAATCACTATATTGTACATCTGTAACATGTAATAATATGGATCAGTTCAGTTCAGTCACTCAGTCGTGTCCGACTCTTTGAGACCCCATGGACCTCAGCACGCCAGGCTTCCATGTCCATCACCAACTCCCAGAGCTTACTCAAACTCATGTCCATCGAGTCCGGGATGCCATCCAGCCATCTCATCCTCTGTCCTCCCCTTCCCCTCCCGCCTTCAATCTTTCCCAGCATCAGGGTCTTTTCCAATGAGTCAGTTCTTGGCATCAGGTGGCCAAAGTATTGGAGTTTCAGCTTCAGCATCAGTCCTTCCAATGAATATTCAGGCATCAACTATACATTAATAAAAAATAAACTATAGGTTCAAAAAACCAAAAAATACACAACCTCTATTTGCAGTTTCTTCCCCCAGTGCATACCGTTCCAGCTGACCTCCATCCTAAATCTTTCAACTGTGCATCTGGAATGATCTGTTTTTCTCTTTCGTAAAGACTTTCGTCATATAATCAATCCATTGTAAACTATCTGTCTGTTCTCCTCTCAGAGGGTCAGTTTTTCTTGAATTACTGGAGGCTGGTCTTCCTTTTACCGTCTATGTATTCTTAATCTGGGACAAGCATCAACATTGTCCTCAACCCCCTTTCCTGTGCCTGGATATCAATCTCCCTCGGGTGGAAATCCTCTTTATTTTGGGTCATGCCATCCACCTAATCCACCCTCCATCCCTGTGGATCACTCATTTACCGGCCTTCTGATCTCTCCCACATTTAGGAAAGCCCTGGTAGTCAGTTCACAGCCATCTCTATGTCACCATCTGCAACATACAGGATCAATTTGATGTCCATGTCAACAGCCCCAGACATGATGACCTCTAAGGCTTCTTGATCTGAGAACCAATGCATTGACTTCCACTGCATGTTAACATCTCTCTTTCACTAGCACTCCCTGTACCTTTTTACCACCAAACAGTGTCACCTCTGAGAACTCCAACAGCTTAAGGTTCCGGCTTGAGTCTCCCAAGAGGTCAACCTTGAGAAGAGACACCAGTCCAAGTAGTTCATGCCTGTGCTTAGTCACTCAGTCATGTCTGAGTCTTTGTGACCCTTTGGATTGAAGCCCACCAGGGTATTCTGTCCTTGGGATTTTTCAGGCAAGAATACTGGAGTGGGTTACCATTTCTTCCTCTGAGGGATCTTCTCCACCTAGGGATCGAACCCACGTCTCCAGTGTCTCCTGCATTGCAGGTGGATTCTTTATGCAATGAGTCATCTCAGCAGGGGACTGGGGTGACAAGGAAGAGAAGGAAAGAGAGCATCCCTTAGAGTTATCCCATCTGGAGGAAGGGAAAAGGAGCCAGGCAGTTATTCTCTGGTTCCCATCATTCCTTGGCTAAGGGCTGCTTCTAGTGGATGGTAACTGCTTGGTGTTCCCGGCCTGAGAAGGTGCTGAGCTGAAAACAAGTAACAGTCTGACTAGAGAAAGGGGCATAGAAATAAGGATTGGGGGGTCACAGACAGCATCCACTTCACCTACCAATTCTCTTCTCTTAATGCTGTATTTCCCCTAAACATGCCTCTCATCTTTATTGAGGTCCCTAATCCCTTGACTCATTCATTTTCAGCTAAATGATCAGCCTCCTGGTACCACAATTCCTTCCATATGGAGTCTGGGTCCCGAGAACAATTTGAGCTTCTTTCTCTCAAGCCTCTCAGATTCATTGTCTCCTGGCTGTTGTTTCCCTCTTCTTTCTTCTTTTCTTTTCTCAACCACAATTTGGTATTTCCCAACTAAGCTCAGACTATAATAGCTAGAAAGACTTGCCCACCCAGGCACACTGGTGCCACCGCAAATTAATGGAAAGCTGTCTCCCCAGTTTATTATATTTTTTTTACTTATTCTAGGTCAGCCCTCTCTTTAATAACTCTCAGCAACTCGGCTGAACTTTCCCTCCCTCCTCAAGGCATCTCCTCTGCTTTTATCCCTCTCATTCTCTGTCGATGACTCAGCCAGATTTCTTGCTGGAATGGTCTATATTTACTGCCTCCATTTTCTTCTTCTCTTCCTTCTTCCTCAACCTGGCCCAGTGTGACTTCTAGCTCCGTGACCACAATAAAAGAGATTTTTGCCCTGAGGCCAAACTCTGTGTCAACTCAATGGATATTCCCACTCTGGTCTTTCTTCTTAGCAATATTCTTGGATATTTTCTGTTTGGGGAATTTTCCCATCTCTTCTTCTCTGTGCCACCAAATGATCTTAATTTTCTACTTATCTTTCTGGCTAGTTCTTCTGTCTGAACAGTCTCATCATCTTCAATGCATCCACTGAATGTTTGAGCTCCTCAAAATTCTCTCTCTCTCGGACCCTGTCCTTTCCTTTGTAAACTTTCCAGAAATAGTCTTACTCTTTTGAAGCCTGTATTTTCTACCTACAGGTTAGCTTTCTCCTTTTGGATTTAGGCTCATATGTGCCGTCGTTTATGTTGAATGTCTCAAAGATACACTAATGTCGATATAGCTAGAAGTCAGCTCATAATCTTTCTACCTAACGCAGCCCACCTTCAGGGTACTTCGTTTTAGCAATCCCCCCATTCTGTGCAGACTGGAAATCTAGGAGCTAGCCTCAATTCTCTTTCACCTTATCTTCCTGAATCTCACTTCTTAAGCATCTCTTGAAATCCTGAACTCATCCTTCAGTTTGCCTCACTCCCACCTTTTTTGAGCTATAGTTATTTCTTTCCAGTATTACCAAGGTGAGTCCATCTTGTCCTCTCCCAACTCTTCTAATCCATTCTCTGAGTGGCAGCTGAAATCAACTTCATGAAATCCAAACGTGATCGTGTCCCCCCACTCCCAGCCCCTCTTAAGATTCCTCAGTGGGTCCCTAATACTTTATGGATTAAGATGTGCCTTCCTGACATGTCCTGTGAGGTCCTGCTTCTTCTGGTCTTGCTTATGTCTCCAGCTCACTCTGCTGCCTCCACATTGCCTGTATTTTCATTCTGACTCTTCCAATTCTCTCTACTTTTGCAGCACTTTTTCATACTCTGAACCCTCCTCCCATCTCTTTCTATAAAAGTTGACCCCAGCTTGTGGGTTGGAGTCACATCGTTCCATCAAGTAACATGTTCCACTTGTGTTACCTTAGCAAAGAAGGCTTTGTTGATACTTTAGTAGGTCGATTCCTTTTGCCATGAACTCTTATTGCATCATGTAAATCTTCATAGCATCTCTCCCAGTTTCAATTTTACCATCATTGGCCTGACTTTTTGATTAATGCCTGCCACTCCATCAGATTTTAAGCTCCAGGCAGACAAGGATGACGCTTATCATGGCACCAGGGTACTTGGTCAATGCTCAGAAAATATTTATTGCAAGAGTGACAATTAATGAGTGAATAATTTTCTATTTCCTAGAGAAAATCAAATTTTGAGGTGTGAACACCCTCATTTTCCAACCCACACCTTAATGAGTTTTTAGTCCTCAAAAGATCTCAGTTCTGGATGAGTCCCCTCCACGGTGCTCTTAATCGCATGCCCTCCCTGATCTGGTTCCAATGATTTCGTTTTTTTCAAATTTCAGTGTTTCCTCATTGGCTTATTCCTTTCTTGCATCCATTTATATTTTCAAGCCCCACCAGAAAAAAAATCCTCCCTAATCTTGCATTTTGTCTGCCTTCACTTCTAATTTTCGTGTGCTGTCACCTTCTCTAATGACTATGAAATTAAATTCGAACCATTTTCTTGAACTCCAGATCCAAATTACCAACTGGTGACTTGGCATATTTATCGGTGTATATCAAGGGCTCTTCTAATGCAACCTGTTTCAACTTGTTTGAACCTGTTCTTCCTTTCTTCCTTTGTGTGCTTACTGAGTCACTTCAGTTGTGTCCAGTTCTTTGCGACCCTACGGACTGTAGCCCACCAGGCTCCTCTGTCCATGGGATTCTCCAGGTAAGAATACTGGAGTGGGCTGCCATTTCTTCCTCCAGGGCATCTTCCCGACCCAGGGCTCAAATCCATGTCTCGTGACTCTTGCATTGGCAGGTGGGTTCTTTACCACTAGTGCCACCTGAGGGTACAAAGCAATATCCCTCATTCAACAACCAAATCAGGGTTCTGATCCTTATCCTAATTACCTTTAGTTCAGTTTACTTCAGTTGCTCAGTCGTGTCCAGGTCTTTGTGACTCCATGGATTGTGGCATGCCTGGCTTCCCTGTCCATCACCAACTCCCAAAGCTTGCTCAAACTCATATCCATCGAAACAGTGATACCATCCAACCATCTCATCCTTTGTTGTCCCCTTCTCCTCCTGCCTTCAATCCTTCTCAGCATCAGGGCCTTTTCCAGTGAGTCAGTTCTTCGCATCAGGTGGCCAAAGCATTGGAGTTTCAGCTTCAGCATCAGTCCTTCCAATGAATATTCAGAACTGATTTCCTTTAGGATGGACTGGTTGGATCTCCTTGCAGTCCAAGGGACTCTCAAGAGTCTTCTACAGTACCACAGTCCAAAAGCCTCAATTCTGTGGTGCTCAGCTTTGTTTATGGTTCAACTCTCACTTCCATACTTGACTACTGGAAAAACCATAGCTTTGACTAGATGGACTTTTGTTGGCAAAGTAATGTCTCTGCTTTTTAATATGCTGTCTAGGTTGGTCATAGCTTTTCTTCCAAGGAACAAGCGTCTTTTAATTTCAAGGCTGCAGTTACCATCTGCAATGATTTTGGAGACCAAGAAAATAAAGTCTGTCACTGTTTCTATTGTTTCCCCATCTATTTGCCATGAAGTGATGGGACCGGATGCCATGATCTTAGTTTTCTGAATGTTGAGTTTTAAGCCAGAAAAACATTTTTGATTTATTTGGTTGCACAGGTGTCTTAGGTGTGGCACACAGGATTTTTCGTTGCTTGTGTGATCTAGTTCCTTGACCAGGGATTGAACCCTGGCCCCCTGCATTAGGAGCACAGAGGCTTAGCCAGGGAAAAGTGTGTCCCAATCCCTACTCTGTCACTAGTTAGCTGTCACCTTGGATTAAGTCACTAAAACTCCTTGGGCCTTGTTTCCTAATCTGGAAATTGAAGAAATTTAATTAATGCTATGTAAAGCTGCCTCCAGCCCTGAAATTTTATAGTATGTGCAAGCTTTGAAAATGCCAAATTATAAAATATCATGTATTTTTGGAGCAGATATATATATATATATACATATAGCTGATTCACTTTGTTGTACAGCTGAAACTAACACAACCTTGTAAAGCAATTATACTCCAATTTAAAAAAGTTTAAATACCATGTATTTTGGAGTGAACTAGTTAAACTGCCAAGGGAAGTGGCACTTTTTATTTTTCTCCAAATGAGTCCTTGCATCTAATATNATATATATATACATATAGCTGATTCACTTTGTTGTACAGCTGAAACTAACACAACCTTGTAAAGCAATTATACTCCAATTAAAAAAAATTTAAATACCATGTATTTTGGAGTGAACTAGTTAAACTGCCAAGGGAAGTGGCACTTTTTATTTTTCTCCAAATGAGTCCTTGCATCTAATATGACTAGTACTTGATTCTGACCAAAGTGTTCTGGGGAAAACCAGGGTAATTGTGTGGATATGTCTTTTGAAAGGTTTAAATTCCCAGATTTCCAAGATCACAAGGATGATCTTGGTCAGGAAGTTTGATTCAGCTTTTCTCTCCAGTAGGAATACAATTCAAGAGCAGGACAGAATTACTACAAGCAATGCATCTTGGCCAATTTCAGAAGCACATGGGTGGTTATTTGGGATTTCATGGTATTGAACTGGCCAGTTCTGGCAAGAGCTACTTCCTGGTCCCAAGGATCCCAAATGCCATGACTCCCTTTCTGTTGCCACCATCCTCTCTCTCCAAAGATAGGTTGCAAACGCACAACACTTCTTGAGAGTTACATGCTTTTCCCCACAATCTAATTGACTCTATATGCTGCTTTCCAGACACAAGCCTTTGAGAACATTTCCCAACCGGAAAAAACAATATTAGGAATGGCTAGAAAATATAACTAATATTTCTGACTATTAATGCCGGAGGAAGATGTCTAATGGGTTGCAGATTTCTTCCTATTGGAGTAGCGTGACCGTGACCAATTAAAAAGGAAACCCTCGGTCGCTGTTGCATTTCCTGAGTTCCCCTCCATCAGGACAGGGCCCAGGGGTGGGTGATGGTTGTCTGGTGTTCTATGTATGGAAAGAGAAATGGTGTGTGTGCAGGGAGGGGGCTCAGTGATTGAAAAGAGAGCAGAGTTCTTTAAGCCATTATTAAGAAAAAGGCAGCAAGACTTCACTCGCCTTGCTAACCGTTAAATATTTCTGGCTGTCTGCCAGCATCCTTGAGTATTTCTTTGAAGCCTTCTTTTACTTACTGCAGTATAGTAATTAGAATGTACCTTTTCATCTTTGCTTAAACACTCACTCACACACGCATAACACACTAGTACGTTTTGCTCTGACATGCTTGCTCCAGCACTCCTTCTGAGACCCTGGACTACCTTGAGGAAGGGTCTCCGGGTGGGGTGGCAGGACTAGTTCCTTTCAGGGTCTCAGTTTCTGGATCTGTCTTTAAATTTTACCCTCATGTATCTTTGTTAGGAAATTTATATATTGGGAGCCGATTAGATTTTGCAAAGAAATTTCCTCCCTGAGGGTAATTAAAAAGAGAAATAAAACTCACCTTATCTGGTTAGACAAGGAGGCGAAATTTTTTGCTTTCCAATTTAGCATTTTAGCATTGTATCTGATTATAAGACATTTCTTTTGGAAAGGTAGAAGTTAAACATTTTTTTTTTGTAAGTTAAGTACTATGTAGTGAATGCCTCTGGACAAAACTATAGACCCATATTGTAAAATTTAGTGAGAAATCGCCCTCTCAAAATACGGCCATGACTTTAATGACATTGATAATATTAATTTTATTTAAAAAGCCCCAACCATGTTGTTTATTTTCTCTCTTCTTTCTCTCCAGGCTACTAAAAATATTTAAACCAGAGTCACTCCACCACAAAAAGAAAATCTTAGGAAACAAAAACTTCCTTTCTTGTAGAATGTTGCAGCTTCTAAAGTTTGGATTCAATTCAACTGAGAGTCCTTGTGGGGAAAATAAATAAATAAATGCTACTGAAGATAAAGCAAAAATGTAGAGAACAGAATGTTATTATCTTAAAAAAATTTTTTTTCATGTGGACCATTTTTAAAGTCTTTATTGAACTTTTTTGAATATTGCTTCTGTTTTATGGTTTGGTATATTGTCCATGAGGCATGTGGGATCTTACCTCCCAGGCAGGGATCAAACCCACACCCCCAGCATTGGAAGGTAAAGTCTTAGCCACTGGACTGCCAGGGAAGCCCCCATGATTATCTTTTGATTATACTTGACTTTCTCCTTCCAGCTTATAATAGAATCATCAGTTCAGTTCAGTTCAGTTCAGTCACTCAGTCATGTCCGACTCTTTGCGACCCCATGAATCACAGCACGCCAGGCCTCCCTGTCCATCACCAACTCCCGGAGTTTACCCAAACTCATGTCCATCGAGTCGGTGATGCCATCCAGCCATCTCATCCTCTGTCGTCCCCTTCTCCTCCTGACCCCAATCCCTCCCAGCATCAGGGTCTTTTCCAATGAGTCAACTCTTCACATGAGGTGGCCAAAGGATTGAAGTTTCAGCTTTAGCGTCAGTCCTTCCAATGAACACCCAGGACTGGTCTTTAGAATGGACTGGTTGGGTCTCCTTGCAGTCCAAGGGACCCTCAAGAGTCTTTTCCAATTCTTTGGCACTCAGCTTTCTTCACAGTCCAACTCTCACATCCATACATGACCACTGGAAAAACCATAGCCTTGACTAGATGGACCTTTGCTGGCAAAGTAATATCTCTGCTTTTCAATATGCTATCTAGGTTGGTCATAACTTTCCTTCCAAGGAGTAAGATGGAGTTTCAGCTTTAGCACCATTCCCAGGGCTGATCTCCTTGAATGGACTGGTTGGATCTCCTTGCAGTCCAAGGGACTCTCAAGAGTCTTCTCCAACACCACAGTTCAAAAGCATCAATTCTTCAGCGCTCAGCCTTCTTCACAGTCCAACTCTCACATCCATACATGACAACTGGAAAAACCATAGCCTTGACTAGACGGACCTTAGTCAGCAAAGTAATGTCTCTGCTTTTGAATATACTATCTAGGTTAGTCATAACTTTTCTTCCAAGGAGTAAGCATTTAATTTCATGGCTGCAGTCACCATCTGCAGTGATGGCTACGGTTTTTCCAGTGGTCATGTATGGATGTGAGAGTTGGACTGTGTCAAAGGCTTGCTGCTACTGCTAAGTCACTTCAGTCGTGGCCAACTCTGTGTGACCCCATAGACGGCAGCCCACCAGGCTCCCCCATCCCTGGGATTCTCCAGGCAAGAACACTGGAGTGGGTTGCCATTTCCTTCTCCAATGCATGAAAGTGAAAAGTGAAAGTGAAGTCACTCAGTCGTGTCGACTCTTAGTGACCCCATGGACTGCAGCCTACCAGGCTCCTCCTGTCCATCAAAGGCTTAGGCATAATCAATAAAGCAGAAGAAGATGATTTTCTGGGATTCTGTTGCTTTTTCGATGATTCAACAGGTATTGGCAATTTGATCTCTGGTTTCTCTGCCTTTTCTAAATCCAGCTTGAACATCTGGAATTCTCGGTTTATGTATTATTGAAGCCTCACTCGGAGAATTTTGAGCATTACTTTACTAGCTTGTGAGATGAGTACAATTGTGTGGTAGTTTGAGCATTCTTTGGCATTGCCTTTCTTTGGGATTGGAATAAAAACTGACCTTTTCCAGTCCTGTGGCCACTGCTGAGTTCTCCAAATTTGCTGGCATATTGAGTGCAGCACTTTCACAGCATCATCTTTTAGGATTTGAAATAGCTCAACTGGAATTTCATCACCTCCACTAACTTTGTTCGTAGTGATGCTTCCTAAGACCCACTTGACTTCACATTCCAGGATTGTCTGGTTCTAGGTGAGTGATCACACCATCGTGGTTATCTGAGTCATGACCTTTTTTGTACTTTTTTGTTCTTCTGTGTATTCTTGTCACCTCTTCTTAATATCTTCTGCTTCTGTTAGGTCCATACCATTTCTGTCCTTTATCGAGCCCATCTTTGCATGAAATGTTCCCTTGGTATCTCTAATCTTCTTGAAGAGCTCTCTAGTCTTTCCCATTCTATTATTTTCCTCTATTTCTTCGCACTGATCACTGAGGAAAGCTTTCTTATCTCTCCTTGCTATTCTTTGGAACTCTGCATTCAGATAGGTTTCTTTTTCTTCTTTGCCTTTAGCTTCTCTTCTTCTCTCAAATAACTTACTCTCTACTCCATTTAGTGAGCATGACTTGTCTATGGTGTTCTTAAATATTTGTGGAATATCTGTGTTTAGTCAGTACTGATTCTCATCACTAGTTCTGAGACTATGGAGAGAGCTTCCAAATGTTCTCCTAGGTCACCCCAGCCCCACTTTAGAAGTGTGTTTACACTGCTATGGTGATCTTTCTTAGGCAATCTGGTCCTGAAAAATCCACCTCCCCCAAGGTTCTCCATACTCTCAAAAGCACTGGTGTTTATGCAAGTCCCTACACGATTATATCTTCAGTTTCACCTCCAGCTGTTCCTGCCATCATCCCCTCTGCTCCAGTTACTCCCTAGATCTTGCTAATCTTGTAATGCTTCCCTTGTGGCTCAGCTGGTAAGAAATCTGCCAGAAATGCGGGAGACCTGGATTCAATCGCTGGGTTGGGAAGATCCCCCAGAGAAGGGAAAGACTGCCCACTCCAGTATTCTGGCCTGGAGAATTCCATGGACTGTATAGTCTGTGAGGTCGCAAAGAGTGGGACATCACTGAGCGACTGTCACTTTCAGGATGCTGCAGTGTTTTATGCTTCTGTGCCTTTTTACACACTGCTTCTTCTCCCTACCACACCCTCCTCAGAACTCTGAAAGAATGGAGAATCTCTACTCATGCTTCAAGGTCCAGGTCAATGAATACTTGTTTTGAACAGCTTTTCCTAAATCTTCCCAAGTAGAGTTGAGCATTCTGTCTCCTGTCCTTCCCATGAAACATATCACATGCTGTTGGGACTCACAATGGCAGAGCTGTTGCACAGGGTTGTTCAGGTTGTGGACTGTGCAAGTCTAGGAACTTTGTTTGCAAAATCAGCACAGTCATATATCATGCCATTGCTTTTAAGCTTTTTTTTCATTCTTTGTTCTTAAGGATCACAGGAATGGAGAAAGTGAAAGTGAAAGTGAAGTCGCTCAGTCGTGTCCGACTCTTTGCAACCCCGTGAACTGTAGCCCGCCAGGCTCCTCGGTCCATGGGATTCTCCAGGCAAGAGTACTGGAGTGGGTTGCCATTTCCTTCTCCACAGGAATANAGGATCACAGGAATGGAGAAAGTGAAAGTGAAAGTGAAGTCGCTCAGTCGTGTCCGACTCTTTGCAACCCCGTGAACTGTAGCCCGCCAGGCTCCTCGGTCCATGGGATTCTCCAGGCAAGAGTACTGGAGTGGGTTGCCATTTCCTTCTCCACAGGAATAGAGAAGAGGGATAAAAAGGTTAAGAGTGAAGTGTGTCGAAGGAAGCCATAAACAAAACAAAAAGACAGCCTACGAAGTGGGAGAAAATATCTGCAGGTTATATGACAGACAAGCGTTTAATTTCAAAATACACAAATAGCTCATACAAGTCAATAACAAAAAAATCAAACAACCTAATCAGAAAATGGGCAGAAGACCTAAATGGACTGTTCTCCAAAGAAGACATATAGATGGATAATAGGCACATGAAAAATGCTCAAAATCACTAATTACCAGAAAAATACAAATCAAAACTACAATGAGTTATCACCTCACATTGGGGTCAGACTAGCCATTGTTTTTAAAAATCTACAAATAAAAAGTGCTGGAGAGGTTGCAGAGAAAAGGAAACTCTCCTACACTGTTGGTAGGAATGTAAATTGGTGCAGTCATTATGTAGAACAGTGTGGAGGTTCCTTAAAAAACTAAAACTAGAGGTACCATGTGATCCAGCAACCCCATTCCTGGGCATATATACAGAGGCAACTCAAAATCGAAAAGATACACACACCCCAGTGTCCGCAGCAGCACTGCTTGCAATAGCCAGGACAAGGAAGCAACACAAATGTCCATCAACAACTAAAAAGGTAAGGAAGAAGTGGTACATATATGCAATGAAATGTCACTCAGCCATGGAAAGAATGAAATAATGCCATTTGCAAAAGTATAGATGGATCTAGAGATTATACCACTTAAGTGTGTAATCTAAAATACAATACAAATGAACATATTTACAAAACATAAACAAACTCATAGACATAGAAAACAAATTTATGGTTACCAAAGGGGAAGGGGACAGGAATGAATTAGGAACTTGAAATTAATCAATACAAACAGCTATATGTAAAATAAACAACAAGGACTGACTCTATAGCACAGGAAACTATATTCACTGTCTTGTGATAACCTATAATGGGAAGGACTATGAAAAAGAGTATGTATATATATAACTGAAATTTTTCTCTACAGCATAAACTAGCACAGCCTTGTCAATCAATCATACTTAAAAAATATATAGTGTGCGGAATTTACACATGCAGGATTGCTATGTTAATTCAAGAGGAATGCAGGACAAAGATGATTTCAAGTTGAGTTGAGATGCTTATGTGTATAAGGCAGGAGCTTAAGAGTTTTGCTGAGCTTTAATGTGCCCACACTTCAGTGATGCGTTGTGCAAGAGGTATGACAAGAAGGAGCTAGCTTAGGTGGTGATTTTTGTGCAGAACACAAGAGCCAAAGAACATAGACCAAAAATGACTGAAACAGTCGGTCACTGAGATAGGAGTTGATGACTGGTGTTGGCAGTGGGAAACCTCTTCCGTAAACCTCCTCCCAGGACTGCTTAAGTACTCAGTCATGGACAGAGCAGGGCAATCGCTGCTGCTAGAGCGTGGATGGGTCATCTGTCTGCCCCTTCCCTCTCTTGATAGACGGGGAGCTTCACCAAGCCAGGTGCTGTCTTGATTTTACATCACCAGTATCAGGTGGTGGGCTTCCCTGGTGGCTCACTGGTAAAGCCTCTGCCTGCCAATGCTGGAGATGTGGATTCGACTCCTGAGTCAGGAAGATTCCCTGGAGAAGGAAATGTAAACCAGTCCAGTATTCTTGCCTGGGAAATCCCATGGACAGAGGAGCCTGGCGGGTTACAGCCCACAGGGTCTCAAAGAGTTGGACACGACTTGGCGACTAGCAACATCTTCGGTGCCACCTGGCCCCTAATGGGCCCCCACATTGATGTCAGCCAGAGGGAAAAAAAGGAGAGAGAGGTTTATGGACTTTGACAATAACAATAATAATAATAGTCAACACTCATGTAATTTATGAGTATATGATAATGATAGTCAACACATGGCTTAGTATGTGCTCTGCAGTTTTGAAGTGCTTTATCTATATTAACTCAGTTTATCCTCAGATGTAGGTGTCATAATTCCCATTTTACAGATGGGCAAACTGATGCTAAGAGATGCTGAGTAACCTGTCCAAGGCCACACAGCTAATTAGGCCTGGAGCCTCTTTGGTAGCGCATCTCTCATGATGGCAATTTTACTCTGAAGAGAGGTCGGGGAGCTGAAGCGAGGCTTCTGTGCCTTGCACCCCTGCCTTGCACCCCTACAATCTTACTGATCTTTATTTTAATTTCTCTTTTGTCTTTCATATTTAGAACCCCCTATTTGTTAGTAGAACCAATTAAGGCTTCCATGCACATTTTTTTTTTTTCTCTTAATAGTTCTAGTGGATGAGTCAGCAGGCAGAGAGGTTGAAACTCTTATTCCAGGGAGATATTCCACTCTACTCCTCTGAGCTGCTCCAAGGCTGCTTTCCTTCAAATGAGGGAGAAATTAGGGAACTTTTCTCCCAATATTTTACCCACTCATCTTTTTTTAAATTTATTTTTCTCTTTCTTTTTTAAATTTTTTTAAATTATGAAAGTATAATAATACATTTACAAGAGACTTCGAAAATACAGAACAAAGTTATATATAGCTCCACTATATATAACAATTATTTTTTAAAATAGACAAAAATTTTTAGCTGGAGTTTCAATATTAAACTCTCAAAAATTAATAGAATGAATAAACAGAAAAGTAGAAGGATATAGTAACCCCAAAAGCACTATGAACCAATTCAACGTAATTAAGATTTACACAATTTTCACACAACAGCAGGATACAAATTCTATTGAAGTTCTCATTGACTATAAACCAGGAGACACTGGAACATATCCAGGGACATAAAACAAGTTGCAAAATTTCATGGTCTAACTGCAAGGAGATCCAACCAGTCCACTCTGAAGGAGATCAGCCCTGGGATTTCTTTGGAAGGAATGATGCTAAAGCTGAAACTCCAGTACTTTGGCCACCTTATGCAAAGAGTTGACTCATTGGAAAAGACTCTGATGCTGGGAGGGATTGGGGGCAGGAGGAGAAGGGGATGACAGAGGATGAGATGGCTGGATGGCATCACGGACTCAATGGATGTGAGTCTGAGTGAACTCCAAGAGATGGTGATGAACAGGGAGGCCTGGCGTGCTGCGATTCATGGGGTTGCAAAGAGTCAGACATGACTGAGCGACTGAACTGAACTGAAAGTATTGAAATCATACAGAGTCTGTTCTATCACTGTGCAATTATGTTAGAAATCAATATCAGAAGGTATTTTAAAACAACTCACATATTTTCAGGTACAATGTGGTATTTACCAAGAGAGATTTTTGATAGCCATTGAAAGCCCTGAAAAAGTTAAAAGACTGAAAATATGCAAGGGTGATTGAAAACAAGAACGTATTTAAATAAGATCAAAATGAGAAATTAATATCAAAAATACTTTTAAAACCCATGTATTTGGAAATTAAATGTCCACTTTTAAATGATATTACCTACCCACCTTTTTGTTTTGATACCTACCCACCTTTTTGTTCTGAGAATAGAAGGCTATGAGCCACCTTCCCATCTTTATAAACACATATGTTTTTCTGAGTAACACTTTTCAAAGATTTAACATGATTTTTCCCTCCTTATCTGTTGCAAGGTCAGTTGATACAATTTCTTTTTCTCTAGCTTATGCTTTTCCTTCTTTTCTTCACTGGCTTTTGTGAATTGAGCAATTTATAATTTGGCTCCACTTTGTCATCTGATCCCAGAAGTCAAATAATTGTATTTCTTTTGGAAACATTTATAATTTAATTTTCTTTGTTATTTAGCTGTATTTCCCTAACCTGTGGGGAGCTTGGGGAGGCAGTGTTGTAATATGAGATCTGTGAGTCTGAAGTTTCCTGTGCAAGGCAAAAGAATTCACACCTGGCTTGCATTTGACAAGGATCCCACATGTTCCATTATTTTCTTTTTATCCCAATGGGCTTTAAAGACATATATGTCAGTAATTTTGTGTTGTCTATATTAATAAATAAGAGCTTTGACTTTTAAATTCTAGCTCTATGGGTGAAAACGGGCATTTTTGTGTAACATGCGCAGAATCAACAATAATGGACAGATTCCAATTCATCCCTTGATTTGGATCTTGAAAAATATTTAGTTGAAAATAATCCTCTTCCACCCTCACTCCCTGGTGTTTTCTAATTATGTAGTTGGTTGGCCTAAGAGTCTGAAATGCTGGCCTATGCCATTCCTCTGAAAGGATTTGTCTTCTTGAAGGCATTTGAGGTCTGAGATTTCCTCTTGCCTAAAAATAGAACAGTGTGTGCTCATTTAGGGTACACTTATATGTTAAGGACAAAATGTCCGTGAGTTTCTACCCTTAATTCTCTCTAAATTACTTTTGGTTTGGTTTCTGAATGGTGTCAAAATGATACATGGCGGTAAAACTTCAGTTTCAAAATTGGGATTTGGTACATTTCCAGTGGTGGTAACAGAGCTCCCTTTTGTAAAGAATGGAGTAAAGGTTATTTTTCTAGGATTAAGTCATGTCCTATTTGGAAGCGAGACTACGGATTAGGTATGGCTGGATTTCAAATAAAGGGGATTCCAGTCAATTGATTCTATAAATCACATTATTTGTCAGGCCACATGTCCTAATTTTCCATTAGGAAAATATAGTTCCTGTATTCATTCTCTAGGGGTGCCATAGACTGGGGGGATGAGGACCTAACAGAAATTGAGTTTTGTGTAGATCTGGAGGCTAGAAGTCCAAGATTAAGACGTTGGCAGACTGGTTTTTTCTGAGGTCTCTCTCCTCAGCTTGTAGATGGTCGTGTTTTCACTGTGTCTTTATGGGGTCTTCGCTCTGTGTTCACACATTAATGTCTTAATTTCCCCTTCTTGTAGGAATTCCAGTTAGGCTGGATTAAGCCCCAATCATATGATCTCATTTTACCTTAATTACCTATTTCAAGACTTTATGTCCCAAACTGTCTTATTCTGTGGTACTGGGATAAATACATATGAATTTGGGGGGCGGGGTGAAATAGTGGGGACATAATCCACCCCGTGACAGTCCTTACAGGACTGGCCATCTTCTGGCCCTTAGCAGGTAAGTGGGACCTGAACTTTTCAGGATATTTATTATTACACTGTAGAATGATGGTAATCTTCAGGGCCTAACACATTGCTTGGGCTTCCCTGGTAGCTCAGAGGTTAAAGCGTCTGCCTGCAATGTGGGAGACCTGGGTTCGATCCCTGTGTTGGGAAGATCCCCTGGAGAAGGAAATGGCAACCCACTCCAGTATTCTTGCCTGGAGAATCCCATGGATGGAGTAGCCTGGAGGGCTACAGTCATGGGATCGCAAAGAGTCGGACACGACTGAGTGACTTAACTAACTAACACATTGCTTGATACCATCAAAAAGTATAAAATGTTTTAATCCCAGAAAAAATCTAAAAGTATAAGTAGAGTACTATCAGTTCAGTTCCATTCAATCACTCAGCCATGTCTGACTCTTTGTGATCCCATGGACTGCAGCACACCAGGCTTCCCTGTCCTTCACCAACTCCCAGAGCTTGCTCAAACTCATGTCCATTGAATCGGTGATGCTATCCAATCATTTCATCCTCTGTTGTCCCCTTTTCCTCCTGCCTTCAATCTTTCCTGGCATCAGAGTCTTCTCCAATGAGTCAGTTCTTCGCATCAGGTGGCCAAAATATTGGAGCTTCAGCTTTAGCATCAGTCCTTCCAGTGAAAATTCAGGACTGATTCCCTTTAGGATGGACTGGTTTGATCTCTGTGCAGTCCAAGGGACTCTCAAGAGAGACTATTATTATGTAATACATATAAGGACGTGGTGTGTCTTTAGATAATAAATCATGTAGTCTAGCAATGATATAATCTTAGGCTGCCAACTATGATGATTGACATCTCAGTACTTATTAGTTAAAATTTGTGAGTGAGTGATAGTCCCTCAGTCATGTCCAGTTGCAACCCCATGGACTGTATGTAGCCTGCCAGGCTCCTCTGTCCATGGAATTTTCCAGGCAAGAATACAGGAATGGGTTGACATTTCCTCCCCTATTATGTACTAGGTACTTTGCTCTGCTAGGAGAAAATAAACACTTTATCTTCCTATCCTCAGGGAGTTTCTTGTTTAGAATCTCAAAAATTACAAATATAACGGGGCCATGTATATGAACAAACTACATATTTGGCAACCCACTTGGCCCTTTTTAGATCTAACTCAGCTCTGCTCAAATTCCTTGTCTACCAGGAAGCTGAATGCCGTTGCCAAAACTTCTGTCCATTCCTGGCGTCACCTTCCTTTGCTTTCGGCTTCCAGCTTCTGCTGAACCTGTAGTTTCCACTCCATGTCTTACAGTTATTCCTTTATCTTTTCCTTGGAATCAACCCAAACATTGGACACAACCCTTGACTACTTCTCGTTCAATCAAATTATAATACATGATGCAGCTGTGTGAAGCAGACTTCTGTTGGCAGTTTGATGACAAGAAAGGTTGCACTGCAAGGCCATGGAGTGATTAATTTAAAACTGAATAACTGACACCCCTATTCTTCAAAATGTGTCTTGAGCGTTTCCACCAACTCTAATTCCATTCCTCCACTATTTTGCTGAGGTCTCTTTCTGTTCCCTGCCTTCCTTCTTTTTAAAAAGTATTTATTTTTAATCGGAGGATAACTGCTTTACAATGTTGTGTTGGTTTCTGCCTTACAACAACATGAATCAACCAAAGGTATATGCACGTCCCCTCCCTGTTGAACCTCCCGCCGCACCCCTCTAGGTTGTCACAGAGCACCAGGCTGGGCTCTCTGCAATACAGCAACTTCCCATTTTGCTATCTATTTTACACGTGGTAATGTATTTATGTCAATACTACTCTCTCAGTTCGTCCCACCCTCTCCGTCCCCCACTGTGCCCATAGGTCTGCTCTCTATGTCTGACTCTTTGTTCCTGCTCTCAGCTGGGGCTCCCTGAGATCTTCTGCATCTGCGGATGTATTTCTGTTGCATCTGTGGAGAGAGATGTACTCCACGCCCACCTACCTCCCTGCTCTCTCGTCTCTGTGCCTTTCTTCTTTCTGCCTCTCCTTCTCTGACTGCCTTCTCTGCTCTCCGTAACCACACTCACTCCATCCGTCTCACACTCTTTCACCAAATAAGCAGAGCTGTTGAACTCTCTTCCTTCCGTCTGCTTGCAGATTACACTCTCAGGACCTCAGCTTCTGTTCCTACAAATATATTCTCATACAAACACAGTTCCATCCCAGAATGGACTGCTGTAGCTTGCTGGGAATAATGAGATTTCTTAACTTGATAGTCAAGCAAATGGATCAAATGTTAACATCTTAGTAGTAGAGATTAACACACATTCTTCGAAAAGTTAGTAAAATATGTAATTTGTCATGCCTACAAGTGTTTGAACTGTGTCATAGGAAGAAGAAACTTTTTGGCAGGGTCCTGAAGGATGAAAGGGAGGGAAGGAATTCCCCTCCTTCTCCACCCCCATTCTAGAAGGAGAGAGTAGCCCTGGGGATGAAGCAAAGCACTCCACGGCTGAGCAAGGGGTCCTAGAAGCAGAAGGCTGGGGCATATGGGGAAGAGAGGGTGGGCCCACATTGCTGACAACTGGTGGTAGGTTGGAAGGTCTAAGTTTGGGGCTTTTATTTGTTTCTTTTTAACAGAGAATCTTCTGCAAAGGCTACTGCAGATCAGAGATCAATAGCCAGAGGCAGTTGCCTTCTTAAAAAGTTTAAGCCTCTCTAGTCTCAAATTGTAGCACCTCTATTTACTCAGAGACCAGAAAGATGATAGGAGCTAAATTTCTCTTGGTTCCTTGTTTGCTTATCAAGGGGCCACACTTTCTCATGTGACAGGTCTCAGAAGCTTTCCTGGGATCTCATGACTCCTGAAAATGGAATATATGTCAAAGATATTCTTTAACGTGGTAACTAAATGAGGCAACTAATAAGATGTTCCAACTGGTTCAAAGGAAAATTCAAACAACTCACACATATGTAGGCAATGAGGAGTGATCAAGTGAATCTAAAAAAATAGATGCAAAATGGGGGAAGGTCAGTATTGCTTTACAGGACAATATTACCGGTTGTATTCCACTGGAAAAAAAAATTCATTTGCATTTCTGTGGACAAATATCATTTGCATCATTTTTAGTTTTCCACAACTTACAGAACTGTAAAATAGCCCAAAGGCAGTAAGTATAAGCCTTCATAGATGCATATCATGCATACGACTGAAAGGGTAGTCAGACAGGACCCTCCTTAAATTTATTAATGTCTACCCATTCAAAGTCTTCACAATTTTTCCTCACTTTGGTAAGTAAGCCGACTATTTGGGTTTAGCTTGGAGAAATGTGAGGTGGAGCTGTCTGATTTTGCCCCATCCTGCTGCTTACCCCTGGTGGCGCAGCTGGTAAAGCATCTGCCTGCCGTGCAGGATACCACCTGGGCTTGATCCCTGGGTCAGGAAGACCCCTTGGAGAAGAAAATGGCAACTCACTCCAGTAATCTTGCCTGAAAAATCCCATGGATGGAGGAGTCTGGTGGGCTGCAGTCCATGGGGTTGCAAGAGTCAGATATGACTTAGCAACTGAATTACCATCAGGGCAGTTTGCTTAAAGCTTTCAAACAACAGGTACTTGATATACAGTAGATTTCTTACCTGGGGGAAGGTCCATCCCAATCTCTCCTCCACAATCTCCTTCGGAGCTTTTCCCCATTTCTATTTTTGCTATTCTGGGTCCTTTACTTTGATAGGGCATTTTAAGAGTCTTTTACTTTGATAGGTGATTTTTACTTAGCATCCTCGATATTTCTTCTGTGGACTGTATCCCTACGGCCAGTGTTTTTCTTAGTCGTTATTTTGGGTGGATAACAAAATTAAATTTAGCTCAACTATATGTTCTAGAAGAGTGACTCAAATAGCCTTCTATTTTATAATAGTTGTATATAGTATGACCCATACAGTGCAACTGAAGATAGAGTTATTATGAAATGAATAGAAAAGACTCCAATGATTTAAAAATTTTCCTGTTGCTTATTTTACAATGGCAGCTGAAAATAATAGTTTGAGGCACTGAATGCTGTGATCCTCAAATGAGATTGTATCTACTTTTTGTTTTATATTGGAGCATAGTTGATTAACAATGTTGTATTAGTTTCAGCTGTATACAGCCAAGTAATTCAATTATACATATATGTGTATCTATTCTTTGTGAAGTTCTTTTCCCATTTAGGTTGTTACATAACACTGAGCAGGGTTCCCTGTGCTATTATACAGTCGGTCCTTGCTGGCTATTCATTTTAAATATAACAGTGTGTAGGTGTCAGTCCCAAACTCCCAGTCTATCCCTCCCAATTGAGATATAACTGACATATAAGACTGTATTGTTTAACAATGATTTTGATATACGTATATATTACAAAAGAATTGCCAAGATTAGTTTAGTTAGCAAACATCCGCACAGACATAGTTGTTTCCCTGTATTGAGAACTTTTAAGATCTACTCTCTTTGCAACTTTCAAGTATACAATACAGTGGTTTTGGTTTTTTGGTTTTGGGGTGGGTGGGGTTGCCTCGAAGCATGTGTGAGTTTAGTTCCCCGACCAGGGATCAAACCTGAGCCCCTTGCATTGGAAGCGTGAAGTCTTAACCACTGGACCACCAGGGAAGTCCTCAGTACGGTGTTATTAACTATAGTCACCATACTGAACATGACCAGACTTATTTATCTCATCCTGGAAGTTTGTACCTTTTAGCTAAAAGGGATACTTCTTAATCCTGAAAGATTGTATTTCAGACTTCTGGCCAGTTAAACCTCAGGGGTGTTCCCTACTGGAGAATAACTTGGCATCTGGCTGTCAAGAGCCTCCACCTTTTCTGTCTTAACTCCTTTGCTGCAAAAAGCTCTGCAGGACTGGAGCAGAGGGCTGGATGTGCTGTGGAGTGAGGGGCAGGAAAATGAGAGTGAGGATCTGGGGGACACGTGGGCTCTGCTTATCTGAGCAGAGACCTGTTTATCTTTGGAGCCAGATCGGAGGCTACAGTGAGCAAAAAAGGAAATGCAACCTTTAAAGTAAAAGCTGAACACCATAAATCGCAGGACTTCAGCAACGGTCTTAATTATGATCTGATATCATTTCAAAAGGTTTGCTCTGGTGACTGTTTTGAGCAGTGATCTCACAAGTTGCAGGGAACTCCTGTACTCTGAAAAGCACGCCAGAAAATATTAGGAGAATATTGGCTGCAGATGTACTTTTTTATTTGAAAAAAGAAGACACTGAACTTGACTGATATTTAAACACTGCTTTAGAGGATCACATGCGTATAATTTATAAATAAATGTACACAGATTGGGAATGCCTGTTCAGAAATATTTTACTGATGGGGACACAATTATGGGCTTTTGTTGTACTTTAAAATAAACCCAAGGGCCTTCCAGATTTCTTTTTTTGTCCTTTATGGCATAGAACAGAGGAGGAGATGAAGCAGTTGGGAAAGAGACAGATGGGAATGGTATCTAGGATTTGGTGACTGGTGGTTTGTGAGTGAATCCTTGATAAAACCCTGGCACTCAGTAAGGAATGTATTGTCTTTCTAGCGCTTCTATAGAACTGCCATCAATTCTGTGATGGCATTGCGATCCACCTAGTTAGTTACCAGTCGTTTTCCTGTCTGTCTTTAGACATGTATTTGTAGCAATTTAGTAGATGCTAAGTTAAATGTTGCAATGTGACCATGACATTAAATGTTTTTTAATGGCTCAAAAACGGAAGAGATTCATACTTTTGAATAAGAGAGTGTTGCATATAAAGATTGGCACCCAGCTTTTTGCGTCAAGAATGAAATAAGAATGCACTAGGCTATGCTGAAGAATTAGGGTTGTTAAGTCTGGACTTAACGACTCTGCATTACAGGTTGGAAATTACTGGAATTAGTCACTGGTTAGTGCCATTATTTGAAATTCACATGGTGATTCAGGACACTACTAAATACTCACATTCTACAAATTGCAAGCATCGGAGCCCCAATTAATCATAAAAGTCATTTTTTCCTTACGAAAATGGAAGAGTCAAAATTAGCCCTAAAAGTTATTTTCAAAGCATTTCCTTTTGGAGACGTAAGGAATGCTGACTATTCAACAAACAGTAGTTGCATAAAGAAGATTTTTGGTCCCATGATCTGGCTGAAGCCTTGCAGGGCCAGCTGCTTATCTCATGAATGGAATTTCCTGTTAATATTCTTGTGGGCTAATTGTTCAGCAGAAGTATAACAAATGTCAACAAATATCACCAATGTGTTACATCTTAGTATTTAAGAGACAGCAGAAAAAGTTCAAATGTTTGATTTGGTTGTACCTAAAAGGCAAGAGCACAATCTTTACCTTTTGTCACAAATTACTCTTGATGGGATTAATGCTATGTGGAGAAACCATTTGGCTTTAAATGTCCTTTTCTTTTAATTTACAGCAATATATGGCTTAAGATAAGGCTGGCTAAGGGAAGAAACAAAATTGTAAATTCAAACATCATTATTATAAAGCACTTTTGTTTTACACGGATTGCATATAGTTTTCATCCCCACTACACATGGGAATAAATTTTCTTGGACTGAAAAAACTTCAAATGAACTCTTAAATTTCTTGGCTGCAGCCACAAAGACATCTACTTTTTAATGTGAGATGTGAGGTGCTTAGAAGAGGAGGTTCCTGCCATGGGAAGTAACATCTCCGGACACCAAGATTTAGGTCAGAAGCGGAACTTTAGTGTCAGTAGAAACTTCCCAGAATACGAGACAATAGATTATTTCCAGTTTTTCTTTGTTTTCTTCTAGTGAAATTAGCATTTCGCACTAAGGAGCTGCTTCTGGAAGGTGATGGTGGTGGTGTGGGGGGAGGGGTGCGGTGGGGAGGATTTTAGCATACTGTCCTGCCCCTGTGCAGACTGCTTTGCTTAGTCACTCAGTCGTGTCTGACTCTTTGCGGCCCCATGGACTGTAGCCCCCCAGGCTCCTCTGTCCATGGGATTCTCCAGGCAAGAACACTGGAGTGGGTTGACATGCCCTCCTCCAGGGGATCTTCCCAACCCAGGGACTGAACTCAGGTCTTCCGCACTGCAGCTGGATTCTTTACCAGCTGAAACACCAGAGAAACCCTGCGCAGACTGTTAATCCTGCCCTATTTTCTTTTCCTTCGTCCTAACACACTCAGTGTTCAAGAGCTAGAAATGAGCTACAGATCTGTTTCCATTCTCTTGCAGATGGTACCAATCTCTGCTTCTCTTTCAGACTTAGATGAAGATGGAGTCAGGCTTCTGAAAACCAGAGCTGCCTCTCATTTTGTGGGCATCTCCTGGGGAAGGTAGGTCCCACCTTCCCAGGTATTGGGAGCTGCAAGGATGGAAGATTAATTGCTCCCTCCTCTGATATCTTATCTGTTCCTGTACATTTGTAGCTGTTAAGTCACTCTCCTGGCCACTTGTGTTTAGCCCTAAGAATCTCCGTGTCCATGATGATCAGACCTACACACAGCCACCAATCTCCTCTTACCCTTGGAAGAAGGCTCTCCAAGTGTCTGAACACTCAGGGTGGTACTCTAATCATTGTCAGAGTTAGACACTTAGGTCTCTAACCATTGTTCTATGTTTGTATATGGTGTTTTTATAGTTCTGTTTTAGAGCTCAATTTGCTGTGTTAATAACAAATTCTTATAAGTGTGCTGTATACTGATGTTGTATATTCATGAGTTCTGCACACACTGAGTGGGCATCTGTTCCCATGTACTCGGCTGTAAGTGGGGCATACAGGGATGGGTAAGCCATTTCCTGCCCCCAGGGCACCCGAACTAAGGTGACATAAGGAAGGTGCTGAAAACAACCCAAAAGCCAAAGCTCAGAGCATCGCCTGTTTCTGTCCATCCTGATAGCTGAGAATATGAAGAATTAAAAGACAAGAGGAAGGGTGTGTGATAAAGATGCATATGATTTGTAAAGCCTACAATATCTACTATCTGGTTCTTCACAGTCAAAGTGTGCTGACTCTTGACCCAAGGACTGCAAGGTGGAACTTTCAATGTTTTGCCTTCATTGAAGTCCTATTTCTTGTTCAGTTGCTTAGTCGTGCCTGACTTTTTGTGATCCTGTGGACTGCAGCCCCCCAGGCTTCCCCATACTTGACTATCTCCTGGAGTTTGCTCAAATTCATGTCTGTTGAGCAGGTGATGCCATCCAACCATCTCCTCCTCTATCATCCCCTTCGCCTCCTGCCTTCAATATTTCC
Source organism: Cephalophus harveyi (assembly GCA_006410635.1). Taxonomy (NCBI): domain Eukaryota; kingdom Metazoa; phylum Chordata; class Mammalia; order Artiodactyla; family Bovidae; genus Cephalophus; species Cephalophus harveyi. The sequence continues at coordinate 738,454 of SJYT01075170.1, forward strand.
CAGGATCAGGGTTTTTTCCAACGACTTGGCTCTTCGCATCAGGTGGAAAGAGCATTGGAGCTTCAGTTTCAGCATCAGTCCTTTCAATGAGTAGTCAGGGTTGACTTCCTTTGGAATTGACTGGTTTGATTTCCTTGCTGTCCAAGGAACTCTCAAATGTCTTCTCCAACACCACAGTTTGAAAGCATCAGTTCTTTGGTGCTCAGCTTTCTTTATGGTCCAACTCTGACATCCATACATAACTACTGGAAAAACTATAGCTTTGACTATATGGACCTTTGTTGGCAAAGTGATGTCTCAGCTTTTTAATATACTGTCTATGTTTGTTATAAATTTTCTTTCAAGGAGCAAGCATCTTTTAATTTCATGGCTGCAGTCACCATCTGCAGTGATTTTTGTGCCCAAGAAAATAAAGTCTGTCACTGTTTCCACTGTTTCCCCATCTATTTGCATGAAGTGATGGGACCAGATGCCATGATCTTTGTTTTTTGAATGTTGAGTTTTAGGCCAGCTTTTCCACTCTCCTCTTTCACCTTCAGAAAGAAGCTTTTTAGCTCCTCTTCACTTTCTACCATTAGGATGGTGTCATCTGCATATCTGAGGGTATTGATATTTCTCCCAGAAATCTTGATTCCAGCTTGTGCTTTATCCAGTCAGGCATTTTGCATGATGTACTCTGCATATAAGTTAAATAAGCAGGGTGACAATATACAGCCTTGACACACTCCTTTCCTAATCTGGAACCAGTCCATTGTTCCATGTCAGGTTCTAACTGTTGCTTCTTGACCTGCATACAGATTTCTCAGGAGGCAGGTAAGGTGATCTGGTGGTCCCATCCCTTTAAGAATTTTCCACAGTTTGTTGCGATCCATATAGTCAAAGGCTTTAGTGTAATCAATGAGGCAGAAGTAGATGTTTTTCTGAAATTCCCTTACTTTTTCTATGATCCAACAGATGTTGGTGATTTGATGTCTGATTCCTCTGCCTTTTTGAAATTCAGCTGTACTTCCAGATGCATGAGCTGGATTTAGAAATTCTATTAGGAATGGTCAAAAGGCTATAGGGTTCATGAAGGGGAGGCTGATTTTTTGTTTTAAAGAATTCCATCATTTTTCCAGCTGATACTTTTTGACTCTCCTTGACAAAAATAAAACAAAAACTAACATATTCCACAGAGCTTTTTTAAAACTTCACTGAAACCTTTGAAATTATAAATATGGCAATAGTTAGAGCTGTTATTCTTTTGGGAGAGACATCTCCTTACCTCTGAGAGCAGATGCAGAAACAAAGAAATGAGAATTTCTTTTTCTTCTCTCGGTCTTCTTAAAGCAGCCTCACATTTAATGAGCGGCGTCATTTTGTTGAGTTATCCATTTCTTTTTTTGCAATGTAGGTGTCTTTTTTTATTGAGGCCATGCTGTGCACCAGGTGTGAGCTTAGGTCCTTGACCAGGGATTGAACCTATGCAGTGGAAGTGGGGGTTCTAACCACTGGGCTGCCGGGGAAGTTCGGAGGTATCCATTTCTTCTAGCACATGCTGGGTGAACGCTTGTCTTCAGACTCTATCCAAAGCTGCCATGGGAGGTGTCCAGAGGAATGTTACAGTATTATTATCTCCCACAATTCTCTAGTCAAAATGGAAATTGGAGAGAAGCAGTTTTGGGATCGGGGAGGGAAGAGAGAGGGGAGAGAGAGCAAACACCCAGTCAGTGCCTCTCAGCCTAGAGCTGCACCCTGGAATCCTCAGGGAGCTTTTCAAACATGTTGAGGCCAGCCCATAAAATGGAAAAAAAGAAATACAAATACACCTAACTGTATATCAAGTTGGAAGATAACCACTCAAGGGAAAGAATGATTCCAATTGAGTTCTGAACTCAGATCAGCTTCCCCGGTGGCACTTGTGGTAAAGAACCTGCCTGCCACTTCAGGAGATGCAAGGGAAGTAGGTTCGACCCCTGGGTCTGGAAGATCCCCTGGAGGAGGGCATGGCAACCCACTCGAGTATTCTTGCCTGGAGAATCCCCGTGGACAGAGGAGCCTGGTGGGCTGCAGTCCAGGGGGTCACAGAGACTCAGACATGGCATAGTGAGTGAGCAGTAGCACCAGCACCCTGACTAGACCTCCTTGGTGGTGCATAGACATCCTGAGTCGTGTCCAGCTCTTTCGACCCATGGACTGTAGCCCACCAGGCTCTTCTGTCCATGGGATTTTCCATGGCAGGCATACTGGAGTGGGTTGCCATTTCCTTCTCCAGCTGGAAGTATTGTAAAGATTAAAAGAATTGCAAAGAATTCTTAAACTTCCCTCAGCAGCTTTATTAGTAGTCATACTGGCATTGTGATCTTGGTACTATTTTATTTGTGTGATGAGATAAAACAGATTAGTAAGTATATTCATTTTATTAATGTTTGGTGAAAGGGAAAAGAGATTAAAAAGTCAAAAATGCTGAGAAGGCTAAAAGAAATGTCAAAGAATTTGAACAGGAAATACTGGTATGAATTTGCATGTCTATGATTTGCATGTCTACAGATATCTTCATTCTTCATTTAAAGTGTGTGTGTGTCTGCGTGTGTGTCTTTCTACTGAAAGAAACTAAAAGTGATGACATCCCAGCAGCCATAAGAAGGCTACTGGACACTCAGTTTCTAAGCATCATTTAAAGAAATTGGTCCTTTTGGAGAAATGGTCAGTTCTAGGTTTGGGTCAAGAGAAGTTCAAGGTGAGAATGGGAATCTTATGCCAGAAAGGGAAAAAAAAAAAGTGTCAAAGGCTAATGAAGTCATCAAAAGGTCAGAAGACCAACTTGATAGCATTTCCACTAGGCAAATTTAAGACACTGAGACTTTAAAAGAATGATACATGTTATTGATTGTAAAATAAATTCAAAAGTCCATAGTTATCTAAATGAAAGAGACAGAAGAAGAAAAAAGAAAACCTTGCTTGCTACTGCTGGAGGTGATTCCTGTAAAAACTCTCTAGTAATTAAGCAAACAGAGCTAGCATTTATTCTGCCTTGATAAGAGATGTAGTTCATCTTAAGTTACTGAGAAAATGTTTTACACCAGAATGAGAGATTGCCAGTTAAAAAATATAAAGGATGATGGAGCATCTAATAATGAGCATCTAACTCTGATTCATCATGAGTGAGAATGTAAGATGGTAGAGCCACTGAAGAAAAGAATTTAGCATGCACTTACAAAGTTAAACATATACTTACTAAACAACCCAGAAATCCTGTTCCTAAGTATTTACCCTTGTGAAAGGAAAACTTAAGTTCTGGATGAAAATGTTTGTCTGGTTGTGTTCGTAATTGCCTCAAACTGTAAACAACTGAAACGTCCCTCACCTTGGAATGGCCAAACAAACTGTAGTGCCCTCTTGCAGTGGGAGTCTATTCAGTCATAAACAGGGAAAACTAGCAGATGCACGAACGGCACGGAGGGGTCGCAAATACATTCTGTCAAGCAAAAGAAGCCAGACGCAAAAGGCTGCACTGTGTATGATTCCATGTGTGTGACATTCTAGAAAAGGCCAGCCCAAAGGGAGAGAAAATATACAAATGGCTGCCAAGGGCTGGGGTTGGGGGCTGACTGGAACAGGATATGGGGTTTGCGGGGGGCACTATTCTGTAGAGTGGGGTGGCAGTTGCCCTAATAAATACACACATTTGTTTAGGAAGAATTGATGCTTTTGAGCTGTGGTGTTGGAGAAGACTCTTCAGAGTCCCTTGGACTGCAAGGAGATCAAACCAGTCAGTCCTAAGGGAAATCAGTCCTGAATATTCACTGGAAGGACTGATGCTGAAGTTGTCATTTGAAAAGACCCTGATGCTGGGCAAAATTGAAGGCAGGAGAAGAAGGGGACGACAGAGGATGAGATGGTTGGATGGCATCACCGACTCGACGTACTTGAGCTTAAGCAAGCTCCGGGAGTTGGTGATGGACAGGGAAGGCTGGTGTGCTGCAGTCCATGGGGTCGCAAAGAGTCGGACACGACTGAGCCTAGTCTCTTTAACTTAAATTTCAGTTTAGGATCAACTGGAAACAGATGTATAAGTTAAATAATGCCATTGAGAGATAATCAGACCAACACAGATTTTAGACTATGCTCTGAGACAGCCAGCTTAACTGCTTTAAAATGGCAACACAATTTAAAATAAAAATAAAGGGGGAACAATAGACTAAAGAGCCTTTTTTAAAGAAGCAAACTCTTTAAAATGTATTTATGTATTTATTCCGGCTGTGCGTGGTCTCGGCTGCTTTGCGTGGGCTTTCTCCAGTGGCAGTGTGTGGGCGTCTCGTTGGGGTGGCTTCTCTTGTCGTGGGGCACGGCATCTAGGTGTGCTGATTCAGTAGCTCTGGCGCACAGGCTTCGTTGCTTTGCAGCACGTGGAATCTTCCCAGACCAGGGCTCGAACCATGTCCCTTACCTTGGCAGGTGGATTCTTATCCACGGTACCACCAGGGAAGATCGACTAAAGAGTCTTAACAAGCAAATGCAATACATGAAAACTGACTGGATTCTGGCCTGAAACAAGCAAACAAACAAAAAAGCAAAAAAATGAGATTTTTTTTTTAGACAATTGGGGTAGGGCTTCCCAGACCGCTCAACAGCAAAGAATCTGCCTACGTTGCATGAGACAACTGGGGAGATCTGAATATGGACTGGAAGTTGGCGAGTTGCTAGTATTTTCTTAGACATGATAATGGTACTGTGTTTATGTAGGACAATGCCTTTGCTTTTGGATAGTGTCATGTTTAAGTACTCACAGGTAAAATGTTATGCCTGTAAAGCATATTCATGCTTTGAATGCAAAGCAAGCAGGCATGCTTTTATTCATTCATTCATAGTTCAGCTACATGTATCTACTTGTATCTATGTATCTACCTGTGCTTCTATACGTCTATCATCTATTTCTCTATCAGCTATTTATCCTCTATGAATCTATCTTATTGTGAAATATTCACAAGTGAGATGGGTTCACAGATTTCCATGTATTATTCTCTACTCTTCTTAATGTTAAACATTAAATTTAGTTTAATGTTAAATTTTTTATAACAAAAAGCAGGGGAAAAATTAATACCAGATTCTACTCTAGACAAAATAAATCAGGATGTCTTAGGGACAAGATTTAAGCTACAGAATTTTTTTAGAAGCTCCCTAGATGATTTTTTCCAAAAAAAAAAAAAAAAGCAAAACCATAAAAAAATCATTTTATTAAGCTCCTGGATTCTGTTGGTCAGGAATTCGGACAGGACAAAGAGGGGGTAACTTGTCTCTGCTCCATGATGTCTGGGAACCCGGCTGGGATATGCTGGTACCTGGAGTCTGGGATTGTCTAGATGCATCTTCACACATGTCTGGCAGTTGAGACTAGCTGTTGGCCCAGGCTCGCCTTGGTTGGGCTGTCAGCCAGCACACCTTCATGGCCTCCATGTGATAGCTCTGTATGGCCTCCAGGTGATTTTAATTTGAAGCCAGCATTTTTCCAAACATGAACAATCATAAAAATGATCTTAAGCATTTACCATAATAAAATTCAGATTCTCTGGCCCTTTTCCTGGGAATGGAATGGGGACTATTAGAATTGCTGTTGTTGTTCAGTCACTAAGCCATGTCTAACTCTTTGCAACCCCATGGACTGCAGCACGCCAGCCTCCTCTGTCCTTTACCATCTCCTGGAGTTTGCTCAAATTCATGTCCACTGAGTCAGTGGTGCTATCTAGCCATTGTATCCTCTCCCGCCCTCTTCTCTTGGTTTGAATCTTTCCCAGCATCAGGGTCTTTTCCAATGAGTCAGCTCTTCGCATCAGGTGGCCAAAGTGTTAGAGCTTCAGGTCCAGCATCAGTCCTTCCAATGAATATTCAGGAATGATTCCCTTTAGAAATAACTGTTTTGATCTCTGTGCAATTCAAGGGACTCTCTAGAGTCTTCTCTAGCACCATAATTCAAAAGCGTCAATTCTTCGGCGCTCAGCATTCTTTATGGTCCATCTCTCTCATCCATACTTGACTACTGGAAAAATCATAACTTTGACTATATTGACCTTTGTCAGCAAAGTGACATCTCTGCTTTTTAATATATTGTTTAGGTTCCTCTTAGCTTTCCTTCCAAGGAGCAAGTGTCTTTTAATTTCATGGCTGCACTACCATCGTCCACAGTGATTTTGGAGTCCAAGGAAATAAAATCTGTCACTGCTTCCACTTTTCCCCTTTCCATTTGTCATGAAATGATGGGACCAGATGCCATGATCTTGGTATTTTGAATGCTGCATTTTAAGCTGTTTTTTTTTTTCACTCTCCTCTTTCACCTTCATCAAGAGGCTCTTTAGTTCCTCTTCACTTTCTGCCATTAGAGTGGCATCATCTGCATATCTGAGGTTGTTGACGTTTCTTCGAGAAACCGTGATTCTAGCTCGTGACTCATGCAGCTCGGCGTCCCGTGTGATGTATACTGCACATAAGCAGGGTGCAATACTCCTTGTCATCCTCCTTTCCCAATTCTGAACCAGGCCATTTCTCCATGTTTGGCTCTAACTATGGCTTCTTGACTTGCATACAGGTTTCTCAGGAGACAGGTAAGGTGGCCTGGTAGTCCTGTCTCTTAGGAACTTTCCACAGTTTGTTGCGATCCACACAGTCAAAGGTTTTAGTGTACTCAGTGAAGCAGATGTTTCTCCTAAACTTCCTTGCTTTCTCCATGATCCAGTGAATGTTGGCAATTTGATCTCTGGTTCCTCTGCCTCTTCAAAGCCTAGCTTTTACATCTGGGAATTCTCGGTTCATGTATTGTTTGTTGGAGCCGAACTTAAAGGATTTTGAGCATTAATTTGCTAGCATGTGCAATGAGCACAGTTGTATGGTAATTTGAAAATTCTTTGGCATGGTCCTTCTTTGGGATTGGAATGAAAACTAACCTTTTCCAGTCTTGTGGCCACTGCTGAGTTTTCCAAATTTGCTAACATATTGAGTGCAGCACTTTAATATTTATGGCTAAAAACCACCCAAGTGGTTCTAACAGAGAGGAGAGTTCGGAAAGCACTGACCTACAGCATTAGCCGTATTTTTCTCTTAAGGTCCCAGATCTCTCCAGACACCACAGAAGAAGGGTAGTATCATATTCTATTGTCTGATTTCTGAAACTTTGTCCCACATTCTTCCTTTGATTTCTATACTACCTTGCTGCTTTCAGCTCTGTCTTTCTATTGGCTGTGATTATGGATCTTGCATGTACGTGTGCTTTTTTGCTAAAACACTTGTCTCATTTGACTCAGCCTTTGGAACTTCTTACTCCATGATTATGTGGGTGTATAGAAATTGGGTGCATTTGAGATAAACTGAGAGAGAGATAGAAGTGAGGCCAGATCTTATCAGCTCTTGAATGCTGCTCTGATAATTGTGGCTTTAAGTCAATATGCAGTGGTAATTCAGAGAGAGTTTCTTGATTAGCAGAGTAAAGGAACAGAAATGAATGTTAAGAGAGTGGATGAGGGTAGGGAAGACCTGGAGGTAAGGAGATCAGCTTAGAGACTTGGAGAAAGTTTATGGGGGCGCTTCCCAAGAAGGCAGCAATAGCAGTGTTAATGAGAAGATAATCTGGGATCCATCCTTTTCAAATTCCTTACAGACTACCTGCATATTCTTTGGTGTCACTGTTGGTTTACAAAATCAAATGAACATTTCATCTTTTAAGAAGAAAGATGACGTGACTGACTCTGAATTGGTTCTGGACTAGTCATGATGTATCTGAGGTGATCAAATGAGGTCATGACGCTGGTTCCCCTCTTGACCCAGAGAACTGAAACCAAACCAAACTTTGGATCTTGGGAAGTCTCTCTCAGGGGCATGATTTTCCAGTCAACTAAACCAACCATCATGACCTAACACTGAGGAAGAACTTCTCTAACCACATTAGAAGCAGAGAAATGGACTGTCTTCTTAGGAAGCTCCCAGTGGCATCTGTTAAATGATTTCTCAGATAAACTGGCATGTTTTCTTTGGTTTTGCTTCTTGTCTAAAACTCTGTGTAAATTTAATGAGGGTAAAGTTCCTGCTAGGAGCTTCTCTGGTGGCTCAGTGGTAAAGAATCCACCTGCCAATGCAGGAGATGAAGGTTCAACACCTGGGTCAGGAAGATCCCCTGGAGGAGGAAATGGCAATCCACCTCAATATTCTTGCCTGGAGAATCCCCATGGATAGAGGGGCCTGGTGGGCTACAGTCCATGGGGTCGCAAAGAGTCTGACACAACTGGGCAATTTAGCACACCACACACAAGGAGTGACTTGTAGATAAATGTAGGACAGGTCATCAAATTTCAGGCCGCAGGTGAGTAGGGCCTATGCTTGTCTTTGTAAACAGCTTTGCTGGGGCCCAGCCCCTCTCATTCTGATGTGCCCTCTGCGGCTGCTTCCAGCCACAATAGCAGAGTCGAGCAGCTGCAACAGAGCCTCAGGTATTTACTACCTTTTCCTTCACAGCAAAAGGTTACCAACCCCTGCAGGAGACCCAGGTTCAATCTCTGGGTCGGGAAGATCCCCTGGAGAAGGAAATGGAAACCCACTCCAGCACTGTTGCCTGGAAAATTCCATGGACAAAGAATCCTGGCAGGCTACAGTTCACGGGGTCACAAAGAGTCGGACAGAAGAGCTACTTCACTTCAGTCCAGGAGAATGACTTTCTCACCAGCTTGTCATGTGGCTCTGTACATTCAGGATGTTGAAGGAAGGACAATGAAAACACCTTTATCCATTTTTTCCTGTAAAGTCAGGAAAGTCTACTTGGGAGAAACAAATTTGAGTCTACTTTTATGTGAGTGTTCTTTGAAGTTCTCCTTCTTTTCCCCCCTAGTTTTTCCTCTCCTCTCTTCTCCCCTCTCTGCCCCAGCCGCCCCCCCTCCCCCCCGCCTTCCTTCTGCTTCTTGCATCTGTGGTCTCATCTGTGATTTGTGGTACCCCTGAAACCTGTGGGCTCTGGAACCAGACTGCCCATGTTCACATCCCAGCGGGTCGGCTGACTCCTTGTACAGCCTTGACTGTGTTGGGTTTTGGTCTCACCTACGATAATAGAACCCACTGTTCAGGGTTGTTGGGACAATTGAGTTACTGCAAGGCATGACTAGGACAGTAGCTGCCTACCATCAATACTGTGTAAACATTATCTCTTAACTAGTATTGGTTTGACATGGGATCATCTACGGCCAACACTCCTTGCTGAGACTTTCAGGATTCTCACACCAGTGATGACTTATGTCAGGACAAGAGCCTGCCATCCATTTCAGGCCTCTCTGAAGTGGTTCTCAAAGTGTGGTCCCTGGACTGGCAGAATCAGCATCACCTAGGAACTTACTTGAAATGTAAATTTTCAGGCCCCCTATCCAAGATTTACAGAATCAGAGACTCTGGGTGATGTATTGATAAAGGCTTAACAACTGGCTCACCAGGAGAAAATACACTTTAGAATTTGCTGATGCCTGTGGTTTAGATTCTCCCATTATGACTGCATTCAAGCTACCAAAGCAAAATATCAAATGTGTTGTTGCTGAGTTGGAAAGAGATACACATCATCCGCCCTCCTAAGCTGATAGGGGGTCCGGCTCTAGCATGCTAGCAGACCACAGGGCTGTGTTTCAACAAGCTTTCTGGATGATTGTGCTGCACGCTGGAACTTGAACACCATTGACCTAAAGAGCTTAGTTATCAGGAGACCCGGGAAGGAAGTGTGTCAGAGGGCTTGGGCAGCAAAACTTCTAGGTGCATGTCCCACTCGGCCACTTCCTGACCCAGGCAAATGCCTGGCATATACTTAAGAATAAGCGCACATCAGTTGTCATTATTATTTTTCTGTCTTCATTCCTGCCGCAGACAACCAACACCTTCTCAAACACTTAGTGGGAGTTCTGAGGATTTTATTGCTGCCCACAATCCCCTGGGTAAACAGGGATGATCCCACTGCTGCATTCTGCAGTTAGGCCGGAAGAACTTTCCCGAGGGCTTTGTCACATTGTCTGTTGTGCTTCAGGGTGATTAGGCAAAGCGGAAAATGGCTATCACCCCCACGTTACACCATCACGCAAATAGTCAACATAAGTGTGGTGATTTGCAGAGTATTGTTGTCACACTAGGTGGGAGGCCAGGCTGGAGGGGGACTGGAGTCTCATTTTTGTCCTTTAGTATCTGAAACAACTCAGATGGGGGTCTGGCACGTTCTTCTTGATAATCCCAATTTCCATCACTGTCAAATAGCTGGGTTCCTGTGTGTAAGGGAGTCTAGCGAGCACAGAGGCCAGGGTGGTAAACCTGAACTGTAACCGACTGTCCTGAACTGTGCTGAGCCTACCCCGGCCCCCACCTCCACCTTCACAGCAGCGTCTACGCTGGTCCTCCTCTTGGTCTTCCTTTGTGGTGGATGACCAGCCCAGTGTCCACCTCCACATCCTCCTTGTGAACAGAGCCAATTTGTTCACACATGGGAGAAAATGTGCTTAGGGAAAGTGGGTCCCTCAGTTACGAACTTGGATTCCAGTGACATCTAATAGAACTTTCTGGAAGGGGGCAGCAGTCTCTATCCGAACTGTCCCTTCTAGAGACCTCTGGTTACATGTGGCTATCGAGCCTTTGAAATGTGGCTTGTGAACCCAAGCAACTGAATGCCTTTCTTTTTTTTTTTTTTTCTGTACTAAGCAACATGTGGGATCTTAGTTCCCTGACCAGGCATCGAAACTGCATCCGCTGCAGTGGAAGCCCGGTGTCTTTGCCGCTGGACTGCCAGGGAAGTCCCTGAATTGCTAATTGTGACTCATTGTCATGTAACTCTAAATCACTTCATGGTGGATAATGGCTACCATGACGGATGGCACAAAGACACCAAACCGTGATGGCTCAGGTCCTCTTTGCCAGGTATTGTCAGACATGGCCCCCTGGCCCAATCCTGACCTCCAGGCTCTGGTGCAAAGGGATGTGAGCGTCTCGGAAGGACTTTTCTCCTTGATGATGGAGAGGGATGCACCAGGAAGCACTTGTCCTTCTCACCCCCTGCCTTGTCCCCTGCCCACACTTCCCTCCCTGCCCTACACGTTGTCACGTGTAGTGTGAAGCTTGCTGGCTTGGCAACCCTCTTGTGTTGATGAGAGGGTGATATTAATAAATGAAGATGATAAAAACGAACATTTATGGGAAATTCCCTGGTGGTCCATTGGTTAGGACTCTGCGCTCTCACTGCGGAGGGCCCGGGTTCAATCCCTGATCAGGGAACTAAGATCCCACGTGCTGTGTAGACAAAAACAAACCCTCTAACGTTCATGTAGTGTTTCTCATATATCAGGCCCTGGCCAAGCAGTTTGTACACACTAATTTAATAATTTAATACTAACCAATTTAATGCTGGCAAGACCCCTGGAAGGGAGGTGCTAAGTTACCTCCAGTTTCACAGAGGACAGAACTGAGGCTTGAGTAGTTAACTGGACAGAAGTCCCACAACCAAGAAGCGCCACAACTGGGATTTGAACCCAGAGACACCGAAAGCGGAGGCTATGCCTCTCACTGTGACACCATCCTGCCTGTCTAGAAGCAAGAGAACGGCATAACCCTGGAACCACCAAGTCACTAGACTTCTTGGTATGTGAGACGAATACACGTCCTTGTGTTTAAGCCACTTCAGGCTGGGTTTCCTGTGACTTGCAGCCTCAAACATCCTGACTGATATCGTATCTTTGAGTGAGTCTCTGTCTTTTGGAATTCCCGACCATGCTGGTCCATGGAATCATGCCTCCGCCAGGGGCTGACTCACTGCTGACACAGATTAGGAAACCATCCCAACGTCAGGGAAGAACCATCTATCTGAGGCCTGGGAGCCCCGGTGTTGAAATATCTAGTTGGAGACGCTCACAGGGGGATTCTACCTGTGCTTACCTAGGAGCTCGAATTACCGCAAAGTGTGGCCTTTCTGCTCCTGCCCTTATCTCTGATTCTGATAAATGAAGCTTGTCAGAGGTAATGTGGAAGAGAGAAACTCAGAGAGACAGGGAGACTTGAAAAACATCTGTAACGGCCGCAGTGCAGATTCTTCAAGTCTATTCATTATGTTCTCATCGTGGAGTCGATGTCTGGGTTCCCCCGTCTCCCAAGCCTTCCTCTGTGACTAAGAATTCAGGCTGACTTGAAGTTGTGTTTTACTGGAAAGGAGGGTGATTGTCTCCTGGGGTTGATGAAAATTTGGAAACCTATGAATGTTCGATCCATTCCATCAGAAATAAACACGGGCTTAGGGGGAAAATGCGGAGACGCTCTTGACCAGGACAGTGTGGGACACATTGAGCTGGGTCAAGGCAGGTGTCAGAGGAAGTCCCCAGACTTCTGTCCCTAGACTCGCCCTTCCTTTGCCTGTGGCTGGGGGCCCCTATCTTCTTCTCCATTGCTCTTATCCCTGCCTCCCCAACCTGGTATTTCTGGTATTTCTCTCTTTTTTTTTTTAAACTATATTCCAGGATTAAGTGGGTTTCCCAGGTGGTGCTAGTGGTAACGAACGTGCCTGCCAATGCAGGAGACATACGAGATGCAGGTTTGAGCCCAAGATCCCCTGGAGGAGGGCATGGCAACCCACTCTAGAATCCCTGCCTGGAGAATCCCGTGGTCCGAGGAGCCTGGTGGGCCACAGTCCATGGGGTCACAAAGAGTCAGACACAACTGAACTGACTGAGCACATAGCACAGGACAGGGTTAAGCAGAATCAGGGCCGCAAGGGCAGGATACCCGCGATGGTCCCAGAGGAGGGAAGAGCAAGCCTGAGGGCCAGACCATCCTGGGTCCATCCTTCACTCTCTGTGTCCCTTGCTCAGTCAGCAAAGAATCATGAGCACGTACTGTTAAAGCACCAGAGAGACGATGGTGACCAAACTCTGGGAGAAAAAAAAAACAAACTCTGGTCCAACTGCTGCAGGACGCTGCTGGGGTTTTACTATTATTTGGCTGCATCAGGTCTGAGTTGTGGTGGGATCTACGTTGTGTCACAGGGGGTCTTTCAATGAGGCGCCCAGGCTCTGGAGCATGCGGGCTTATTTACTCTGTGGGCATGTGAGCTCTTAGTTCCCCGGCCGGGGATCGAACCCAGCCTCCAGCATCGCAAGATGGACTCTTTATCACTGGACCACCGGGGAAGTTCCCCTGCTGGGGTTTTAGTTTTTAATCTGATTTGAGTATTTGGTGTATCCAAAGACCCAACATTATTTCAAATCTACAAGATAAATAAGTGACTTTCTCATGGGATGTGGGTAGGTGACAAACACAAGCCCCGGATCCTCACAAGTTCTTCTCTCACCATGAGCCCCTCGTGGTAGAGACTGGAGGAGCCCCTGGCAGCCTGTGCGATCCCACTGGTTACCCTTTGAAGTAAAAAAAAAAAAAAAAAAAAAATCTCAAGATCAAAGGAAATATTTGGCTGAACCCAGTTATTTGGCCTTGATCTGCTAGAAATCTTAATTTAATTAGTAATATAAACTGTGTGAAGACTTCACTTTTCCAGCTTGGTTTAGCATATATCATTTTTTTTTTTTTTAATTTCTGAGTGAACTGAAACAAACAAAGGGGAAGAAAATGTAAAAACATCTCCCGTAAGACACGCACTGTGCGATACTTTGATCTCGTGTGTATTTTTCAGTAGTACTGACCCAAATTTGTATAATTTTCATTCTGGGCTTGTGTGTGTGCCAAGTCACTTCAGTCATGTCCGACTATTTGTGACCCCATGAACTTCCCCAGGCTTCTCTGCCCATGGGATTCTCTGGGCAAGACTATGGATTGGATTGCCACTTCCTACTCCAGAGGATCTTGCATGACCCAGGGATTGAACCCACAACCCTTGTGTCTCCTGCGTTGGCAGGTGGGGTTCTTTACCACTAGTACCACCTGGGAAGCCCTTGATTTTCATTCTACTCTCAGTAAGAAGTTAGTGTGGGAAATATTTTAGACTAAATTATCTTCTTGTGTTCCAGACAGGCAACCTTCTCAGACTCTGTGATGTTTGAAATAATAGCATTTTAGGAAGGAGAGTATAAGCATTATGGCATATTCCATAGGTCAGGCACTTTCTATATGTTTAAAGAATGCAGTCCTTAACAAGAACCTGTGACCTAGGCATTCCTCTCTCTAGTTTGTGGAAGAAGTGAGGTGACATTCCTGCAGACACACAGCTTGTATGCATGGAGCTAAGCCTTGTCGCCAGCAGGTGCTAAGCCCTGGTCTGTGTTCATAGCCCACTGTGAATTTAGATCTGCGTTTAGACCTTTAGAGCATCAGAGCTAAAGCAATCAGCTGAACGTTAAATCCTGCAGTTAAAATCCCTGAAGGAGCACAGATAAAACCCAGGCCACTAACTCTCTAGAGGGTGGTCTTTTCTCTTGCATCTCTTCAGATGGTCAAGAATGTGAAAAGTTGTCCCAAATGAATGAAGCCACCTTTGGGGTCCTTGAAGAAACTCTTCCATTTCAGGGTCCTAGCAAGGAGGCTTCTAGGGCAGTCTTGGCCCAAGATAATGGATCTCCTTATTTTTATTTGTGTATGGAGTGTGTGTGTGTGTGTATAAGCTATCTAGCCTCCTCCATGGGACAGTATTCATTTTAGAGATAAGTCTTAAACATTTTGTTCCAAGGAAGAATACACGTGGAAGTGCAGATGCCAAGATTTCAGCCCTGATCTATTTCATGCCAAACCTATTGTTTACTGTTACACAAACATGGTCAGGATTTGGAGGCTATCATTTGAGTTCACCAAATCCCACAACAGAAAGTTTCCAATGACTCTGGAAATATATAATATAGCTAGATCTTGAGCAAGAATTGGAAGCTCCTGCTCATAATTTTTCTTTTCACTTTCACCTGTTAATAGAAGACAGAGAATGATTGTGTGACTGCTAATACTGATGAGGTAAATGCTCCTTTTCTTAATAGGACCAGGCTCTTTTAAAAAGACACGAAGAAAGACACGAGAAAGAAGGAGGGAACTGACAAGCTACTTTTGAGAAACTCTCAGCAAACAGATCAGTCTCTCCTCCTTATTTAAGAAGTCTGACTCCCTCTAGAGAAGCTTCCATTGACTCACCTCCAAGGGATCTCCCATGGACCCTTTTTCAACAGTTTGCAATGTAAACTTGCATGACTTGGCTGGAGTTTACAGAAATTCAAAGCTATTTGTACCCGCCCCTATCCTGACACCACCAGCATTTCTTTAGCTGGGAAATTTTTAAAGCTTCTTACCGGAATTTGTTTCATGTGGTTAAAATCCCC
This sequence comes from Cephalophus harveyi, assembly GCA_006410635.1. Taxonomy (NCBI): domain Eukaryota; kingdom Metazoa; phylum Chordata; class Mammalia; order Artiodactyla; family Bovidae; genus Cephalophus; species Cephalophus harveyi. The sequence continues at coordinate 753,729 of SJYT01075170.1, forward strand.
AACAAGTAAAATGTGAGCCTGGCATAAAGGATCATTTTTGTTTTAGAGCCACATTCAAAATAGCAAGTGATAATGAGATACGTGCCCTTGTAAGGAGGCCCCTAGTTCCCATCCCCTAATGAGTTCCTTGAAATCTATTTGAAATTCAGAATCTAACAAGTTTGCAACAACATGTTGTTTGTCATTTGTGCTAAGCACTATTCCAATGCCCCCTTGGAAATATGGAGGGAACGGGGATCGTACTCCAAACTGTGTGCAACATTCCATTGCATTTGCAAAGGAATACTGTCTATTGAATCTAGTGGCCAAAATGAACTGATGATTGTTGGGGCTGAGTGATGAATACTTAGGGCGTCATCATTCTTTCCTCCAGGCTGTGGTGCCAGTTTGGAACTTTCCTTACTAAAACAAGGAAAAGGAGAGAGAAAACAGTGCCAAGAAAAAAAATGATCATGGCCCTCGTTTGGGGCTGTTCTCAGAACCTTCGAGAAGAGCTAAACAGAAGCACGACTTCCATTTAGTTCCAATTCTTCTTTTAAGGAAACCTTAAAAATATTTCCTGGAACTTTAAACACACTCAAAAACTATTTCAACACAGCTCAGCCTGGGAGGAGTCAGAGAGGGCAAGAGTACAAGACGGTTGAGAAAGTCTATGACATATCGTTAGCAGCTGATTGAGATGGTTTCCAAATAGCAACAGGACCTGAAGGTTAGAAAAATGGACCAACACCAGTGATGCTGAGATGAGTTATGTGGCTGCTACGTACTGGAATTTACCTGGGAGCCAAAAGAGAGAGCTTCGGTTCTAGGGTCTTAATTATCATAAATACTTCAGGTCTGGCTCTCTGGCATCACTGTATGTCCCACGCCTTCCAGACAAGCAGAAGGAACACTCATGCTTTAAGGCAGATTATTCTCTGTTTCAGATTTTCCAGTGGAAAAAGGAATGTACGTTAGGCAGATTACTGTACCTTCCCTCTGTCACGCCAGGGTAAGCTTCCTAGAGCAGCTAATTCTCCTCCTGCAGGACTGGCCTCCTGCAGCTCCCAGCCATCAGCTGGTGAGGCAGAATTCCTTCCTTCTCCGAGGCACCTGTGGCCCCAAAGACGCCCCTTCCACCTGGGGCGGCGCCCAGCTGATCGAGCGCTCCAGTGCCCTGGAGGCTCAGAGGACTGGAAACAACGGGACTGGATGCTCGCGGGGCGTCTGGAGGCTGGCGAGTCCCATCCTGCCTGCCACTCTGCCATCTCCAGGGATCACCCAAGTGCCGGCCCCCGGTAACCTGTCTCCTTGGCCTCCTGCCGCTCTGTGGCTTTCCCATCCACGGGCTTCTGACTCCTCTTCTGCTCCCATGCCAGCTGGTCCCATTGGGCTGTCTGGGTCCTGGCTACGAGGTGGATAATCCCTTTTGCATCCTCAGAGTTTTCCAAGGATGCAAACCTTAACTGAAATCTGGCTTGCTTTCTACTTCTCTATTTTCCATCAGCCCGGTTGGGGATTTAGGGTTAAGTCAGTCCTCTCCTCCCCAACCCGTCCCCCCCCCCAATCATTTGCAATCCATCACTCTTCTTCCTTTTGGAAAATAATCCCCCATCTGTTGACTTCTTGACATTGTGTAATTCCTCTCTTTCCTCCTTTTTGTCTCCTTTTGGGATGTCCTGGTGATTGCTCCCTCCCTCTTCTCCAATTCAATTAAGATGTGACTCTGTGTATGTGTGTGTATACCTATATACTGTCAAGACCCTGGCTGCAACATCTGATGACCTGGATTCTAATTTCTGCTTTGTATGCACTTGTTTGCGTGACTTTGGCCAAGTACCTGAATGTTTTTAAGGTTTTTAACTCTTCTGGAAAATGCAGATGGATAACGGTAGTTGTTATAGCATGTAGTAGTTGCAAGGATGCAGTGAGAAGACCCATATATGGCGATTGGCATGGTTCCGGCATAACTTGAGAATTGTTAACTATGATCACACTGGGCTGCTTGTTTCCCTTCCCAAATCCCACCAGCTGGGGAAACTTCAGTGTTCTTTGGAATGACCCAAGCTGTTCCCCACCAGCGATCCCTGCCTTCTTTGAATCGGGGCATCTCTGCCGCGCCCCCATCCCGCTTCTTTATGACAATGTCCTGGTCTACACTTCACTGCCAGGGCCACTGTCTTCTTATCCATCATATCCTTGCCTCTTTCTTTTGTCTATTTTAAAATTTTTATTTCCCCGTGTGGCCTGCGGGATCCTAGCTCCCTGACCAGGAATTGAACCCATGCCCCCAAGCATTGGGAGCCCAGAGTCTTAACCACTGGACTGCCGGGGAAGTCCTGTCCTTGTCTTTCTGTATCACCAGGTGGAACCCTTCAGCCTTGGTCAGATGACTTATTTTCCTTAAACCTATACAGGCTGTGCTGTATAGGTAATTATCTCATATAAATGTCAGGCTTGTTCTAAGGTTATATTTTCATAATTCTTCCACTGGAAGGATGGACATGGGACTAAACTACTCCCTTTGGGAAGAATCTTACCCTCTACCTCTCATCTGGAGACTGGGCCCTGGGTCAGGAGTGGCCCTGATCCCGGGGGGTGATCATCTAGAACACTCTTGGCAGAGAAGCAGGGTGGCACTCTCACATGGCAATGGCCCAGTAGGGAGGACACCAGGAAGTAACCTCCAACATCTGAATTCAGTGCCTGAGCTCAGACAAAGACCCTGGAGTCCTGGGACAAACCCAGCTGTGCTTCTGTGCTTCCTTGACTTTCTTCGATTTCTCCTAAACTGGGACTTTTGGAAATTCCAGTCTGTCTCAACCCTGCTGAGTCACAACAAGGATAAGGAATTCTGTCTGAGCATGAGGCAGACTTGGAAGGTGGCTCTTTGGGAGGAGGAATGGGGACAGCAGAGGGAGTTGAATGGAGGGCTTCCTAAGGCATTTGGAATGATCTTGGCACACAGAGCCAGCAAGCTAATGGCCTTCCTGTGCCAGGGATGTGGGGAGGCAGGAAAGATGGGGAGAAGGTTTAACCTGGCTTGTGCTTGATCTTTCCCGTATTCTGAGAGGTGGCATGGCCCTTTCTCAGGATGGAATGGGGAGGAAGGGAGAAGAAACTCTGAGAGATACTGGGAGATAAGAACATGACCACATACTTTTGTCCATGCGGCTTGAGGTTTTATGAATTCCCAGAGCAATAGAAAAGATACAAAACACAGAAAAGATACCCAAAAGGTAACTCCTGATTGACCGTGATTCTGAAGGATGTCTTCACTATCCTCTTATAGGTAGACAATTAAGTATAAAATAGAACTATACAATATTTAAAAGAGACCGGAGAAGCTCCCCTCCTCTCACTTATCCACAGGGATCATTTCAAGACTCCCAGTGGATGCTTGAGACCACAGATAATGACAAATCCTGTGTATTATGTTTTCCCCTATATTAGCGGGCGGGTAATCTGGACAAAAGGGTGATTCACATCCCCGGTGAGACACAGGGACAGCATGAGATTTCATCATGCAACCTAGAGTAGTATGCAATTTTAAATTTATGAATTGTTCATTTCTGGAATTTTCCTTATAACATTTTTGGACTGCGGTTGACCTTGGTTAACTGAAACCATGCAAAGTGAAACCTTGGATAAATGGGAGCTACTGTATACAAAGAGCTGGGAGGTCTGCCTCTCAAACTCTGTTCATCCAATGAAAGGCCATGTGATTTAGGACAAGATGCTTAACTTGCCTCTACATTTCCTGAGGTTTAAAATAACTGCTGATTAAAAAAAAGAAAAATCTCCTTTAAGATGTCATGAAGAATAAGGGAATATTCATGTCATACTTTGAGTAACTCCAGGGAGCAAAGTGCTTTAAAAATGCCATCTGGTCTGTGAAGGTTTTAGGTATTTGAGGAGAACTATAAAATGCAGCAGGAAAAAAGTGCAGACATCTCTAGAAAGCATTGAGCTGTGTGTTTAAAGAAAACTAAAAACAATATCTTATGTTTAATAAGAAAGTGGAGTATTGGCATTGGGTAGAAAGGAAAAAAGAAGTGATAGAAAAAAATTCTTTAACACCTTATGCTCAGTTAAGTATCTTTTCATTGCCATTCCCAGAATTCCATCCTACTGTTTTTGAGTTCACAGAAGTAATTAGCTTCCTAGGGACGCAGTAGCAAAGTAGTTGGCTTCAAACAACAAAAATTACCTTTCTCACAGTGGTGGATGCTGGAAGTCTGGGTGGGGATGGTTTCTTTTATGGGCTCTGATGGAGAATCTGGTCCTTCCTTGTCTCCTAGCCATTGTCTGTGATTCTCGGTGTTCCTCGCTTGCAGATGGATGACTTTAATTTTTTTAAAAAATTTTATTTTATATTGGAGTATTGGAAGCAGGAGGAAAAGGGGATGACAGAGGATGAGATGGTTGGATGGCATCACTGACTCAATGGACCTGAGTTTGAGCAAGCTCTGGAAGATAGTGAAGGACAGGGAAGCCTGGCATGCTGCAGTCCATGGTGTCGCAAAGAGTTGTACATGACTGAGTGACTGAACAATTGGAGTATGTTGCTGCTGCTGCTAAGTCACTTCAGTCGTGTCTGACTCTGTGCGGCTCCATAGACAGCAGCCCACCAGGCTCCCCTGTCCCTGGGATTCTCCAGGCAAGAACACTGGAGTGGGTTGCCATTTCCTTCTCCAGTGCTTGAAAGTGAAAAGTGAAAGTGAAGTCGCTTAGTCGTGTCCCACTCTTAGCAACCCCATGGACTGCAGCCTACCAGGCTCCTCTGTCCATGGGATTTTCCAGGCAAGAGTACTGGAGTGGGGTGCCATTGCCTTCCAACTAACAATGTTAAGAGAGTTTCAGGTGAACGGGACTTATCCATATGTATACACGTATCCATTCTCCCCCAAGCTCCCCTCCCGTCCAGGCTGCCACAAAACACAGGGCCGAGTTCCCTGTGCTCCACAGTACGTCCTTGTTGGCTATCCATTCAGACACAGTGCTGTGCACATGTCCATCCCAAATTGCCACTCTGTTTCCCCCAACCTTCCCTCACCAGCAACCTCAAGTTTATTCTCTAAGTCTGTGAGTGTTGGATGACCAGTTCTGCCTCTTTCATCACAAGGTCTTCTCCCTGTGACTCTCAGCATCAAAACCCCGCTTCTCTTATAAGGACAACAGTCATACTGGATTACAGTCCACCCTAACAACCTCTTCCTCGTTTGCAAAGAACTGATTTCCAAATAAAGTCACATTCACATGTGTTGGGGATGGCTAAGACTTCAATGTATTTTGAGGAGAGGACACACTTCAACCTACAATACTGACCAACTTAAAACTAAATCTTCACTTTGCCTGGGTGACGAAGGCAAGTCTCTGTGTGGGTGAGGCATCTCGGGGGCACCTTCCAGGGCAGGCAGGAAGCCCAGGGTCTGAGCTGCAGGGATGTGAATTGTGCTGTGCGTGCCTTTATGCAACTTTTCCCTGGGTACCACAGTGCCCTCAACTAGCCACCCCCCGCCCTGCCTCAGATGTCCTTCTGCTTTCTGTCCAAGACATTCATTTTTAGTTTAACAGATAAATCAAATACTTTAAAATGAGAGTTAGTTGGAAGGGGGGACCTATGTATACAGACAGCTGATTCACTTTGTTGTTCAGCAGAAACTAACCCAACGTTGTAAAGCAATTATACTCCCATTTAAAAAAATGGACTTGGTTAAATAAAAAGGTCAAATGTATTTTTTTAAAAAAAGGTCAGAACATGCATTCTTGGCCTCTTGCACTCTGCTTCATTTTCCTCGGCTCTATTTGTCACAGCCACAAAAGAGTTCTCTTGACCTTCTGCAGCAAAGAGAGCATGCCCCCCTCCCCAGAGAGGATGCCTTCGCTCAGCTGGAAGCACTGGTGATGTCAGATGCATTACAAAATTAAATGCCTTCTACTGCTAAATCTTATTTTAAAGCTTCTCTGAGTCTCCTGCATTTTCTTGTGTATGATTATCACCAGGGGTGATGGGGTGGGAGGAGAGGAGGAAAGACAGGGGAGGACACTTCCAGAAGAGTGCATGCATGCCTGTATGCTCAGTTGCTCGGTCGTGTCCAGCTCTTTGCAACCCCATGGACTGCAGTCCGCCAGGCTCCTCTGTCCATGGGATTCTCCAGGCAAGAGTACTGGAGTGGGTTGTCATTTCCAGGGAATCTCCTCAACCCAGGGATTGAACCCGCATCTCCTGCACTGCAGGCAGCTTCTTTACCACTGAGCCACCAGGGACAATTCCAAGACTCGCTGTCACCTCCAGCCTGACAGTCTTGGTTCACATTCTCATGCAGGTTCATGTATCTGAGTACAAGGTCAATTCTGGATGGCTGGAGTCAGCTACTTTTTAGCTTCTGCTGCCAGAAAATGGATTATTTTTCCTTCAACAAAATGTGAACACGGTGGCCTCTCATTTTTGCAAAAACAATATGCTTTTGACAGTATTAATGAAATGACTCCAGTTTATCCAAGTTGATGAAACCTTCGGCTGTTCACTCCTGTCTGCTTTGACTGCAGTGCCCCCTAGTGGATACTTTTCTAACAAGGTTCTCAGGGTTGATCACTTGCCAGAAATAGAAGAATGCATTTTAGCAAACATTATTTTCTAAAGTAGGTCTGTATTTTTTTTTCCAACGAAAGTTCGCTTCAATATATGACAAAATTATGTATATGTATAATCCTCTGATTGTTCACATGAAATTCTCTGCACGTCCCCTGCTAATTTCAGGAAAGGAGGGAGAAGGAAGGGAGATTTAATGAAACAAGCACAGAAGGAAATGACCATGAGGACTTCAGAACTGTGCTTGGTAACATGATGTATGTGTCTGCTGCTGCTGCTAAGTCGCTTCAGTCGTGTCCGACTCTGTGCGACCCCATAGACGGCAGCGCACCAGGCTCCCCCGTCCCTGGGAATCTCCAGGCAAGAACACTGGAGTGGGTTGCCATTTCCTTCTCCAAAGCATGAAAGTGAAAAGTCAAAGTGAAGTCGCTCAGTCGTGTCTGACTCTTCGCGACCCCCTGGACTGCAGCCTACCAGGCTCCTCCGTCCATGGGATTTTCCAGGCAAGAGTACTGGAGTGGGGTGCCACCGCCTTCTCCGGATGTATGTGTCTAAAAAAACAAAAACTCTGGAAATACGGTATAGTGAAGCTTTAAAACTGAGATTTACATGACTAAACAATTTTTAAAACAGGATAAGGATATGAATTTCTGCAGCCAAGTCTGACCTTTATTTTCTGCCTGAGGGCTTGTGACAAGTACATGGGGAGGAAACAGCGGGTCCCCAGATAAAGGCCACTTTCTTACTGCTTTGCATAAAGATGTTCTGCCCTGAACTTTATCCCCGTTTTAATCAGCAACTCCTGGGATCTCCAGCTATTCTGTGGACTCCGGCTCCTTCTGGCCCACAATTAGGGTGGAGGTGAAGGCCCTGGCCTCACTTCCTGGCTCTGTAGCTTCTAGAAGACTGTGAGGCTCAAAGTCTAGGGATTCAAGTAAGTATTATCTTGTACAGGAAACAGATTGGGGTGTGAGTGGGGGGTTCTCAAGTCCTGTCTGAAGCTATCGCATAGATCCCCACACTTGAGATTTTACAAACAAGCCAAAAAGGAAGGAAAGTTCTAAATGGGGGATTAAAGAATGACTGCTAATTAAAAAATGTTTTCTTCAATAAATGGCATTAAAAGTAGTAATTACACAATTACTATCCACATTAGTTCATTAAAGAGAGAACAATTTAATACAAAAGATGAGATGTAATTATAGATGGACATTTCATCCAAAGGAAGTTGTGTTATATATGTGTGTGTGTATATATATATATATAATATATATTAATATGTATGTATAATATATATATTAATATGTATATGTATTCATATGTATGTGTTGTTGTCCTTCCTTGTCTTTCATTTCACCATGGAACAAGGAAAAGTTTGTTATGAATTGGCAGCTGTCTGTGGACTAACTTTGGGGAACTCTGATCCTGAACTGTGACTCTCCCTGGTATTTTGGAATGCATCTCTACTATGTGATTTCTTTGGAACTGAGACGCAGGGCCCACTGTTGTATAAGGAGAGATGAACCGTGAAAAAGAGAATCTACCCTCCAGGGTTACAGAATTTGTCCCTGCTGGGCTCTGCTTGCTGTGGAGGGTACATGAGAAAGTCAGATCACTGAGAACCCTGGGGACCGCAGGACCCAAAGACAACCGCCTAATTAATCCTCTCGGGTTAGTGCAGAAACGCGTGTAGAGTATCCCGGACAGATGGGCTATGCTCACGCTCAGGGCCCAAGCACTCTTGTACATGGCAATGCTAACCTCCGTAGCACTCACACTTGAAAAGGAAATCCTCAGACTCAGAATAAGCAATTTACAGCCAGAGTGGGTCTAAAATCATGCAGTTGAATTTCCCCATATTACAAGGTCACTACTTCACCTGGAAGAGGCAAAGGACAAGCACAGATTCAGTAAGATGCTCTGTGAAGGGGTGGGCATTCCCCTGTAGGCACCAGTGCCCAATGATGGAGACTTGAATGCAGATCCCCTGGGGATGGTGGATGGCTGCGCTGGGCTCTCCTGACTCTTGCCCTTACACTTAACCCCACCCCCTGGGGCTCACTCTCTACTAGGAGCCCTGTGAGCCCAGGAAAACACAACAGTAGAGAACTTTCTTGAGAGCCTTCTGCTAGGCTTGGATCAGTTATTTTAGAGTCTAAGCTTTCTCTTATCCAAGCCCTTATTTTACAAATATTTAATTGTTGGTTTTCTTTTCAAATTTAGTTCCCTTTTCACATGTATTCTTCCAAATGGGCCACAGTGTCCCAACGTCCAGTTGACACCAAATACTCACATAATTTATGGATTCTCCTATTCTGTGCATTTTGGGAGTTAATGCATTGCATACTATTACTCACAATTTTCTTTTTTAATTAATTTTTCATTGAAGGATAATTGCTACACAATGTTGTGCTGGTTTCTAACATACATCAACATGAGTCAGCCATAGGTACACACATGTCCCTTTCTCTCTTGAACCTTCCTCCCACCTCCCACCCCATCCCATCCCTCTGGGTTGTCACAGAGCACCAGGCTGAGCTCTCTGTGCTACGCGGCCACTTCCCGTTAGCTATCTGCTTACACATGCCAATGTTTCTGTTTCGGTGCTACTCTTTGAATGTGTCCCACTCTATCTTTCCTACCAATCCTTTGGCCACCTGATGCGAATAACTGACTCATTGGAAAAGACCCTGATGCTGGGAAAGATTGAAGGCGGGAGGAGAAGGGGACGACAGAGGGTGAGATGGCTGGATGGCATCACTGACTCAATAGACATGAGTTTGAGTAAACTCCGGGAGTTGGTGATGGACAGGGAGGCCTGGCGTGCTGTGATTCCTGAGGTTGCAAAGAGTCGGACATGACTGAGCGACTGAACTGAACTGTACTGAACTGATCTCTCCTACCAGCCACCCCTCTCCGCGCCCCCCGTGTCCACAAGTCTGTCTGTTCTCTATGTCTGGGTCTCTATTCCTGCCCTGCCATTTTTCTAGATACCAAGTGTATGTGTTAATATATGATATGTATTTTTTCTCTTTCTAATTTACTTCACTCTGTACAACTGGCTCTAGGTTCATCCACCTCACTAGAACAGACTCAAATGCATTATGTTTTATGGCTGAGTAATATTCCACCATATATATGTAGCACACTTCTTTATCCAGTCATCTGTTGACAGACATCTAGGTTGCTTCCGTGTCCTGGCTATTGTAAATAGTGCTGCAATAAACACTGAGGTACATGTGTCTTTTTCAATTATGATTTTCTCAGGGTATTTGCCTAATAGTGGGATTGCTGAGTATTCATATGGTAGTTTTATTCCTAGTTTTTAAAGGAATCTCCATATTGTCTTCCATAGTGGCTTTATCAATTTACATTCCCACCAACAGTGTAAGAGGCTTCCACTTTCTCCACATCCTCTCCAGCATTTATTGTTTGTAAGTTTTTTGATGATGGTCATTCTGACCAGTGTGAGGAGATACCTCACTGAAGTTTTGCTTTGGAATTCTCTAATAATAAGTGACGCTGAGCATTTTTTCTTGTGTTTATTAGCCATCCGGATGTCTTCTTTGGAGAAATGTCTGTTTTGGTCTTCTGCCCATCTTTGGATTGGATTGTTTGTGTTTCTGTTCTTGAGATGCATAAGCTGTTTGTACATTTTGGAGAATAATCCTTTGTCAGTTGCTTTACCCATTCTAAGGGCTGTCCTTTCATCTTGTTTATGATTTCATTTGCTTTGCAAAAATTTCTCAAGTTTAATTAGGTCCCATTTGTTTATTTTTGTTTTTATTTACATTACACTAGTAGGCGGTTCACAGAAGATCTGGCTGTGATTTATGCCAATAAATGTTGTGCCTATGTTTTCCTCTAAGAGATTTATAATTTCTGGTCTTACATTTAGGTCTTTAATCCTTTTTGAGTTTACCTTTGTTTACAGTGTTAGGAAGTGATCTAATTTCATTCTTTTACACATAGCTGTCCAACTTTCTAAGCACCGCTTGTTAAAGAGACTATCTTTTCTCCATTGTATAGTCTTGCCTCCTTTGTCAAAGACCTGGTGCCCACAAGTGTGTGAGTTTTATCTCTGGGCTTTCTATCTTGTTCCATTGCTCTACGTTTCTGTTTTTGTGCCAGTACCATACTGTCTCGATGACTGTAGCTTTGTAGTATAGTCTGAAATCAGGAAGGTTGATTACCCCATCTCCATCCTTCTTTCTCAAGATTGCTTTGGCTCTTTTGGGTCTTTTATGTTTCCATACGAATTACGAAACTTTGTTCTAATTTTGTGAAAATGTCATTGGTAATTTGATAGGGATTGCATTAAGAGTGCTTTGGGGGTAGTATAGTCATTTTCACAATATTAATTCTTTCAATCCAATTACATGGTGTGTCTCTCCGTCTGTTTATGTCGTCTTTGATTTTTTTCATCAGTATCTTATAGTTCTCTGTATATAGCTCTTTTGTCTCCTTGGTAGGTTTATTCCTAGGTATTTTATTATTTTTGTCGCAATGGTGAATGGGATTGATTCTTTAATTTCTCTTTCTGATTTTTCATTGTTAGTGTAAAGGAATGCAAGTGATTTCTGTGTATTGACTTTGTATTCCTACAACTTTGCTAAATTCACTGATTAGCTTTACCTCTTAGTAATTTTCTGATAGTATCTTTAGGGTTTTCTATATGTAGTATCATGTCGCCTGCAAACAGTGAGAGTTTTACTTCTTTTCCAATCTGGATTCCTTTTATTTTTCTTCTCTGATTGCTGTGGCTAGGACTTCCAAACCTATGTTGAATAATAGTGGCGAGAGTGGGCACCCTTGTCTTGTTCCTGATGTTAGAAGAAATTCAGGTTTTCACTGTTGAAAATAATGTTTGCTGTGGGCTTATCATATATGGCCTTTATTACCTCAATGGTCACTTCCTTCTAGCTGATTTTCTGGAGAGTTTTATCATAAATGGGTATTGGACTTTGTCAAAAAGCTTTTTCTGCATCTATTGAGATTACCATGATTTTCATCTTTTAATTTATTAATATGGTGTGTCAAACATTCAGTGGTATGTACTGAAGAATTTGGGCATCCCTTGGATAGCGTCTGTCTACAATGCGGGAGACCTGGGTTCAATCCCTGGGTTGGGAAGATCCCCTGGAGAAGGAAATGGCAATCCACTCCAGTACTATTGCCTGGAAAATCCCATGGACAGAGGAGCCAGGTAGGCTACAGTCCATGGGGTCGCAAAGAGTCGGACACGACTGAGCAACTTCACTTCACTTCCCTTCACTTTGGATAAATCCAACTTGATCATGGTGTATGACCCTTTTAATGTGTTGTTGGATCCTGTTTGCTAGAATTGGTTGAGAATTTTTGCATCTGTGTTCATCAGTGATATTGGTCTATAATTTTCTTTTTTTATGATGCCTATGTCTGGCTTTGGTTTTCAAGGTGAGGTTGGCTTCATAGAATGAGTTGGGAGTGTTCCTTCCTCTGCAATTTTTTGAAAGAGTTTGAGAAGGATAGGCATTTGTTCTTCTCTAAACATTTGACAGAATTCACCTGTGAAGCCATCTGGCCCAAGGCTTTTGTTTTTGGGGAGATTTTTGATCATAGCTTCAATGTCAGTGCTTGTGATTGATTTGCTCAAAATTTCTATTTTTTCCCTGGTTTAGTCTTGGAAAGTTAAACTTTTCTAAGAATTTTTCCATTTCTTCCAGGTTGTCCATTTCATTGGCATATAGTTGCTCCTAATAGTCTCTTATGATCCTTTGCATTTCTACATTGTCTATCGTAAACCTCTCCTTTTTCATTTCTAATTTTGCTGATTTGAGTCTTCTCCCTTTTTTTCTTGATGAGTCTGGCTAATGATTTGGTACTTTTATCTTCTCAAAGCACTAACTTTTAGTTTTATTGATCTTTATTATCATTTTCTTCTGCTATGATCTTTATGATTTCTTTCCTTCTGCTAACTTTTGGGGTTTTTGTGCTTCTTTTTCTAGTTGCTTTAGGTGTAAAGTCAAGTTGTTTATTTGATGTTTCTCTTGTTTCTTGAGGTAGGCTTGTATTGCTATAAACTTCCCTCTCAGAACTGCTCTTGCAGCATCCCATAGGTTTTGGGTCATTGTGTTTTCACTGTCATTTTTTTCTAGGTTTTTAAAAAATTTCCTTTTTGATGTCTTCAGGGACCTATTGGTTATTTAGAAGCATGTTGTTTAGCCTCCATGTGTTTGTGTTTTTTACAGTTTTTCTTTTTCTTTTTTTATTCCTGTAATTGATATCTAGTCTCACAGCATTGTGGTCAGAAAGATGATTGACAGAATTTCAATTTTCTTAAATACACCAAGGCTTGATTTGTGATCCAAGATGTGATCTATCCTGGAAAATGTTCTTTGTACACTTGAGAATAAAGTCTATTCTTCTGCATTTGGATGGAATGTCTTGAAGATGTCAATTAGGTCTATCTGGTAAAATGTGTCATCTAAGGTTTGTGTTTTCTCACTTTCTGTTTTGATGATTTGTCCGTTGGTGTAAGTGGGTGTTAAAGTCTTCTACTATTATTGTGCTACTGTTGATTTCCCATTATGTCTGTTAATGTTTGCCTTATCTACTGAGGTGTTCCAATGTTGGATGTATAAATATTTACAATTATTATGTCTTCTTGGATTGAGCCCTTGACCATTATGTAGTGTCCTTCCTTATCTCTTGTAATATTCTTTATTTTAAGGTTTGTTTTTTTTTTGACATAAGAATTGCTACTCCAGATTTCTTTTGATTTCCATTTGCGCGGAATATCTTTTTCCATCCTTCACTTTCAATCTGTGTGTGTCTCTAGGTTTGAAGTAGGTCTATAATGGACAGCATATATATATGGGTCTTGTTATGTATCTATTTATCCAGTCTGTGTCTTTTGGTTGGAACACTTACCCTACTACATTTAAAGTAATTATTGATATGTATGTTCCTATTTGCATTTTCTTAATTGTCTTAATGAACAATATTTTTGTTTTCTTAATAGTCTGAGAACAACAACAAAAAGAACTAGGAAAAAAAAAGAATCCCAGATAACTGATCAATGCAATATTAGGTAAATAGTAACAAGTGCAAAGGAACACACACACACACACACACACACACAACCAAAACAGCCCAAAGAAAACAAAGTAAAGAGAGTGACCTAGTGAACCAGACAAAACCAAAACTGATGTCAACAAATTAAAAACAACAATAGCTGAAACACAGAACAGAAAACAAGACCAAAGCCTGGCGCCTACTGAAGAATAAAGCGAAGAGAACAAAAGTGACAAAAAGAAAGAGAAAAATAGAAGTACATAAAAATGATATATGTATATATATATATATATATATATATGAGAAAAACTACACCAAGAAAAGAACAATAAGAGAAACAAAACAAATGAAAAAAAAAAAAAAAAAAAACCAGGGGGGAGGAAAAAACAAAAACAGCAGCAAAAACAA
>SJYT01075170.1:767897-857091 GCA_006410635.1 Cephalophus harveyi
AAAAAAAAAAAAAAAAAACCAGGGGGGAGGAGAAAACAATAACAGCAGCAACAACAAATCCTATAGAACCACAAAAAGTCAATGTAGAGGTTGAAGTATACAAAGGAAATAAAAAATGTAATTAAACAAAAATCCTCAAAAACTTAAATGGATGTAATAATAATAACAACAATCATAGTAACAGAGAAAAGGGGGAAAAAAACTTCATAATCAACTACAGAATAAGTCAAAATATAAGAACAAGAATAAATATTTTTCTCGGGTCTCAGCTGTCAGCATCCTTTTCCTTGCTTTGATTCACAGCCCACCTTCATCTTCCTAGGAGCCCTCCAATACTGAGGCTGGTCTCTTGACCTGCTGTGGGGACAGTTCAGACTCTGATATGGCCCTACTTTGGAGTGTTCTTGCTTCCAATGTCCACAGCTGTGGGGGCTAGGGCATTTTCCTTTGTGGGAACACTCATTGTCCTTTCACATATTCCATAGACACAGAGGCTATCTAGTTGATCCCGTGGATTTAACATGCACCTTGTACAGCTAGTAGAGAGCTTTTTGATCCTCTTCCTTAGCCACTCCATTCTTGGAGCTCAACTGTGGTTTTATCCCTATCTCTACTTGTGGGTCATTCATATGAGTTTGCTCCTGAGACTTCCCTGGAGGACTTGGGTCTGCCCCAGTGAGGACAGGCAAGGAGGTGGCACAGCTGCTTAGATTGCAGGGACCCTGGCAGTGCCAGGTACATAGGAAAACCAGTGGCCTAGGGCACAGGAGATATGGCACTATTAGAATCTTTGTATAGCCTCTGGCAGCTGGTGTTCAAAGGGCTTCCCTAGCTGGTCCTTCTCTACTGTTTGGTGAAGCAGGCATTCAAAGTGCCACCCTCTCTGAGGTCTTTCTGTTGGTTAGCTGCCAGTGCTGCTAACTAAGTGCTGACTAAGATGGGGAGAGAGAAGCTACATTGATGACTCCGCCCTCTGCACATGACTCAGCAGTAGCACCCTGCCTCCATAGCTGCCTGTCTTGCCTCTGAACACATTTTCTGCTGCAATCTGCTCCCTCCTGTTCCCTCAGACTGTCTTCCACGGTCAACAGTAGTCCTTGCCCTGGGATTGCTCTCCAGCCCCTACACTCCAGCTCCCAGCTGCTGCACATTCCAGCGGTCTTGCATCCCTTGTCTGGCATACACAGGGCTGCAGCACATATTGTGTGGTCCTCACTCCATGCAGATTGTCAAAGATCAACTGCTTCACTCTCCAACAGCCTCAGAAGCTTCCCCTTCATTCCAACTGATTGCCCCAATGCGGAGATCTCAATCCCGCTTCAGCTTTCCCACCTCCTGGGTGCAGGTCCAGTCTACTCACTCTTCTCCTCTTTTCCCATTCCTTCCTTCTTCCTACCAAGTTTTGTGTGAATCTATAGACTTCTTTCTGATGGTCAGGGACTCCTGCCAGTTCTCAGTTGGTGCTCTGGGAAGTCTTCTGCACCTGAAGATGTATTCCTGATGCGTCCATGAAGAGAGATACACTCCACATCCACCCACTCACCCACCATCTTGTTTCTTCTCCCCATATTTTTCTTGACTGTGTATCCTTCCATTTGCCTTGTCTTATGTTGCCAAGCTTTGAATCAGTGGTGTATTTCACCCAGTTAACTCAGTGTTTTGGTTTTGATGGTGTCTCTGTCATGAGCTGGATCACATCCCGTCCTCTAGTTCACATTCTAATCCCTGGAACCTGTGAATGTTGTTACTTTATTTGAAATAAGTAACTTTGCAGATCTAATTAAGTTTAGGATCTTCGAATAGGAAGATCATCTTGGATTATCTCTGTGGGTTCTAAATCCAGTGGCAAGTGTCGTTATGAAAGACACACATGGGAAAGGCATAGAGAAGGTGATGTGAAGATGAGAGCAGTGACGGGAGGGATGTGGCCACAGGCCAGGGAATGCTGGCGTCTCTCAGAAACTGGAACAAGTGAGGAAAGCATTCTTTCCTAGAGTCTGCAGAGGGCATGTGGCCCTGCCAACACCTTGATTATGCATTTCTGGCCTACAGAACTGGGGGAAAATACATTTCTATTTTATTTACCTATGCTTTATTTTGGAGAAGGCAATGGCACCCCACTCCAGTACTCTTGCCTCGAAAATCCCATGGATGGAGGAGCCTGGTAGGCTGCAGTCCATGGGGTAGCAAAGAGTCAGACATGACTGAGCAACTTCACTTTCACTTTTCACTTTCATGCATTGGAGAAGGAAATGGCAACCCACTCCAGTGTTCTTGTCTGGAGAATCCCAGGGATGGGGGAGCCTGGTGGAATGCCGTCTATGGGGTCGCACAGAGTCGGACACGACTGAAGTGACTTAGCAGCAGTAGCAGCATGCTTTATTTATTTTTATGGGCTTTTAAAATATATATATATTTTGGCCATACCACATGGCTGGTAGGATCTTGTTCCCCAACCAGGGAATGAACCCATGCCTCCTGCAGTGGAAACATGGAGTCCTAACCACTGGACTGCCAGAAATTCCTCTTTCTGTTGTTTTAATCTACCAGGTTTGTCGTCCCTTGTTGAGTTAGCCACAGGAAACTGATATAGTCTCCAATATTCTATGGCTACTTTCAACACATATGCCATGCAGGGCTAGTCATCCATTATTCTCATATTTAATGCTATTTTCCAACTGTCAACATCTTACTGCCCCTTTTAGGGCACTGATCTCAGTCCTTTGTGTATTCTCATCATTACTTTTTATGTGTCAGTTATGAGCTGTGCAATGCATAGAATTGGCGGAGGCTTCAGTTACTCTTTAGTAGTCAACAAAAATAAATTGGCTTATTTTCTAATTGACAAATTTTGGAGCAGAAGTCTGAGAAACTTATAGAATTAGGTGGTTTGGCAACTCAAAAGGAAATATGCATTACATGAAGGTATTTATGAACAATTTCACGGATTACACTTTGTAGCAGTTTAGCGTGTAGTTCAGAGAAGGCAATGGCAACCCACTCCAGTACTTTTGCCTGGAAAATCCCAGGGACCGAGGAGCCTGGTGAGCTGCAGTCCATGGGGTTGCAAAGCGTCAGACATGACTGAGCGACTTCACTTTCACTTTTCACTTTCATGCTTTGGAGAAGGAAATGGCAACCCACTCCAGTGTTCTTGCCTGGAGAATCCCAGGGACGCTAGAGCCTGGTGGGCTGCCGTCTATGGGGTTGCACAGAGTTGCACACGACTGAATCGACTTAGCAGCAGCAGCAGCGTGTAGTTTGGAACTAGACTTGTTGGGTTGGAATTCAGCTTTAGCAATTGATGGTGGGAAACTTATTCATCTTCTCTTGGTCTCAATTTCCTCATCTGGGAAGTGGGTATGATAATAAGTACTAAATGAATACCGACTCATAGGGCTTTCGGTGAAGATTAAGTGAGTTAATGATTAAATGAGTTAAAATGTGTAAAGTTCCTAGAACACCACCTGGGGAAAGCTGAGTGCCACAGAAATCATAACTATTACTAATGCATTTACACCCAAAATATACAATTAGTGTGAAAGTACCTCAAAAACGGGGAAGGACTGAGTGTTCATAACCTTAAATTATTCTTTTAGGCTAAAAGCATCAAGAAAGTGCTCCTACAGACATAGAGAACAAACTTGCAGTTGCCAAGAGAGGTAGGGGAGTGGGAGACAGATGGATTGGGAGTTTGGGATTAGCAAGATTATATTATATATAGAATGGATAAATAACAGGGTCCTGCTGTACAGGGAATTATATTCAGTATCCTGTCATAACAGTAATGGAAAAGAATATGAAAAATAATATATATATTCTGTGCTTAGTCACTCAGTCATATTTGACTCTTTGTGACCCCATGGACTGCAGCCTGCCAGCCTCCTCTGTCCATGGGAATTCTCTGGGCAAGAATACTGGAGTGGGTTGCCATGCCTTCCTCCAGGGGATCTTCCCAATTCAAGGATTGAACCTGGGTCTCCAGCATTGCAGGCAGATTCTCTACCAGCTGAGCTACCAGGGAAGCCCAAGAATACTGGAATGGTAGCCTATCCCTTCTCCAGGGGAATCTTCCTGACCCAGGAATTGAACTGGTGTCTCCTGCATTGCAGGAAGATTCTTTACCAGCTGAGCTAAATATATATATATATAAAAGTTGATTTACAATGTTGTGTTAATTTCTGTGGTACAGCAAAGTGGTTCAGTTATATATAAATGAATCATCTCTTTGGGGACCATTTTCTTCAGATAAAGTCCAAACTGTTTAGCCCTACTTCCTAGACCCTCCAGAACCTGGTCTCTGCTGGCTTTTCTTGCTCAGATGGTCATATACCTGGGACCAAACTGGAGGTACAGAGTTAGACTTCGGTACAAGTGGATTGCTCACTATCCTCTCCCAGTAGTCCTCATTTTTGCCTCTAGTCCTTGAACTACCCTCTCCATGATCAAGTAGACAATTCCACCTTTCCAAGAAAACTCAGGCCCAATCTCATTTCTTCACAAAGTCTTTCCTTACAGCCTTAAGTCTTCAATGAGTGTTCCTCTCTCTGACTCTGAAAATAGTCTTTTGGAAATTAGTCAAACTACTTGCTGAGTTATTTTCTATTACTGTCTCTAATTGTTATTGAAACTTCTATTATTAGTAATCTAGTTTAATATCTTGTGCTTATCTCCCCAACTAAATTATCACTCTTTGACAATAAGTTTTAATTTTAACTTAAAAAAAAATCAAGATAATATGTGTACATAATTTAAAATGTCATCAGTACATCAGAAAAGACTTACAATGAAAAATACCATTTTTCTACCCTTTCCTTTCCATCTTTCTTTTCACATTCCTTACAGGAATTCCCTTTCAATTCTTAGTTGGTTCTCCTGGCAAATTCCTCCATATATTATTTTTCTATCTCTAGTTCCTGAATTGTCACTTATAGGCTATCTATTGAATTTCTGCTAAGGAATATAAACATAGGGTGTTCTTCCTCCCATCATTCCCACCCCCCCCTTTCAGCTTACATTTTCCTAATAAAATCACAACTTTTGCTGTTAAATTATTTGTCAGTATTTACATAATTATGACTATATAGTATGGTTTATCACTGAGCCAAATAGAGTACATGAGCTTATTTTTTCCCTAAACTTTCATTTTGTTGTCTCTGAAACTATCTTTCATTTTATTTCCAAATGCTCTCATAAAACTAACGTGCTTGTCAGTATTATTTTCCAAATTCTCAAATGCAACATATAATCTTTCAGTTCAGGTTTTGCTAGGAAATCTTCCTCCCACAGATTCTGTTCACCTGATCTAGTCTGGGCCAGTTGTTGACTGAACTGGCAGCACCGTTGTTCCACCGGGACTTCCCTTTCTTTCCTATGTTGAACATCTTCTTTTTGGTTCCATGTCCCACTTCTCTTTGGTATTGGCCCTCATTCTGCTGGGATCCTTAAAGTTTGAAAATGTCTATTCTACTCTTACTTTTGGTGGATAGATTGGCTGGATATAAAAACCTAGATTGAGAACAATATTCCTTTAGAATTTAAAATGTTTTAGTTTTTCCTTCTGGTGTTTTCATTCTTATTCCTGATTCCATTGGTGTCTTTCCTCTCTGGATGGCTTTAGCATCTTTTCTTTATCCTTGGAGAATTTCAAGAGTCTGCTTCATTGTGATCTCTTCATTCATTGTACTTGGCATTCAGCATGCCTTTTTCATTTGAAGACTTGTGATCCTCAGGCCTGGGGAAAACTTTCTATAAACACTGGGACAATTTCTTCCTTTTAGTTCTCTTTCTCAAATTTCAGAAATGTTGGGCATCTTGTTCCAGACCTGTCTTTCTATTTCTTAATATTTTTGCTTTACTTTCTAGAATTTGCTCCATATTATATTGTAACCTTCTTATTGAAATTTATCTTAGTTTAATTTTTTTTAATTCTCAAGAAATCTCTCTTGCTCTTTGATACTTGTTATTTTATGAACAAACTCTCTTCTCTAATAGCTCTGATAGTACATACACACACACACACACACACACACATACACACACATCTGTGTCCTGCATCGTCTCTATATTCCCTGGAGTCACTTCTACCATCTCCTCCAACTCATGTACAAATTTTCTTATATACCTGGCAATCTTTGGCTGTCCTTTTGTAGTTAAGACTAAGAGATTTGAAAACAATTTGCAAGCTCTCTGTGTGGTTACAGCTGCAGGCTTCACAATTACGTCTAACTAAAATTTTGGCTAGAGGGCCAACTGGTCTTCCCTCTGATGGCTTTTTAGCCCGCCTGCAGGACTCTTACAATTGCACATGTGATTGTTTACGGCCTCCGGACTGAGAGGCACCGGAAGCTTAAAACATCCTAGGAATGCAGAGGCTTCTGAGGAGTCAAGATCATTAGAATAAAACTGATTAAGCATTTCATTGTTGAGCCAATACTTGCTGTCAAATTTTCATATCTTTTATTTGTTGATATAGTTGGTATATAGAAAAAACAAGTAGCAACATAGATCTTTGAGTTAAGTACCTTCTTTGTTATAACCCACTGTGCCTTTGTTCTATAGGGATGTAACTTTAGTGCTTTAAAGAGATGCAGATTAAAGAAAAACACTTCAGGGGAAACGAGATTAACATTCAATAAGGAAGAGAGCCAAAAAGTGTTAACAAGCCTCTTGGCCAGAAGATAATGTAAATCACCTGAGACCTTTTGTATACAAAAAGATATACAGAAAGGGTCAGGACTGCTGCCCCTGCATGACTCTGTATCTTCCATTATGTAAAATTTAGGGTATATAAACACCTTTTAAATAATAAAGTGAGAGAGGGGTTTTTGCACAAGCCTGGCCTCCCCCATGTCGATTCTTTCTCTTGCTCTCTCTCCCTCCCTCTCCTTTTCAGGCTGATCCCTTGGAACGTGGAGGCTCACCAAGTCTACTTCCTTGCCCGGGCTTCTGAGACCCACGCGAGAGGGGCCCCAAGGTGGGGCACCCTCCGCTATTCAAGCGGGCGCCTGTGGCCCAACATAGATAGTGCAAGTTCCTTGTCTGGAACTTTATTGGTTTTCCACACTAAACCAAGTTAATCAGCCTCTTTTCTCCACTCACTCCTACTACACTATTTTTTCCTAATCTAATCTTATATTTCTAATTAAATATCTCCTCGCCGACTCCGTCCACCCTTCGAATTACCCTGGATCCACTGGGGCTGGACCCCGGCAGTGGGGTTTTCCTAATGGCTCAGACAGTAAAGAATAAGAATCTGCCTGCAGTGCAGGACACCTGGGTTCAGTCCCTGGGTCTGGAAGAACCCCTGGAGAAGGGAATGGCTACCCAGTCCAGTACTTTTGCCTGGAGAATTTAATGGACAGAGGAGCCTGGTGGGCTACAGAGGAGCCTGGTGGGCTGCAAAGAGTTGGACATGATTGTTTCATTTTGACTTACAATTTTGTGTTGGTTTTTGCTGTATAATAAGTAAATCAGTTATATGTGTACAATTATTCCCTCCCTCTTGGACCTCTCCACCCCCACACCCCATTCCCACCCATGTAGGTCATCACAGAGCATCAAGCTGAACTCCCTGTGTTATATAACAGCTTCCTGATAGCTATCTGTTTTATATATGGTAGTGTGTATATGTTAGTCAAAATCTCCCAACTCATCTCATTCCCCTTCTTTTACTCTGGGTTCATCCATCCATTCTCACTGTCTGCCTTTCTATTCCTTGCTTTGGAAATAGGTTCATCTGAACCATTTTTCTAAATTTTACATACATGTGTACATGTGTTAATATACAATATTTATTTTTCTGTTTCTGACTCACTTCACTCTGTATGACACATTCTTAAGTCTGTCCACGTTGGACTCAGTTTCTCCAGAGCAAGTGTCCAGTTAAGGCTGGGGGCAGGGAGCTTGGAGGTGGTTGCCTCTGTTGAATACTTGGGAGGGAAGTTGGGGGTACATTTGATCTATGCAGAGACTGTCAACCAAACCCCTGCAGTGTCCCCCGCCTTTGAGTATCTTCCACCTTGAAGTCCTGGATCTTTGAAGGCTCTAGAAGGTAAGCTGACTTTCCAGTCTTTCTGGGAAAGAATTACAGTTTAAACTATTTTGTTTTTCATTAAAAGGACTAGTTGAAAAAGTATTGTTGTGAATTGTGTGACGGGGTGGAATTTGTGATGCTTGATCTGGGTTGAAAGAATCAGCAGAAACTGCAGGTTAGAATCTACATGACTCAGCAAGTTGACTGTTAAGAGACACACACTGAAAGCTGTATTAAGAAAACTAAGTTGTCTCCAACGGGAAAGTAAATTTGTATTCTTTGGGACATTAGAATGCATTCTTGCAGAAACATCAAGGAGACGTAAAAATAATTTTAATTTGGCACCAAATAGATATTGCTTTGTTACTGTGCCCTGGGGCCAGCAGGGGAGATGTCCCTTCCTTTCCTTGATGCCAAGAACAGAAGGGAAGAGAACAAAATTACTTAATGAAATAGAATTTTAAAATCAGAATATCTCAGGTTGAGTAATTTGTTTTCATTGAATGTACCTAACAGTCAAAGAAATGTGTACCTTACTGGCCATTAGCAAGCCAGGAAGACGGTCCTTACCAGATACTGAATTTGCTGGCTTGATATTGGACTTTCCAGCCTCTACACCTATGAGAAAATAAATGTCTGTTATTTCACCATTTGGCCTATAGTCAGCTTGAGCTGCCTAAGATATTCAGTTACTGTTCTTCCCCTTCACCAGACTGTGAACCCTAAGATGGCATGAGGGTACAAACCATATGTTTTTTTAGATTATTTCTGTACCCACAGAATTATCTAGTATAGCAGTAGATTCTCAACAATGATAAAAAATGTTGAATGAATGGTAACAAATAAAATATATTTTAATTAAAAAAAAAGAAATGAGTACCTTCTGATTAACAGGTTGTAAATGCAGAGTAGAAACACCAGGGAAATTAACACTAGTTGTTTAATAAATATTCTTGAGTATGTGCATTCCATGGAGCCATGGATAGCACTTAATTGCTCATACTTTCCATCACTCTCTACATAAAAAATGTTTCAGTCATATCTGACTCTTTGTGACCCCACGGACTGTAGCATGCCAGGCTTCTCTGTCCATGGGATCTCCCAGGCAAGAATACTGAAGTGGGTTAGCCATTCCTTTCTCCAGGGAGTCTTCCTGACCCAGGGATGGAACCTGGGTCTCCTGCATTGCAGGCAGCTTCTTTACCATCTGAGCCACTAGGGAAGCCCAAGTCTTTTTCAGTTCAGTTCAGTTGCTCAGTCGTGTTCGACTCTTTGCGACCCCAGGCATGCCAGGCCTCCCTCTCCATCACTAACTCCCGGAGTTCACCCAAACTCATGTCCATTGAGTCGATGATGCGATCCAGCCATCTCATCCTCTGTAGCCCCCTTTTCCTCCTGCCCCCAATCCCTCCCAGCATCAGAGTCTTTTCCAATGAGTCAACTCTTCACATGAGGTGGCCAAAGTACTGGAGTTTCAACTTTAGCATCGGTCCTTCCAAAGAACACCCAGGACTCATCTCCTTTAGAATGGACCGGTTGGATCTCCTTGCAGTCCAAGGGACTCTCAAGAGTCTTCTCCAACACCACAGTTCCAAAGCATCAATTCTTCGGCACTCAGCTTTCTTCACAGTCCAACTCTTACATCCATACATGACTACTGGAAAAACCATAGCCTTGACTAGATGGACCTTTGTTGGCAAAGTAGTGTCTCTGCTTTTGAATATGCTATCTAGGTTGGTCATAACTTTCCTTCCAAGGAGTAAGCGTTTTTCAATTTCATGGCTGCAGTCACCATCTGCAGTGATTTTGGAGCCCAAAAATGAAGTCTGTCACTGTTTCCCTATCTATTTCCCATGAAGTGATGGGACCAGATGCCATGATCTTAGTTTTCTGAATGTTGAGTTTTAAGCCAACTTTTTCACTCTCCACTTTCACTTTCATCAAGAGGCTTTTTCATTCCTCTTCACTTTCTGCCATTTTATTGGACTCTAAATCTCATTTTAAATCTCACAACGATGCCAATACCTTCTAATGCAACTTAAATAAGACCTGAGGGTGATTTTATCATGAATGTGGTAGGTAAAGTGGATGAATAGAAATGATCAATGATACTAATGCATAACTTAACATTTATTCATTGCTTAATATCCACCACACACAAGGCTAAGCATTTTTTATGTATTTGTTCACTTATTTTTATAACTACTATATAAGATATTGTATCAGTCAATTTAGATTAAGTTACGCTGCAGTTAAGAAAAAAATAGACCCCAGATAAAAATAGATCTCAAAGGATTATGACAACACACATTTATTTTTTATTCACATGACATGTGTATCGTGGGACTGTTTCACTAGAGACCCAAGGTAGGGCAGCTCCTGGTGGTGGATACTGGTAGTTTCAGGTGATGAGAGAGGAGAGCTGGTAAACTAGGAGCTAGTTCTCAAAATTTGTATTCAATGCATGTCATTTCTCCCCTCCATTGAATGGCCGAAGCTAGTCACATAGTCACTCCTGACCTGCACGTGTCAGGGAGGTTTTATTCTACTTCATGGAATGTGTGTGTGTGTGTGTGTGTGCACGCGTTGCTCAGTCAGTCATGTCAGACTCTTTGCAACCCCATGGACTGTAGCCCTCCAGGCTCCTCTGTCCATGGGATTTCCAGGCAAGAATACTGGAATGGGTGGCCATTTCCTGCTTCAGGGGCTCTTCCTGACCCAGGGATTGAACCTGCATCTCGTGCATTTCCTACACTGGCAGGTGAATTCTTTATGACTGTGCCACCTGGGAAGACCTATTTCATGGAAACACATCTCAAATCACATGTCCATGCCTGTTCCCTGTGGGTGGAGAAGTCCAGTCATTCTTCAGGGAGAGCAGCAAATATTTTGAGGAATGCAACCCGCCAGCAACAAAACAAAATCAGCAAAACAAGACAAAAACACAACGTGGAGGACTTCATAATGCAGAAATGTGAGAATCAAATACCGTATGCAACTTTTTCAAGAAGAGAAATAATTTTCCTTTGTAGGTTATTATTCTAGGAGTTCCAGAAAAACATCTACTTCTGCTTTATTGACTATGCCAAAGCCTTTGACTGTGTGGATCACAATAAACTGTGGAAGATTCTGAAAGAGATGGGAATACCAGACCACCTAACCTGCCTCTTGAGAAATCTGTATGCAGGTCAGGAAGCAACAGTTAGAACTGGACATGGAACAACAGATTGGTTCCAACTAGGAAAAGGAGTACGTCAAGGCTGTATATTGTCACCCTGCTTATTTAACTTATACGCAGAGTACATCATGAGAAATGCTGGACTGGAAGAAACACAAGCTGGAATCAAGATTGCCGGGAGAAATATCAATAACTTCAGATATGCAGATGACACCACCCTTATGGCAGAAAGTGAAGAGGAGTGAGTCCCTTGGACTGCAAGGAGATCCAACCAGTCCATTCTGAAGGAGATCAACCCTGGGATTTCTTTGGAAGGAATGATGCTAAAGCTGAAACTCCAGTACTTTGGCCACCTCATGCGAAGAGCTGACTCATTGGAAAAGACTCTGATGCTGGGAGGGATTGGGGGCAGGAGGAGAAGGGGACAACCGAGGATGAGATGGCTGGATGGCATCACTGACTTGATGGATGTGAGTCTGAGTGATCTCCGAGAGATGGTGATGGACAGGGAGGCCTGGCGTGCTGCGATTCATGGGGTCGCAGAGAGTCGGACACGACTGAGCGACTGAACTGAACTGATTCTAGGAGGTAGCTGGGAAAGAAAAAGAAAACGTTAAGGTATTATCTACGAGGAATAACACCAAGATATTTCTTTACAAAAGGACCAATCTAATGTTATTTCTACAAATTAAACTCAGATTCTAAAATCTAGATTTCAGACAGCTTAGGTGGTCTCAAAGAAGATCCTGTTTCCCCTTTGGGAATTCTGTAGTGTTTTACATTTACCATGTGACTCTAAATTTGCCAAATGTGAGGAATAGCTGGGGCAGTTAAGCGTTATTGTTTTAAGGGGATATAATCTTAAGAGGAAAGTTTCCCATCAACAGAAGTGTGTCTTAAACTCCTGGGTACCTAGTCAATTTTTGCATTCTATTTCCTTTCTAATGGTTACATAAAGTCTTGTCTGTCAAGTAAGTACTTGTGAAGACAAGTTCATACACATCTCACTACTGGAAACTGTTTCCAGTTTATTCAAATATTCATTAAAAAGCCACCACTTCCCTGGGCTTAGCGTTTATCACATTACGGAAATCAGCCAACCAGCTGACAGTGTTTTCTTGGTATAAGCCTGCCATCTTGTGGTCATTTGGAAAATCAGATTTGGTAAAACAAGTGTTCTGCAGTACTTTTCCTTGAATTAGTATTTTTTGACCTCCTAATGCCAGGTGGCTTCATGGCAAATAGAAGAGGAAAAAGTAGAAGCCGTGACAAATTTTATTTCCTTGGTCTCCAAAATCATCGTGAACAATGACTGAAGCCATGATATTAAAAGACATTTGCTCCTTGAAAGGAAAGCTACGACAAATCTAGACAGCATATTAAAAAGCAGAGACATCACTTTGCTGACAAATATCCGTCTAGTCAAAGCTGTGGTTTTTCTAGTAGTTATGTATGGATGTGGGAGTTGCACCGTAAAGAAGCTTGAGAGCCGAAGAATTGATGCTTTTAAACTGTGGTTCTGGAGAAGACTCTTGAGAGTCTCTTGGACAGCAAGGAGATCAAACCAGTCAATCTTAAAGGAAATCGGTCCTAAATATTCATTAGAAGGACTGATGCTGAAGCTGAAACTCCAATACTTTGGCCACCTGATGTGCAGAGCTGACTCACTGGAAAAGACCCTGATGCTGGGAAGGATTGACGGCCAAAGGAGAAGAGGGTATTAAGAGAAAGAAATAGATAGTATCACTGAGTCAATGGACATGAATCTGAGCAAACTCCAGGAGATAGTGGAGGACAGAGGAGCCTGGCATATTGCAGCCCATTGGGTTGCAAAGAGTTGGACATGACTTAGCAACTGAACATCAATAACAACGCCAGATGGCTCAGTGGTAAAGAATCTGCCTGCCATTGTAGGAGATGCAGGAGACTCGGGTTTGATCTCTGGGTCAGGAAGATCCCCTGGAGGAGGAAATGATGACCCGCTCAAGTATTCTTGGCCTGGAAAGTTTCCATGGACAGAAGAACCTGGCAAGCTACAGTCCAAAGAGTCAGGGACAAGACCGAGTGGCTGAGCACACACATAATGTGTACCAAACAATGTCCTACATACTAGGCTTATGACAGTGAATGAAATGGACAAGAATCTCCGCCTTCCTGTAACTTAAGTTTGAAAGCGAAAAGACTTTCATGTATAAGTTTAAATTTGGAAATGTAACCCCATGTTCTCTACCATTCTTCCTGCTATGTTTAAGCAAAATAACGTCTTCCTATAAAGATCAGCTCATCTCCTTTTTATTCTCCAAATCCAAATACCTCTTGCCCTCCCAAGGACTTAGCAACTACAATTAACCCCTCATTCCTCTACATTCTCAGTCTTTGTACATTCCCTTCAACACATACACATGCTCCAATAGCTGTCATTAAAAAAACAAAAAACACTTTCCTTTGTTCCAAACTCTCTAGCTAATGCTGCATTTCTCTGCTTCCCATCACAATAAAACTTCTCAAGGTTTCGTTTGTATGCTTTGTGCCTACAAGGACCTCGCCGGCCTTGTTTATTACTAAATTCTCAGCACTCTGGCAGAGTTCCTGGCATTTAGTAGGTGCTTGGTAAATGTTTAGTTTACACATGAAATCATATTGCAAGAATGGCAACTCCCACCCAACCCTGGTCTCTGGGTAATCTGGTGTTTGGAAGACAGAAGTAGAAAAGGCACTAAAAAGTGAAAGTGTTAGTCGCTCAGTCATGTCCAACTCTGTACGACCCCATGGACTGTAGCCTGCCAGGATCCTCTGTCCTTGGAATTATTCAGGCAAGAATACTGGAGTGGGTTGCCATTCCCTTCTCCAGGGGATCTTCCCAACCCAGGGACTGAACTTGGGTCTCCAGCATTTCAGGCAGATTCTCTACTGTTTGAGCCACCAGGGAAGCCCCAGAAAAAGCACTAAGCTGATAAGAATTATGCTTAGCACTTGGAAAGATGCTTTAATCTTATGGCTTCCCAATTTGTCAAGTGAGGCGCTGGAATACATTGGAGATGACAATTACATATCAGCCTTGGGGTAAGATCTAATTGACATTGGCATCTTGGGTATAGTATAACAAAGAATTTTTTTGCCCAGGAAAAGAATACTGTGCCTGATTGATATTGACCGATTAGCAGTGGCCAGCTGGATGTGGAAGACGGTGTTGGCCGGGTATTCCTGGGTTACATGGCTTCCTTCAGCTCTAAATGTGAAGTGATTTGAAAAGACAGATTCCCAAAACATTGTCATTTCAACTGCATTTTAGATTTGAACTAGATTTAAACCTTTGAGCAGTTCTCAACATTTAATGATAGAGTAAGATTTCAATTCAGACTCAAAATTATAAACTACAATCTCCAGGAATAAATCTAAGATAAATCAGAAGGAGTCTACATCTATTTATTTAACTAGAATTCATCTGATATCCTATATCTTGAAAGAAAAGCATTTTATTGTATATTAAATATCTTCCTTTCAGAAAAATGTCCTGCACTGTCTGGTATTTATTATGTCTGTTATTTTATCTCCCTAGATGTGTTATCTTTTCTTCTAGTTGGCTGGCTTCATTTGCTTTCTTTTCTTCCATTTTGCTTCTTTACAAGGAGATAATCCCAGGCTAGACTGATGAATATTTCAAGCTTTATTTCCATTATGGGAATAATAAATGTGAAATTAATGAGATTAAGATAAAATGAACCCCAGAAGGGAGTGTAAGCACCTTTTAATGAAGATCAGGATTAAATGCAAACTTTCATCACTTCATAGGTCACTCAGTCACTCATGAACGTTTTGAGTGGATAAAAAAACACCTGAATGGACATGGAGACTTACAAGAATGGGTAGAGTTTATCTCAGTGAAAAGAAAAGATAGTGATTGGTAATTTTAGTGGCAGGAAATTATTAATGATGTATACCAGGGCTGGACAAACTGCTGATCTTGTGTCAAAGCTGACCTGCCAATGTGTTTTTGTAAATAAAGTTTTATTGGGCCACAGCCATGTCCATTTGTCTTTGTGGTCTGTGTGGCGGATTTCTTTTGATATGGCAGAGTCCCTGTGGCAGACAGAACTCTCCTGGCTTGCAAAACCTAAAATATTGACTATTTTGGCCCTTTCTAGGAGGGCCTTATAAACTTCTCCATTAGATTATTATTTTTTTTTAATTTACTATTTAAAGTAGTTTTAATATGCCTTTTAATTTACTTGCTTAGTTTTTCTGGTCACACCATGCAGCATGCAGGATCTTAATCCCTGAGCAAGGATTGAGTCCCTGCAGTGGAAGCATGGAGTCTTAACCTCTGGGACCACTAGGGAATTCTCTAGATTGTATATTTTTGAAGACGGGAATTCTCGGTTTAGCTTCAGTTTTTAATTTACCTTTAAAAGAGTATCAATCCCTTTGAGATGATCAGTTAATAACTCTAAGAAATGTCATATAGCATACACATTTCTGCAGTGGGTGGTATTTTCTAGTAGTAGTTATACATGTCCTTTAGGCCAATCCTGTTTTACTCAGCCCTCAGGGCTCTGCCCCATGCCCCCCCAGCTCTGCGCTCTGCTAGGGTCTGCAGTGAGCCCCGCTGGAAGGGTGTCCATCACCAGACTCCCACAGCACCCCTCAGGCAGACCTGGGGGAGCCCTCCCTGGCCAAAATACAAGTCAGGGTCTTAAACTTAAAAGAAGAAAAAGAAAACCTTAAAACACAAATATTCTCATTATTTTTCAGTCAATACAATGCTTGAGAAGTTGATTTTTGCACCTCAGCTTGTACTTAAGTATGAAAGTGTGTTAGTTGCTCAGTTGTGTCCAGCTCTTTGCGACCCCCCTGGGCTATAGCCTGGCAGGCTCCTCTGTCCAGGGGATTTCTCAGGCAAGAATACTGGAGTGGGTTGCCATTTCCTTCTCCAGGGAATCTTCCCAACCCAGAGATGGAATATGGGTCTCCTGTGTTGCAGGCAGACTCTTTACCGTCTGAGCCACCTTTACTCCAAAATATCGGGCATTTAGTAAGAAGCAGCCAAAGTGCAGGAGATGGAATTCCAGCCGAGCTGTTTCAAATCCTAAAAGATGATGCTGTGAAACCACTGCACTCTATATGTCAGCAAATTTGGAAAATTCAGCAATGGCCACAGGACTGGAAAAGGTCAGCTTTCATTCCAATCCCAAAGAAAGGCAATGCCAAAGAATGTTCAAACTACCACACAATTGCACTCATTTTACACGCTAACAAAGCAATGCTCAAAATTCTCCAAGCTAGGCTTCAATAGTACGTGAACTGAGAACTTCCAGATGTTCATCGACCTAAATCTTTTCCGTCTCCTTGGTCTCTAGTTTAACGGTTGTAGACAACCTAGTATCCTTTTCGTTCTCTTCAGGTCTTTTTGTAGATGAAGACGAAATAACTGATACGGTTTCGGAAACTGACACACCTAGTGTTGTTTGACCTTTTAAGAAGTTCTACCCTTATGGTCTGGTGGATGGGCCGAGGACTCTTTCCTCCAGTTCTTCACTGTCAATCTTGACCTGTACCTTGTCACCTGACCAAGGTTTAACCCTTTCCTCATGGAGTTCCGACATATGGGACGGATAAATTGTATATACGTCTCATGTAGTACACTTTACGACCCGATCTTCTTTGTGTTCGACCTTAGTTCTAACGTCCCTCTTTATAGTTATTGGAGCCTATACGTCTACTGTGTGGGAATACCGTCTTTCGTTTCTCCTTGATTTCTCGGAGAACTACTTTCACTTTCTCTCACCTTTTCGACCGAATTTTGAGTTGTAAATTTTTTGATTCTATTTCCGTAGACCGGGGTAGTGAAGTACGTTTATCTACCCCTTTGTCACTTTTGTCACTGTCTGAAATAAAAGAACCCGTGGTTTTAGTGACGTCTACCACTGACGTCGGTACTTTAATTTTCTACAAAAAAGGAACCTTCTTTTCGATACTGGTTGGATCTGTCGTATAATTTTTCGTCTCTGTAATGAAACGGTTGTTTCCAGGTAGATCAGTTTCGATACCAAAAAGGTCATCAATACATACCTACACTCTCAACCTGGTATTTCTTTCGACTCGCGGCTTCTTAACTACGAAAACTTGACACTACAACCTCTTCTGAGAACTCTCAGGGAACCTGACGTTCCTCTAGGTTGGTCAGGTAGGATTTCTAGTCAGGACTCACAAGTAACCTTCCTGTCTACGAATTCGACTTTGAGGTTATTAAACCGGTGGACTACGCTTCTTGACTGAGTAACATTTTCTGGCACTACGACCCTTTCTAACTTCCGTCCTTCTCTTCTTCTACTGTCTCCTACTCTATCAACCTACCGTAGTGACTGAGTTGCCTGTACTCAAACTCGCTCGAGGTCCTCAACCATTACCTGTCCCTTCGGAGGCATGCTGCAGTCCATGGGGTCACAAATAGTGGGACATGACTGAGTGACTGAACTGAACTGAACTGAGCCAAAGGGAAGTGGTGAAGAGTTCCCGGATGGCCACCCGTTAGTCCCCTAGGAGCCTGGAGTCCCAGGTTGAAAACTTCTGCCTAAGACTGAAAGGGAGAGGCAGCACCAGGGCGTGGGGGCGAAAGTAGACACGTGTTTTGAACTGGCCTTGCTCCCACAGTGGACACTGCCCAGAGCAAGGAGACTCTCCCTGCTCCCTTCCCGTGCCCTCCACCCACATGGAGAATCTGTCTATGTGCTCCAGCCACAGTTGCTGGTCTGGACCTCATTATTTTTCCTTTTTGCATAAAAACATTTTCACAGAATTATACTAAGATGGTTTCTGCATTTGCAGATTGATACAATAAATGGCCTCATGAGAAAACTGCTATATCTCCAGTAAAAGTCATTATTGAAAATTTTTCTTTTAAGAAATTTAGTATCTTTTACAGAAAGGGATATAGAGATACATTCTTCCTACAGCTGATTGTTAGGAAAGTTGTTCCTTCTGACACACTTGAAATGTTTTCTCTTATCAGAAAAATTAATAGTCCATAATATTTTGATTTTTTTCTCTCTTGGCTTCCAAGAAACTTAGAGCTAAATTCTTTGTGCAAACATGGCAACATACTTCAGGCCTTCCGTTATGGTTTTCTGAACCCTTCCGTTTTCCCTGATTCATTACTTAAGTTTTGTTTTTTTATCCCGTCCTCAAAGGTCATATTCGTGGGGCTACAAAATTAGCTTCCTTGGAACACATTTTCTGAGTGATGTTTTATGAATCAGCTAAGAGTTTTACATTCATTTTCTCATATAATTTTCAGAACAGTCCAATGAAATTGGTAGTTTTCCCATCTTCCAGAAGAAAAGACTAAGGCTAAAAGATAGAAGGATTGTAAGGCTAGAAAGTGAAGGCAAAGTTAGGATTTGATACCATTTGGTGATGAACAGGGAGGCCTGGCGTGCTGCAATTCACGGGGTCGCAAAGAGTCGGACACGACTGAACGACTGAACTGAACTGATCACCTAAAAGCCAAGCTGGTCAACTCAGTCACTGAGACGGACAATCTCTCCCAGTCATATTCTGGTGGGGTTCAACAGATGTCAAAGAGACCAGCTTTGTAAAAATGGAATCAATTTTACCATTGGAAAAAAAAGATTGATAGGATGAACAATTACTAATAGAAGACTTTTATCCATAGAATTGATATTAACCTTTTCACAAGAGACTGAGACTGTGACATCAAATGAAATCCAAGCAATGTATCGACATTGGGAAAACAGTCTAATCTTGTCTGTAATTAATATGCAACTTAAAACCATTATAAAATGTTTTGGCATTGGAGCTCTGGAGAGGTAGGTTCTCTTAGGTTCTTCTGGTTGCAGAAAATTTGTCTAATCTTATTGGTGGACAAAACCATAGAAATCAGCATAGTGTCAATTTATGGGTCCTCTTTCTAGAAACTGAGGAAATACTTTAAAAGATGAGAACCATGTGTTCAAAACTGTCACTGCAGCATTATTAGCAGAAAGGAGATAACTAGTCTTCAATAGAAGATAAAATGCTCAGGTGATTTTGATTCAGCAACAGTGCTGTGTACTAGAAGTTCACTGATACACTGAGGAAGACATAACAAACAATGTTATAAAGAAAACCGAACTCTGTTTTGATTATGCAAATACAAAAATTAAGTTACTACATGGATGGAGTGGCAGGAACTAACTATAGACTAAAATCTTGTTCCTCCTGTTAATGAAATCCTCATCTCAGAATCTGTGAGTGGGAGACAGTTCTCTACATTAGAAGTGGACTGGATTAGGGCACCCCAGGGACCTCGGCCAGCAGCCGAAAGGAGAATGCCAAGGCTGCAGCCACATTCTTCATCCAAACCGAGCCACTAATTTAAAGGTGAAGAAGCAGAGAGATGCAAGAAGCAGTAGTATGGTGTTAAAATACAGAGTGCCAGGAAAGCTGATGAGAAGGCAGTTTCCAAGTAGTGATTTCTTAGCCCAGGTCTCCCGAGCAGTGTACAAAATTATACATTGTGATTCCCAAAGTAATGAGTGGTCACTGCAAAAACAGTCATTCAGTATAGAACTTTAGAACACGATATTAGAAAGCTGAGTAACCTCCTGTCCCACTTCTGAAACGACACTGACTCCCACTGAGAGCTACAGTGAACAGTTTGGGCTGAAATCCTGCGGCTCCTCCCCGTGTATTTATGCACAGCATAATATAGGGCCAGTAATACTTTCTATACCACTCAGGAACTTACTTGAGGCACCTAGGAAGTTGTTTTTGACATCTTTCCTTGTGTTTGATTTTGATCACACGAGTCTTTTAATTATTAGAGTGAGATTGCTTTTCTTTTTTGTTCCAAGTTCTCCAGAAACACTGATGCTTTAAGACAAGAACCATGCTTTCCTTGTGTGTCCAATTTCCTGGCCCAACACTCATTTTCACAGATGACTTTTTGGGTCCCGTTATAAGTACTGATACAATAGCTGTTTTTGTGGTTGGTTGGTTTTTAGATATCCTCAACCATTTTCGCCAGCTCTTTCTTGAATACATTTGCAATTTGGCTTTCTTATTTCTTACTATTTTGCTTTTCTGTTTGGGGAGGAATCATTCTTTCTGACATTACATTGAACTTTGCTGAGTAGGAGATTTCTAGGCTTAAGAAGCAAGAGGGTTATGGTTTCTGTTTGGAATTCTTGGGGAGTCTATCCAAAGAGCAGAGTTGGGGAGATGTTGGAATTTGACAATATTTGCACTTGGAGGAGTAGACAAAGCAGCATCGCTTTACTAATTTACAGCAAAAAAAAAAAAAAAAAGCATTCTCTGCCTCTGCTTGGCATCTTACTTTGCACTTAAAACCAATTTATTTGGGGCACTATTTCTTGCATTGGAATTAAAAGTAAAAATACCAGTAGGGTATTTGATCTGAGAGAGAAGCTGGTGGTAACAAGAAATGGGGCTTGTCTTAAGCTTCACAATACTTAATGTTGGAACCTCTATAGTTTCTTTTACTCAAAAGGAAAACCATATGAAAAAGTGTTCTACAACATTCTTTCTTTATGCCATTGTAAAGTCACTTGTTATTTGAAGAGCTTAATGGGTGATTATGGAGGAAGGGCAGCCAAAGAATTAAGGACTATTTCCCCAAGACTAAGGTCCCTCTGTTCTAATCCTCTGCCCTGTGTCTGTAGAAACAGGTAAGTAGTGCTTGAAAAAAGCCCTCCTTGGTTAGTGAGGCAAACATCCTTTGATCACTGGCTTTATGTATTTTCTTTTATTTATTTATATTGAAGTAAGTCAATTTACAGTATCATGTTAGTTTCAAGTATACAGTACGCAGATTCAGTTATACACACACACACAGTCTTTTTCAAAGTTTTTCCCTTATAGGTTATTACAAAATACTGAGTATAGTTCCCTGTGCTATATAGTAGGTCCTTGTTTATATAGGTCATATTTATAAACAGTAGTAAGTATCTGTTAATCCTAACCTCCTAACATCCCTCCCCCCTTTTCCCTTTGGGGCTTCCCATGGTAAAGACTCTGCCTGCAATTTGCAGGAGACCCAGGTTCAATCCTGGGTGGGGAAGATGCCCTGGGGAAGGGAATCTTCCCTCACTCTAGAATTCTTGCCTGGAGATTTTAATGGACAGAGGATCCTGGTGGGCCACAGTCCATGGGGTTGCAAAGAGTCAGACATGACTGACTGACTAAAGCTCCACCACCTTTCCCCTTTGGTAACCATAGGTTTGTTTTTGTCAACGAAAAAAGATGCACAACTTGGGAGTTGCAAGTTAAGTTTTACTGGGGGCAAAATGAGGACTGCAGCCTGGGAGGCAGCATCTCAGATAGCTCTGGGAGACTGCTCCAAAGAGGTAGTGGGGGAAGGTCAATATATAAGGTTTTGGAGAAGGCCAAGTTCAGAACCATTAAGCACTCATTCTACAAAAGGTTTTCTGTTATCAGTAAGGATCTGACGTCACCATGAAGGGATTTAGTGCTTCAGATATAAGGAGATGCAAGGACTGAGATCATAACATGAAAGTGAAAGTTGCTCAGTTGTATCCGACTCTTTGCGACTCCATAAACTATACAGTCCATCGAATTCTCTAGGCCGGGATACTGGAGTGGGTAGCCATTCCCTTTTCCAGGGCATGTTCCCAACCCAAGGTTTGAACCCAGGTCTCCCACATTGCAGGCAGACACTTTACCCTCTGAGACACCAGGGCAGTCCATCTCTGCAGAGGCAAATGCAAATGCCCTTGTTGTTCAGTCATTGTCAACGCTCTTGGCAAGTGCCAACTTGTAGTTGACATTTTCTATGCTAGTTTTGTGTATGTGCTTCATAGAAAATGCTAGTGAGTAGATAAAGTGCTTTGGGATTTACAGGATAGGTGGGGAAATTCCTGTCTGTGAAAGGGAGGAGGGAGTTGGGAATGAGAACTATTCAGGTAGAGGATAAGATTTGTTTTTTATCCGTCTTTTATCTTGGGGAAAAATGTTCCCAGTGTGGTGCCAAGGCCAGGTTGCTCCTTGCATTTCAAGTCCACTGTTTCATGGTAAATACACGTTGGCTCAGGTTTCCAGCACTCCTCTTACAGGACAGAAAGAGGAGCGTGAAACAGGGGACCAGCTGAGTTGTTTTCTTCCATTTACTCAGCATGTAGGAATACAGTGAATTAAAAATCCTTGCCGTGGCTCTGAACGTCACCACCTAGATCTGTGATCTATCCAAGAAAGGTGGCAATGAAGGGGCTCAGGGTGCAATGGCAGCCCCTACTCAAAGGAAAATCTGTTAAGTCTGTGTACCTCCAGACCTGCTGCCTCTACTGACACCTTGAACCACAGCAAGAGACAGTTCCTCAGGCAGCACGTGCTCTTCAGAAAAACCAGGTGTTAAACCAAGGTTTCTCCACTCGCTGTTACTGACATTTTAGGATGAGCACTGCCTGTGATGGGGGCTGTTTGGTGTGCATTGTAGGAGGTTTAGCAGTAACCCTAATCTTTATCTATTAGTTAAATTAGTTAAATCTAAAGATGCTTGATCTTTATCTATTAGTAGCACTTCCCCCCTTATGGGTTTCCCCCAAAGCCTGGAGATATTGCCACATGTCTTCTGGGACTCAGAAGAGCTCTTGCTTGAGAACCACTGACTGAAACAAAGCCCTTTCTCGGCTATGTGAAGGCTGAGATTGCAATAACAGCGGTGGAAGGTGCGGCGGGGGAGGGAGAAAGGGAGAAAGAGGACGTAAATATGCACATGGCAACGTTTTCCTTTGATTAAAAATTATTAATGTATTTAAGAAAGAAAAGCCATCTACTTTCATATGTAATACTGCCTGTCTAACCTTTAGCTTGCAGTTCATAGAAGAGATCTTGTGAACAAATTGCAGCAATTCAATCCTTCACCCAATACTTAGCTGTCCTGCTGAATTGATCAAATTCTCTATAGAAGTCTCTGTGGGTTTGCATTAATTCAGTGGCCTTGAACAGGAGCTAGTCAAAAAGATGTCAGGCGAAGGTGGCTAGGGGAACACTGGGGTGAGACGACTGTGACCATGCTTTTGCTTCATTCATGTTGGTCCACAGGTATTATTTGGGGTCGTAATTCTCTTTTTGGTGTTTAGGAGGAAAGGCTGGGGAACTGAGAAGGTGCTTGGCCTCGGTGGGTGATATGAGAGGTACCGAGAGGGGAGTTGTGGGTGAGCTTTGGACGTGAGGCGAGGTCTACATAATAATCTACCCTATATGTCTCAATAACAATAGATAGGATTTAAAAAGCTGAACACATATTGAGATTTTTGTAAGCCTACTCATTTAGGTGACATGAGTCCATTTCATTGCAAGCAATTCTACAGCAAATCCTTTAGTAAAAATCAGTAGTCACCGAATCATTTATCTTTTGGATGAATATTTCCATAATGCAGGTTATGCCTCACTGAAGCAAAATATGTAGGCAATTGAAAATGACAGTGAAATTCATTTTCCATCCCAGGAAGTCTAGCTTTATGAAAAATCATTCACTCCTTTTAGAGAGTAAAGCAATTTTTATTTTCATGTATATAATGTTGAAAATTAATCACATTTGTCACAAATTTCACCTTTAACATCTACTTCCAAGTTAATTTGTCTATAATCTAAACAGCGAGTGGCATCCATAATAGTTTATGTTAACAATTTTCTGAACTCCAGAGCTTTAAATTGCTTAGTCATTAATTCCCTAAGTGTGGGTTTAAAAAAAAAAAAACTCTCAAGAGCATGCATCTTAAAAATGTAAGATGTTAGATGAACAACTAAAAATGAGACTAAAAACATCAGCAAATTGGATTTTATAATGTATTGGGATACAACAGATATAACGTGTTGGGTACCACCTGGTACATATCTATAAATTCTGGAAAAGCTTCCATTCTTAAGATTAATAGCACTATCAGCCAGTTACATCATTATTTCATTAAAGAAGAATTGCTTTAAAAATCTTTTAAATAAACAAATCTGATGGAAGACCAAACTGAGGAGACCTGAAGTCTCCTTGATGCAAGCTTTTGCCTCCTGTTTCTATGGTAACCTGTGATCTATATTCTAACCACACCTTTGAAAGGCTTGTTTTCTCCATCATGAAAATTTAGCTAGGAGCACTGAAAGTACCAAACATTAATTGTTAGGGTTTTTTTTTTTTTTTTTAATTGAAAAATGAAAAGATAGAAGATAACATCCAAAGACTTACCACACAAACACAATAGGAACATATATTTACTCATTTGGGGATAAGTTTACATGACTGGAAGATCACAGGGATGAAAACTGAATGCTAAATGAAATAACTATGCAGATACCCTAACAAATATATTCAGTACATGTTATGAGCATAAAATTATAAGCGCTCATTTAATTGAATAGGGTTAAAACTTAAAGACTTGCTCATAACAGTTCAAAAAAAAAAAAAGATAGGCCAGTAGTTTTCAACCTGGAAGGATGTTTGCCTCCAGGGGGATGTTTGGCCATGTCTGGAGACATTTTGGTTGTCACAAGTGGTGGTGGTGGGGGTGATACATGTGTGTGTTTCTGTGTGTGTTACTGGTAACTAGTGGATGGATAGAGGTCAATAATGATGATGAACAACCTACAGTACACTGGACAGATCCACCCGATCCCCATCCCCATCAGAAAATTATCTGTCCAAAACAGGAGACTGAGAAACCCTACATCTAACTTCATAAGTAATGTGCTGGAATGAGGGACATATACTGGACATAGAAAATTATTGAACATTTATGTTCAAATAAATAAAATGCTTTTATTTGTAATTTGCTTCCCTGTTTTTGTACCATATTTACTTCTTTGGCTCAGTGATAAAGAATCCTCCTACGAATTCGGAAGCTGCAGGAGATGCGGGTTCGATCCCTGGGTCAGGAAGATCCCCTAGGAGGAGGAAATGACAACCCACTCCACTATTCTTGCCTGGAATATTCCGTGGGCAGAGGAGCCTCGTAGGCTACAGTCCAAGGGTCGAAAAGAATTGGACAGGACTTAAGAGACTGAGCGCACACACACACACACACACACACTTTGTTATTTCATTTAAATGGGAAACAGACAAAAGAAAAAAATGAAAAAGACAGCAGAATTCCCTTGCCCCTTTGGCTTTCATAGGTGAATATTTCCAGCTTTCACGCCTTTGTCTAATTTGGCGTGACCCACATAAACTGTAAATATCAGTACAGTCGGGGAGCCTTGTTCCACTGCAAAACTTCGAGGCTTGTATGGGGTTGATATTGTCACCCAGCTTAATTTAAATATAGCAATTAAATTCTGGTAAGTTTATTCCTTGTTAATCGGAAATGGACTTACCTTTTCCCACTTGAATGCGGATGCACTTGCCTTTGGCGTCTGCCTCCTTGTAACATATGGTTACACTGCATCATTCCGGCTTTGGATACATTCCTATCCTCGAATCCTCGCCCAGGTCAAGAGGGCAGAACCATCCTGGAGAAGCAACAGCATACTTTGGTTTTCTTTGCTGCGATGTGGGCGAGCCGGAAAGCAATCCAGATACCGCCAGAGGGCGCCCAAATGCCGCAAATGAAAGTTCCAAAGCCTCAGAAGGGTTTTGCTGGAAGGGTAAAATTGGCTTTTGTCTAATGAAAAGAGCTATACCGCTAGCTATACATCGCTAAGCGATGTCGTGTTACGTTATTTTTCGCGTTTGCTTCTTGCCAACAGATAAGCAAGGTGAGCATATATCCCCACCCTGGTGGTTATTTTGTATTCCTGTGATAAAGTGGCAGCCCCCCAGGGACACCCCACACCCCGCAGTTGGCCACGGTTTTGACCTGTGCGTTTCTGAGCTTGCACTGTGCGGCTTGTCTCGGCTAACCCGCTCTTCTTGAGAACTGGTGCCTCCGTTAAAGCACAGACATCAACACAACAAAAGCAAAAACCCGACGGCTCCGTTCCTAGGGCTCTGGTCTTCCCTCCTTCTTCTCCCGAGTCCTGAGAGCATCCTCGCAGGGGCGACGCCGCGCGCCCGGCCAGCTAGACCTCCGCGCCGCGCTGGTCCAAAGCCGCAGCCTGCCGGGGCGCAGCACACTCGGCGCACCCGGGCGCCGCCCAGGCGCGCCTGTCCTGGGAGACCACTGTCCACCCTCGGGCGTCGGTCTTGATGGCCCGAAGGGAGCCACCAGTTCAGCCCCTCCCCCGAACCTCACTGCCCGCCCGGGGATCAGAATTTCAGCCGGACATCGCGAGCGTTCGGATGGGATGCTGAGAAAGGGTAGCAAGGGGCAGGGGGCGTCAGGCACCACCTCGAGGCGGCCCCTCAAGGTCTGAGCGAGAGCCCGAGACCTCCTTACCCAACCGTTCCAAAGAGAATAGACAGAGAGAGAGGGGGGGGCGCAATGGAGAGCGAGTGTGTGTGTGTGCGCCCCAAACGTCGCCGGTCGCTGCGGGGGGAGGGGAGGCGACGGAGATGGGGGGCCAGGGACTGGAGAGGAGTGGAGGGGAGGAAGACGCTGTCACCCGCCCGGCTCATCGCCGGGAGGAAGGCGCTGGGTGCGGGGGTCGCAGCGGCAGAAGACGAAGGGTGGGGGTGGGGTGGGGCGAGAGTGTAAGGGGGAGAAGGGATACGGGGGGACGTGGTGTGATCAGAGGAAGGAGGTGGCTTTTTGGTTCAGCAAATGGGTTTCCTTGGCCGCTGGGACTCCTGAATCTTGGCTTGGGGTGGCCGAGGAATGCGAGGTTCACACGACAACGTGCCTCCCGAAGCGCCACTGAGCCGATCAGAGCCCCAGCCCCGGAGGGGGCCGAGCTGCCTTGCCGTTAACCTGTGGGCTGCATCTGAGCGTTTCCTTGTCTCCAGCACTCAGTTCGGAGAATGCGCTGGGCGCCTCCTCCGGCGGCCCTGGCCCGGAGGGTGTGAGCTTGAACCTGACAGCGCGCGGCCCCTCGCCGCCCAGCCCGGCCGGGAGCGAAGGTTTGGGGTTTAATAGGTTTTGCCTAAAGCGCTAACACTGAAACCCGACGCCTGGCCCCTGTTCCCCCTTCTTCGCCCAATCGCCTCCTCCCTCCTTCCCCAAAGAATAAAAATTGCAGAATCCTTGGATCCGAGCGCACACACAATGCGTGG
This sequence comes from Cephalophus harveyi, assembly GCA_006410635.1. Lineage (NCBI taxonomy): Eukaryota > Metazoa > Chordata > Mammalia > Artiodactyla > Bovidae > Cephalophus > Cephalophus harveyi. The sequence continues at coordinate 795,225 of SJYT01075170.1, forward strand.
CTGCAAACCGTGTTCTTTTCATGAATATTCATCGAACGCTTGGCTGGGCTCCTTATCTGCTTCCTCAAGAGACATTTCCGCCTTGAAACGAACTCCGTGAACAGTCTTTGCCTGTGTAATTTTCACCCTGCTTAAAATAACGCAGCGCACATGGGTGCATTTTTTAGTATCTGGAACAGGATTGACTACCACGCCTCGGTCTGCCGCGAGGCCACTAGCGTATCTGCGGCAGGTTAAAATCAAACACTGTCAAAGAGGTGGTCTTCCTGCACTAGGGGTGTGGATCCGCCTCGCAGGGATTACAGCCGGGGCTCACAGACCTCAGTACTGCGGGCAAAATGAATGAATCCGGACTGTAATTACCTATTCCTTTGTCTTGGCCTCGCGCATGCGCCGGAGAGCAGGGTGTGGAGGGCCCGGGCCGACCCATCTGATCCCTCCATCACCCACCCACCCACTCCCTTCCCAAGCCCAGGAACAAAGGCGTTTGCCCTAAATGTTGCGTGAAACCCTTGGATACAGATGACAGTTTTTCCCCACCCCGTGTGTATATTTCTTCTCCCAGGCTATCTCATCTTTTGCCTTCTTAGCTATTTCAATTGATGAAAAATAAGATTAGCCTTGATGCTGAGGGCAAACTGTGGGGTTTAATGTTTTTGTAACCGAACACTGCTCTTTTCCTTTCTCGTGCCGTTCATTGTTCTTTTTCCTGTAACATATCGCACTGCAGTGATGGTGGCCCTATTAATTTGCATCAGTTAACCGTTTGTCTGAAAGATTTTTGCTGCTGGCCGTTTGATGAAGGGACATTGGTCTCAAAAATGACAGTGGGTCTTGCCCCTGGTGTCACTACGGGAAAAATTAAGACATTTGGCATTTCTTCGAACAAGAGGGCCTACAAAACCCAGAGCTGAGAAAATCGTTACTTTGTCAGGATCCTAACGCTGTTTTCTTTTGATTCCTACCTCATTGTTTCATTAGGAAAATCCGAGAAGAACCCCATGGAGATGGAGACCACTGGTAGGGGAGGCAGAAGGCAGATGGGGCTGCTGGGGTGAAGATGGTCTATTAAGTTCTTAATTTTTCTTTTCCATATATATCGATCTATGTTTCCATATATATATACATATATGGACATGCACACACACATTTGATGGTTGATGACTGATTTTTCTTCCCAGTGATGCAGACTATGGCCTCTTTTGGGGCCAGTTTGTTCTACCAGCTAAAAAGAGACTTAACTGTTGTGTATAAAAAGGAGCTAAATAATTATATTTTTGCCATGGTACATTATACTCGAAAGAATTTTATGTTTCAGTATTCTCAATAGGCCCCGGTAAGACAACACGTGGCAGGAAAATGGAAATAATCTTTTTTGTTCCTGTTAATAAAACTTGATATTGATCAAGTTGAATGTATCGGGACCTTTATTTGATATGGAGGGAAGCCGCCTGCTACCCACTGTCCTCCATAGTATTGGGTGGATTTTTTAGGGTTTAGAGGGCTAGGGGTAGGGTTTTTTTTCTTTAGGTATGTTTTTGAGGAACAGATGAGTTGGAGTATAGATCACATGCAATGAGTATATACCAATATGCCCCCAATTCGATGAGTCTCAGGATTTTGAGCAAGGTAATTTTTAAATTGAATTATAAATGATCGGTTACCTTCTTCTTTTACCGGGCTAGCCTTTTGGCAAGCTTTAGCAGGTGGAGAAAGGGAGCTGAGCCTTTTGACAAAATGCGCCAACAATGACCATATTATCAGTGGCGCCAGTGGCGTATCTCTCCTTAACTGATATCCTTGCTCTCATTATGCAGGCAGAAGAGAACCTTTTCTCCCCACAGACCACCCTAATTTGAACATCTGATTTGAGTGGAAGAGTCCTACAGGGCTCTGGCTCCTTATCTTTGGAGGCGTCCGTTGCAATCTTCCTGGATTTACTAGAACAAACCATATTATCATCTAAGGTGTGATGTATTCTGTCTCGTTAATTTTTGTCTTTAAAAATTTTTTCATATTAAGGACAATTTCAAACCATTTTCATTCCACAGTCAAGATAAGGGGAGTATGAAAAATTTAGGAGATTTGGTCACTGGTAAATGGATATCTGTAATATCCACTGTAATTTTGTAAAAAATCACCAAAATCCAAAACCATTTTTAAGGAAAGTAAGGTGCCAGGTATATACATATGTATATACACACACACACAATTTGTATATATATATATATATATATATATATACACATGTTACAAAATAAATTTTATTACTGATATGAAACAAAATAGTTGGTACAGAATATCATTTTATAGTGATTCATGTTGGCCTTTGGAAAATAATCAGTTTTCTGTTTTTCTCAGTATGTATATAGAAGGGAAAGCCTAGCTAGTCTCCTAAGATACTCGTTTCCAATTTTTACCAGTGTACCCCTGAAATAAATGGGTTGCATTGAGTATCTTAAATTAGCATGTTCATTTAGGGTCTTAAACATTCACATGAAAGCATTTTAAAAGCTGTAATAAACAAGTGCTTATACTAAACAGAAGATTTATCAAGTTGCGCTGCCTTATTTTTGTTATTGTTTATAAAATTTTGTTTCAAAAATATTTAAAAAGAGGCGTGCTCACTATTGTTCATCAAAAGCAATTGATTTCCTTTGGTGTCTGATTCTGTTGAAAGAGATGTTCTGAATTGCTTAGGTCTTTATCTTTCTAATATGTAGTTTTAACCTACTACTTTATTTATATCCACTATCAAAAGATTAACATCTTCTTGATGATTATTTTAGTCGGTAAACTGGAAGCCAGGTACTGTGGAGGTAAAACTGAGCTTGTATATGAGCTGAAGTTCTGGAGGTGGGTGGGGGGATGAGAGCGGAATCTGTTGTTTTATCAAGTTTTCTTAACTCATTGAATCCTTTCCATTTTTCCTGACTCTTAAGACTTTGGGTAATACAATGCAATGGGAACTTTACTTTGCAGCTTAAGTCTGGTGGATTAGTATCAGGAAATAACCCAGGCTGTGAATAGCCAGAATGTTTTTTAGAGAGAAAATATTCTTGATAGGGGGGTTTCCTAGGGTGTAGTCGAAAGGAGAGTCAGTTTGAAAAATCTCTAGGCACTGGCTGGGCCACTTTGACCAAATTGCTTCAAACCACTCTGAATTTCATTTTATCCAATTTTAAAACTGGAGTAATAATTCCTAATTTTAGGCTATAAAAAGGATCTCATGTGTCTGAAAAGGGCGTAAGTACAGTGGCTGGCTCCTCGGGGCCCCTTGCCCTCTCAGTCTGCATTTTCAACGTAGTCATCAGTGTGGTTGACATCAGTAACTAATTTCTGTATATTGAGCTGTGTTTTTGTTCCATGCTGATTAAGACTTGAGGGTTTCAGTGTACTCAGTCAGAAATAGGATATTTCAAACCTCATGAAGATACATATTTGAAATTCTATGAGACACCGAATGGGAGTTTGCTCCCATTTGGACTGAATGACGCCAGAATGGCCACCCTCACTGAATTTCCCACGGCTGCCTACATAACTCAAGAGATGGCATTTCAATTCTTTTGAGAAAATACAGGGGTGGTCTTAAAACCACAGAAGTTCCCAGCCTGCCAAAAGATTTTTGTTAAATGCCATCCCCTCCCCTGCTATCAAGGCAGACATCTAGGTAAGTGTCATGTAGGAAGAAAATGTCCAGTAAATCGTATCAGAAGTAGATGACAATCATCTAGATCTTACCAGTGGATAGTTAAAAATTGTAATTTTGAAAAGACACAAGCCTAGGAAGCAAAGTGATTAAACGACATTCTCTTCTTTGTTCTGGAACTCAGAAATGGGATGACGTGGATGCTGAGTCTCATAGTATATTTTTCTTCTTCTGCACCCTAAGGGTTTAAGGAACATTAAAAATCAGGCTTTCCAAAGGCAGTAGATGTTTTTGAAGAAAAACAGGGAAAGCAAGAGTTTTTTTGACTAGCCAAGGAAGTCAGAGAGGGGAGGTGGTAATTGAGCATGCCTCGAAATCTAGGAGTAAATTCCTGAAAGCTTTAGAGTCTTTGAAATGGAAGCCATCTGCAAGCGCCACAGGACCCAGGTCGTAAGGACACATTTCAAGATTATATGGTGTTCAGCTGGGAAGGCCAAGTATTTCCACATTTCCTCTTATCACTTAAGATGCTTTCTAAACTTGTTTTTGAGTTGATTTATTTTCTTAATCATTTTGGATGACTTAAGAATTTCTTTTCAGCCATTTACTAGTTGTGTGACATTTGTCAAATTGCTTAACTTCTCTGTGCTTCAATTCTCATCTGTAAAATGAAGATTACAATATAGAGTTTCTGTAAAGATTAAGTAATCAAACAGGAGAATGCTTCATACATTCTGTGTACCTTTATAATGCACACTCACTGTAAAGTGGTGAGAGGACCAGCTTTCTTTACTTCATCCTCTGTATCTATAGCTGTTTATATTCTTACTTCGAAGGTTATTATTGCAAGAAAGTCTGGTTGGGGTACCTTGGACAGGAGCTGGTAGAACATAGAAATCTGGTTTAGAAAAGCCTCCAAATGCAGCTCTGATACCTTGAAGTTGTTGCCAAGACACTTGTGCTATTTTAAAAGTCCAGAGTGGGTCCCCAGCCCCCATATTGATTAGTATTACAATGAAAAACAATACTGTGGAAGTCTTTGGAACTTACAGCCCCTGGTGACTCAGACAGTAAAGAGTCTGCCTGTAATGCAGAAGACCCAGGTTTGACCCTGGGTAAGGAAGATCCCCTGGAGAAGGAGATGGCAACCCACTCCAGTGGAGATCTTCAGAGAAAGGCTCTCTGTTTTGATCTGGATTCCACTGGAAGACCTTAGGTATAGACACAATTCATTCATAACCTGAAAAGACTTGGCTTTGTGGTGTCCTGAATCAAGGTGGATTCATTGGCATCTGAAAGGAGTCGGTACAAAGACTGGTAAAAACCAATTTAGATATTTAAAATCCTGAGGACACTGTTCCACATCCCCACCACCCACACCAGGAGTAAAACCAAAGCTTGTCTTATTCAGGGATGTGAAGGTATTGTTACCTGTTGACAAAATCTCTGGAAATAATTATCCCCCTGGCAACCTTAGTCACTGTGACAAAAAAAAAAAAAAAGAAGTTCTTTGGCCTTCCAGATATTTGAGATGGTTCAGCCTGGAATCACTTTGAGTTTTCAGGCATTTAATTCAGGGATCTGCTAAGTGATTCATCTTTGGCCTTCTGGACACTGGGCTTTGCTGTTGAGTGAAGGTAAAGTCATTTTCATTTTGGTTAAATTATTTTTCTAATAGTTTCTTTAGACAGGATTTTGAATCTTACAGAATCAGGAGGGAAATTAATTTATCTGTCAGGTATCCACTGTGGGAAAGTGGTTTTGGGTATGGTAACTGTATCATAGAAGAAATTTCCTTTTTCCTTTTAAATGTGGAGAAGTTAAGGGATGATATTGGACATCTATTGACTATTATGTGTCTTATGCTGTAATTGAAATTTATCCCCTCAAACAAATTGTAAGAGGCATTTTGCCTGTGAATAAATGACCAACAACAACAAAAAAAAGAGGGTTAAATAATGTACATAAGACCCTAGGGCTAACAGAAATTAATAGAATTTGGATCCATGTCTAATAGTCCTATTCTGCTGGCTAATGCTGCTTTTTCCTGTAAGCCTTGGCCATTTTATCTCATGTAATATGGACACTTGGGATAAAATGGATAATATATTGTAACACATTAACCTCTTCAATATTCATTTAGAGAGAGTTGTGCTAGGTTCTTTGAAAAATTATCTTAGAAGAGATACACTATCTAATAAATATTTAATCCATAAATGCATTTAGTGGCCTCTAGATTAGAAATGCTTCCTGTTGTGTGAATATAGGCTGATGTCTTTAAGTCATCTCTTTTTCTGGGGATGACGATGATAAAGGCTGCTTTTGAGGACTAATAGAGAAATGGCCTCATTGCACTTCACAGGTGGAAATAATCACTCAAATGCCTTACCTGTAATTCTACTTTTGAAATACTAATCAGAGACACTAGTCTGCCCTCTTCCAGCTCTGTAGTTGCCTGATTAGAAATAAACCAAGTCCTGAACTCGTGACCCCATTTTTACTGTACCTCTATGCAGGGTTCATTTACATGAAGTCTGTGGCTGCGTTTAAATACTCTCCTAATTATCAACGCAACCCTCAGTCTTTTGTAAATTCTTGATCATCCTAACAGAAGGATTGTAAGCTCATCACTAAAACACTTCTTTTGGAACTCAGAGGACCTTAGAAATGTTAGTGGCTTAGTCAAGGTCCCACGAGCTGGTTAGTGGCCAAGTGGAAACCCAGGTTATTTCCCGCTAAGACTCCATTCCTACCAGCCCTCCTTTTGGTCTAATTGAGTCAAACTCTTACTATCTTCAGCTTAAAAAAAAATTCCTTCCTTTCTTTGACTCTGATACCAGTTTTGGGTTTTTTTTTAAAGTCTTTATTGAGTTTGTTAACAATATTACTTCTGTTTTTTTATGTTTTGGGCTTTTGACCCTCGAGCCACGTGGGATCTTAGTTCCCCAACCAGGGATGGAACCCACACCCTGTGCCTTGGAAGGCGGAGCCTTAACCACTGGACCACCAGGGAAGTCCCTGACCAGTTTTTGAAAATCCAGTCCTGATCCTGTGTTCTCTCCAGCGGAGAACCAGTTCCGCCTTCTCGATAGCACCACTTGCGCTTACTGCCTGCTGCTGCTTTTTCGACATGCCATCTTCTCTGCTTTCTTCTTATTATAGGCGTGTGGTTTCCTTCAGATGCTAAAGAATTTATGGCATGCGTTAAAATAATTTCGCCCAGAAGACTAAATTTTTGTGTCATATCTTTGTTTCTCTCCTAAAATAAACAAATGTTGCAGGGTTTGGAGCCTGCAGATGGAGGGTAGGAGTTTGAAAAGAAAGCCAGTTGGTTTTAGACTAATTTGGGGGCTGTGGAGTGAGCAGAGCAGTGAAGCAATTGTGCCCTAGAAATGCTCCAGAATCTCTTGGAAGATCCACTGTGCACAGTGCTGTAGAGATGGACATGAGTTTTTCTGTCCATTCCTAGGGTTATCTGGACTTCCCAGGTGACACTAATGAGAAAGAACTCACCTGCCAATGCAACATACATAGAAGACAGTGGGTTTGATCCCTGGGTCAGGAAGATCCCCTGGAGAAGGGCATGACAACCCAGCCGGTATTCTTACTTGGAGAATCCCATGGACAGAGGGGCCTGGTAGGCTACAGTCCATAGCGTCGCAATGAGTCAGACAAAACGAGTTAGCACACACAGACAGTCTGGTTTACTGGCTTGAGAGCTGCATGAAACGTGAGGTTTGATCTTTTTTCTTTAGAATGATCAGAATGATCATTTGTGGTATTTGGGATGATTTAGAGGATTTAAAAGGGCAGTAAGTTTCTGAAGTAGTCATTAAAATATGAAACTGAAGTACTTAAGTTGTTAAAACACTTGATAAAGCTTAATATTCAGATGTTTGAAATGAATTTTAGCAATGTAAACTGTGTGCATTTGTATTTGGAGAAACTATGATAAGTTTATTTTTAGATAAGAGAGTTCTAATTCATATTTAAAACAATCTATTTAGACATTTCAGTAAGTAGAGAATGAGTCTTAGATAAATTTATATTTTTTTCCCCAGGGAGCCCTGCAATAAACAAATGACTTTGCAATTTTGTTAATGCTTTTAAATTATCATAGTTTTGCAGGTTCAGAAATGGAAATATTTCTTAAATAAAGCCAAATTAACCCCCCCTCCCTTTTTTTTTTTTAAGTTTATGAGGCGAAGGATATCAGAGAACAGCTTCTCCTGGTTAAGCTTTCTAAATTACAAGTATCCTAGATTGCTTGGCTAACTAATTTTGAGAAGACCCTCATCATTTACCTGATGGTGGCCATTCAAAGCACCACTGCCAATAGACTAATACAATAGCCAAGTTAAACAGTAACAGGATCTACTTGGGGAAATAGTGCATCAAAAGAGAAAGCAATAACAACCATCTAGTGCCTGTGAGGACATCCAGATTTCCTTGGAATCACTGGATCTTCCCACAGCCCTGTTTTAAGCCTCTCTGAGCTTGTCTTGGAAACTATAGGGGCTGTAGAAGATTTGCTGACTCTGACCTTTATGAATATTCTCAGCTGTTTCAACATGGAATAAGAGCATCTGAGTTTGCTTTAGGCATTTTTAAGACTTGGGAAAAAGGAAAATCTAGAGAAATCAGTGATTTACAGATGGAGAGATTTGAGATGGCTTTCCTCCTTTATTCTGTATTCCATCCAAGAGGTAGGGTGAGATTCTATGACCACTTGGGTATACACTAAAGACTTGATTGATTAAATGAGGTGTTCTGGAATCTGATTTGCATGACTCATTTTCCTAAGGTAGGAAAAAAAGAGTTTCAATTAACAATTAATGGTGACAACAGAGTCTTGTGATCGCCCAGCCTCAATGAATACAATTGACCAGAGGTTATTACGGCTCTAGAGTTTCTCAGTAGCCCTGGTCGTCTTTTGTTGAGACTTCAAGCTTTGAATTCCCAGGGCTCACCCAGCTGGACTTTAGAAACCTGGTTCCAGAACTTCTACCATGTGGTTTTCAGACAAATAGTAACAAGTGTTTGTAGCAATGGTCTCCCACAGAGAGCATTTGTAGCAATGGTCTCCCACAGGTTGTTAACACAAGGTTGATGGTTTCCCAGGTATGTGTTTCTACCTGTGACTCACATCTGAGTATTACTCTTGTCCATTACCTAATTCAGTGGTTGACTAAGGAAAAGTCTCATTGAAAGTTTCATTGGTATAAGAGACAGAAGCAATAGCTCACTTCACTTAACCTCCACCCTTTCTGTTCTAACTGGCTTAGCTTCTACCTTCCAAAGAGCTTAGCTTTCATTTCATTTATACTAAAGTCTCCTGGGTGGGTGGGTACGAGGTCCTCCTAGGAGAACTCAACTGGCTACAATGCAGAGAAAAACAACTACATGATGGGATAATGACACATACTTCCACTAAGGTAAGAGAAGAATTTTAAAAAAACTGAGTCTGAAGGTCACCAAGCTTCTCGTGTCTCTGCCTTACCCAACCATGTTATTGGTCCTTCCCTGCCTGAAAGATATCACATGGTTGTACTTTAAACTTTAATGTTGTCAGTAGTAATACATTCTATGACTGTATCCTTATTTCCAGCAACAAATATTACCATATTAAGGGGAGATGTGGTGGTTAGAGGAATCAGTTGGCAAATTAGGGTTTGTCCTGAGTTAAATTAGGATTTGTACCCACACTGCCACCTTTAACTTGCTTTCTTTATGACCAAGAGTGACCGCTTGCATATGTCTTTCCTGTTAGTGATCCCCTTTGCTAGGCATACACCTTAAGGAGTATTCTTTGTCCTGTCTGTAGTGAGATAGCCAAGGATCCCAAATAAAGGGTAAAGAAGTCCAGAATGCTGTAATACTGCAAAAAATGTTACTGCTGTTATAAGTGGAATGAAGAAAAGCTCAACCCAGTAGAGTTGAGGATTATTTCTGTTGGAAGAGGGTGTCATCTGGGGCAGATAATATCTAAAAACCAGCCCCCTCAGTTTCCTAAACCCTTAGGGTATTTAGATAGCATCATATAATAAAATTACTGTTAGCAGCACACAGCATGGTGAAGCAGCAAGCCCCGACACGTTAGCAGTTGTTTGCATAGTTTACCTGGCAGAGAAAATATCTAACTGCTAGGACAAATGTTTTAGATCGCTACCGTGCACCATGGTTAGTGTAAGTTGGCTGCGGAAGAATTTCCATTGAATTCTGATTCTGATAACACAATTAACTCCCACCCTAACTAAACCATCCCATCTTGAGAGAGGGAGACGCCTTTGGGAGTAATAGCATTTCTTATTAAATATGAGGTTTGTGAAAATCCTTCTGCAAAGAAGGAAATGGCTATGCTTGAGGGAAGTTTCCACGGGGTATTTTTGCAGCTGTGTTTCTGGATGGAGAGGGGGGAACACCATTCCTTTCTGTTCCTGAGAGCGTCTGGATTCCCCTTGTGTGGGCAGGTTTCTGGTAAGTACAATACAGGAAGCAAAACTGCATTGCTCTAGATCAGCAGTCGGGGACCTGTTTCTAAGCCCCAACCCCCTCTTTCTAGCGTTTTCAGGGGAGAAAAAGGAGCCTGGAGAGTGAGAAGAGGCAGGGGAGGGGCGGAGAGGGAGCTGGAGATGCTCGCGTGTGACAGGGAGTGCAGAGGCAGGACACTTTGTTCCTGGGTTCCTCTGCTAAGGCTGCCATGACAGGCTCCCGGGACTGGAGGCTACAGCGCCAAAGTCAAGGTGTTGCCCCGTTCAGCTTCCTCTTGCGATGGCTCGCCCTGGCTTGCGTCCTCACTGGGTCTTCCACGTGTGCCTGCACCGCCGGTGTCTCCCTCTGTGTCCCAGTCTCTTTGTATAAGGACACAGCAGTTCTATTGGATTTAGGCCTACCTCTGTGGCCTCGTTTTCACCTAATTTACCTCTTAAGTTTTGAGGTGCAGGAAGTTAGAACTTCAGCATATGCATGAAAGCAGGGCACAGCCCATTTCACATTAGGAAAGGTGGTGTAGAGGAATATTCAAAGCCCCGCCCCGTTCCCTGCCCTCAAGACAAGAATCAGCTCCCCTGGATTCTCCGGTTTTGTTGTTCAGTCCCTAATCTCCGGTTTTGTTGTTCAGTCCCTAAGTCCGACTCTTTGTGACCTCATGGACTGAAGCAGGCCAGGCTTCCCTGTGCTTCACCATCTCCTGGAGTTTGCTCAAAGGCACGTCCACTGAGTCGGTGATGCCATCCAACCATCTCATTCTCTGTCATCCCCTTCTCCTCCCGCCTTCAATCTTTCCCAGCATCAGGGTCTTTGCCAGAGTCAGCTCTTCCCATCAGGTGGCCGAAGTATTGGAGCTTCAGCTTCAGTCCTTCCAGTGCCTGTGGCTTACTCCTTGCACATCCATGTGAGGCAAGCCTGAGCAGTGTTCTCTTTTGACAACATGAGATGCAGAGAAGTTAATTTCCTTGAGATTCACATCCCTAGGAAAGGTAGAACCTATGTGGACTTGAAAGCCTGTTTCTGTGGCTCCCTCAGGCTGGGGATGGCAAAGGGTATGTGCAGGTACTCTTCTCTCTGTTGTACTCAGGATAGATGTGGGATACGGCCTCAGAATCCTTCTCAACACTGCTCTAGGCAGTTGCCACCGATCAATAGGCATTAATATGTGGTGAAGCCTGTTTTCATTCCAGCACTATATGATCATGCTTTTCCTCTGCATGAAGCCTTTTCCATTGGTTATCCATATTTCTAAATACAGCAAGGGAATAAAGGAAGAGAGAAGGATTTACATAGTCCGGGTCACGTAAAGGACATCTATTCTTGAGTAAATTAAAATAGAGGTATTCTGGGGGGAGAAAAAGAAACAAGACAAGACAACTCCTACCAGTACTGGCATTGGTCGAGAGCCCTTCTTAATGTAGATGGAAGGGTTGACCAGATGTGTAAGCCAGTTTAAAATCCTGTACCGGCATCCATGCTTGTTGGTAGGGATTCAGGGTCCAGAAGAATCTTACTGTGGGCAAGTTTTTATGGGATGGATGGTTGAAGACATTAGAAGATACAGGTTTTAACAGAAAGCAAAGGTGGAAAGAATGGTTGGAATTTTGATAGGTTTCTCTACAGTGGGACAGTGAGGGTAGGGAAGTTAGTGTCAGGAGTCATATGAAGTTTTTGATAACGAAAAAATCAAGGCTTATGAATTCTGGGGCCTTTCCAAGAAGTAAAACAAGTAGTGATACTGAAGGGACTCTTTGAGGGGGCATTCTCAACAAGTGTGGAGGTGACTGTATCTTCACATAACACTTCGGTGGCTCTTTTTCAGAAAGCACTTGACGACTTTTGAAAGTGCCCTTTCAAGTGATTCAGCCATTGCCTTTCTGTTTCGAGCTGCAGGTCACGTCATGTTGTGTTTAACTATAGCAATAAAAATATTACCTCACTAAGCCACAGTCTAATTGAATATAGTAATTCAATTTGGCAAAGCTAGATGAGCCACCGGCCCTAAACTAATTGAAAGTTGGTACTGTTTAATATCTTTTATAGAAATAGTTTTCTTGATAAAACCTGCAATGTTACTGTAGAATTTTTTTAACTCTTTAATTAACGCAACATCTGTTTTTGAGCCGATGTCTGCAGTCTTCTTTCGGTGTTCAGTGGCCGATCAATAGCACCTTCTTCCATTCATTCCAGAAAACGGGGTTCTTCCTGCAAACAAAGGTCTGGGGCATCTCCCTGGTCATTGCCCCTCATATCCGTCCATTCCTCTCTACACTAAGTCTTGAACCTAGTTGACGTTTTTACCCTTCTCCTCGATTACTGTGCTCATACTCTGCTAAATGCACGCATGGCATTCCTGTGCTGAACACTTTTTTATCGTGACTTGCTGTTACACGTAGAATAAAATTATCAAAATCCTTTGCTGATCTGTAAGTTCCCTCGTGTTCACCTTCTGTTTTCCTCTTCCACCTCCTCTAATCCCCATTCTCACCCGTTCGGCCTGCCTTTCAATTCTTCTAAATGCTCCAGGCTCTTTCCCATTGTTCTTCCTGGAATATTCTTTTTTCCATTGTCCAAGTACTCCTCAACCTAAAAATGCCACTTTCTCAGACGTTCATTTCCTGACTGTCCCCATCCCTCTCAGAGCACTTGGCGTTTTTGGCTCTTAATTGATCAAAACATGATGTGATTATTTAATGTCTCCATTCCTCTGGATGGAAAGACCCAGGAGGCAGGGATGCGTCAGTTTTGTTGATCCGTGACAGAGCTGTCCAGCAGTTCGGGGGCTTACGTAGCGCTTCATATTTGCTCAGTGTCAAGGTTGCCCACAGGACCATATATTTCATGGAGGGCACACATCCTCTGAAAGTCACCTTTGGCGGCTGAGATAACTTCCGTGTATTGACATGCAATTTCACCTCATCAGTTGTGCTTACTATGAAGATGAATACCTGATGAACTCCAATTAGTGTAATTATTCTGTTTCCAAGCACTAACCTTAGTGGTAATTGTTCTGCAGGCCTGTGACATTATGGAGTAATTAGTACTAATGGCTCATGCATCCAGGCTTCCTCCTAAGGTAGGGTGTCAGATAATGAAATTGTGTTATTTGGGAAACAGCAGTATTACCCTGTGAGGTCTTTTCAGACAGAAACCATAGCAAGTGAACATTGGGGCAGATTGTAGCTGTACTTCTCATGTGTTCTTTCCAGTGCTTGAATGTCACGGGTCTGCCATGAATCGGTCATATTGAGCATCTTAACCATTAAATTTTTATACCAGACTTTGTGAGGTCAGGAGTATTAGGCCCCCAGATGAGCATAATGATTTTAACACTAATAGATTATAAACCTAATGAAGTAAATATGAATTTAATGAGCAGAGGAGCCTGGCAGGCTACAGTCCATGGGGTAGCAAAGAATCAGATATGACTGAGCACACAGCCCTGATTTTATTCTGTGACCTCTTACTCTAAATGATGAGTTTCTCCAGCACAAGGCTTTGCTTCGTTCATCTTTGGATGTCAGTTTCTAGCATGAAACCTATGATCCAGTAAGGACTGAAGGCATAAGAGGTCATGTTTTACATGTGACATCTTGCTGTGCAGATAAAGGCATATTTTGGAGCATTGACCTTTGCTGTACTTTCACATCCAGGAACCAGCTTGTAACAAACTTTTAGCAGATATCACAGTGTTTCCTTTGGGTTGGTTGGGGTGAACACAATTTAGGACGGTTGTGATTTACTCTTCACCCACCCTGACCCCCGCCATTTACACGTACTCTTTGTTGGTCAGTATTCAACTTTCATTGTCTCATCCCTGAGTGTCTTTAGCTTCAGTGTGAACTAAAATTCTTAGAGATAAGTATTTTTTTCTCAGCCCTGAAATCTCTCACAGGACAGTGTCTGGTGCCCTAAACCTCTTTCTTAATGATAGAATTCTTATTAAATAAAAAAAGTTTGTAGTTTTTGACAATCATAGAAAATTGATTTTTTAAATAACCTGTAGTTAAGAAATAATAATGTAAGGGTCCAGTTAAAAGCAAGTCTAATCTGGCAATACAACTTATTCTGAAACATTTCTAGATATTGATATTTTATTTGCAACATTTTTATTTTAATTGTCTACTTTAAAAAAACATATTCAATGTGCAGTTATAGGTGAAGTGATTTCTGGGTCTTGATTGTCTTTATCTTTGAGCTGTGTTGGGCTGGCTATTGGGCATCTCATACCATCTCCATGATTAATACCAAAAACACGTGCTACTTTTACTAGTAAATCAATACTTTGTCTTAAAATGGTCTCATTTTAGATGAAATGGGGCGCATTCTAGAAGATGGCTGTAGACTTGTATGGTCTCATTTTCAGTGAGTTCAGTTGGTGAATTAGCCAGTGGCATTCTCTGCAGCTGTGGCTCCTGTATCTCCCCCTTGCTTTCTGATGTCCTTCGCTACTAACACACAGGATGGCACATCCATATGGATTGAAGGGAACTGGCCATCAGAAGGGAGAGCTCGGCCTGGGATCATCGACTCCGTAAGGCCATGAGTTGGATTTAAATTGAGTAGTAGAATGAAAAGGGCAGTGACGCTCTTTGCAGTTAATTTTTGATCTTATGTGCTGTGGAGTATCCCTAACTCACCATACTGACAGCTGGCTTCTCACATACCAGGCTTCTTGTTTTGAAGCCTTGAGCTTGTAGATTATGTACTTGGGATATGTGATTAGCTGGAATGACATGGTACTGATGGTTGAACAGCGGTTTATGACACAAATGAGTAACTGGATGACTGATAGACTTTTGGATGTGTATTTCCAAGAAGAATTTCCTAAGCAATATTTTCCTTGATTTATTTAAAAAAGAAATCATCTTAATGTGGCTTGCTAGGATAAAGATGTCATTTTGGTTTTAAAGTTGAGGAATATAAACAGAAAAGTTGCTGTGGCTGCAGTAAGGAAGCCCAAGGCATGGTTGGCTTAGATATTCAGGTCCACCATCTCCCAGCTCCAGGAAGCATTCTGTGTGGGCCTCCTGCTGTTGTGGATACCTACGTCACTCCCCTTCAATTTTTTGTGGAGACAGTTCTATTTCTGTTCTATAAATGCATTATCAGGTTGGATGCACATGACGTACACACACACACACATTTGAAGACGTAAGCTTAAAAATTTATTTTATATAGTTAAAAGGTACAGGTATTACTTGGTAATGAATTCAGTCTTTTTTTAATATCAATGGTTTTCAGAAAAACAAAATAAAACGGGCAGTGGTTTTGATAAGCATATTTTTAAGACTAAGCTTTTTAAAAGCAGTTCAGATGAGCAGCCGACGTGGGAGTTTGCTACTCTGTTAAATGCAGTGTAGGAAAATACAAACCACATTAAAATCTCGTAGAGTTAATGTTTGTTTACTGGGTGAGCTGAGAGACGCAAAGACCTGTTAACCTTGTTTTTAAGGAGTTTACAGTTGGTGAAGGCAAACAGGTACACCAGTAATTACAGTGAGACAAAAGCGTTGGTCTGTATCCACATAGAGATATTAGATACTTATTGAATTAGCAGCATGGATCAATCATTACCTCTGTCCTCTCTCTGTTCTGCTGTTGGTAGATCCATCTTTTCTACTTGACTAAGCCATCAGTGTGGGATATTCTGAGTTTGGTAGGCTATTATTTAAAGAGTTTTATGTAACGATCACTTTTGAGAATATAGAATCCAGCATTGGTTTCATTTAATTCAAAGGTCTTAATCACTCATATCTTACATTTTCATTAAGAACATAGTACTTTGGGATTATAAACTGAAGGGAAAGCCTTCAAGCCTAGTTAGTTCTCAGAACACATACGAATGTGCTTTAGGTCTCAAGCAGAGCGGCCTCTTCAGTATCTGAGGGACCTATCTGGTTCCCAGCTGGTGCCCCCTGACCACTTTAAGACAGGCTGCTCAGCCTGAGAAATAAAAGGGAAGAATTTCTCTCGTTCTTTCTTTGAAAGTCTCAGAAAAGCACTTAATGCTTTGTCGGATCCTTCAAATCTTTATTCTTGGGAAGTTGCTTCCTGAATTCAGGAATGAATGATGCTTGTCCTTTGTTCTAGAGAGAGTTGGAATCTCTAGGAACACAATGGGAGGGGTGTGGAAATGACTCTGGCCTGGGACTAAGGAGTATCTCTGTACAAAGTTCATTTTGATAAAAGGTGCTTTGGAAAATCTTATTTAAGTTTGCAGTGCTAAAGTTAATAACAGATCATTTTTCTATTAGTATCCCATGTTTTGTCAGGAATTATATTTCCTTATGTGTCTAATCCTTTTTGCTCTAAAGTGCTGGCTTCTCTTGACTTCTGTGTTGCAAATAGCTTGCAGAGATACGTCAGCATGACTTTAAAAAGAAATCTCAATGACTTCATGGCACATTTGGTAACCAATCTCATATTGTTCTAACCTTCACCTTCTAGTTTGATTTGTGCTACCTGTTGTCTGTACCAGCTGACTGACAAATGAATATTTTTCAACCCCACAGGGAAACGCGTTGGACATAGAAACCCTGTCCACTTGACTGCTGTTCTTCTACAACTTAGGCAATAGTTGTCTCAGAAATATTGTTCAGCATAAATCAATGTATTAGTCTTAGAGACTATCTGCCTTGAGGGAGAAACGCAAGAATGATTATTTTGTACATTTTAAACATTTGTTATGACATGAATTTAAACCAGTGATACATTTGTGAGTCCCTTGGGCAAGTCATTCGGAGAACTAATTTTCTGGCTGATAGATGGGAATTATAGTATTCCTGCTCTGTTGGTAGTCTCTTAAGTAGTTAAATGGCTACTGAATATATCCTGAGACCATGTCCTAAGAGTTTAGTTTTCATGTCATTGTTATTTATATCATCTTTGTAAACCCTAATATCTAGATGTTGAGTAAGTCAAATGTACTGGGTAAAGCACACTTCTAATTAGATCCATCTTAAGAAAAAATTCTTAACAGAAAGTCTTGATGTAAGTATATCAGGTCTTCATATCAAACAAGCCACTGTGTAAATCCTGATATTTTCAAGAGCTGGAATTTTTCTGTATATCTTTTAAAGTTTGTTAATGGAATTTTCCAGCTCACCTTGCAGTAAACAACCGCAAATTCTTTCTGGAGGTGTTGTAAGCAAGACTGATAAGGCTTTCTGAGAGGGAAGCAAAGAAGCTTCCTTGAGCGCATCAGGAATGCATTTCTGAATTAAAGCACAGATTAAAGAGCTGTTTTTAACATTACTGACTGGGACGCTTTTCATTTTGAAGAAGGAAAACTGCCTAAATCTGGGCTTGGGGTTGAAGGCATTACTGTGTAGACCTCTAGAGACAGGTGTTTAAATGAGGCGTCTGTAACCTGGCCAGGGCAGAAGGAGAAGAGGGTGGCAGAGGATGAGATGGTTAGATAGCCTTACCAGCTCAATGGATATGAATCTGAGCAAACTCCGGGAGGTGGTGATGGACAGGGAAGCCTGGCATGCTGCAGTCCATGGGGTTGCAAAGAGTCGGACACAACTGAGCGACTGAGCGTTGATGGTAGCGTGTGTCACCAAACCAGTACAAACGTGTGTGAAGAGGCGTTCATGTTACAAATGCTTATTTGGAGTCTTGTCTTCTCTGAGTTTCTCAGTCACATTCTCTTGGATGGGTCTGAGCATTGAGAGACACTTCACATAACACTTTCCTTGGTGTGTGACTTGGGATATATTTGTGAATTATACTTATTCTCTTGTACAGGTGCCTTTTGTTTGTTTTTTTTTTCCCCCTCTGTTTCAATCACTTTCTCTTTTCAGAACATCACTGTGCTTTCTTCTTCTTAAACTCATTCCAGATTTCTTTGGTTCTCCTCAGCAGCTTAGTTTCATCCAGGAAAAGTGGTCACCATTTTCAGCCAACTCACTTCACATAGCTGCCTATCTGAGTTTTTATTGAAGGCAAAGTAAAACTTCAAAGATGCCGAAGAAGCTTGAGCATCCGTTCTCTCCCTTTCAACTAACACCTACCAGTGTTTATCTTGGGAGTAATTTGAGGTTTATTTGATGAAACATGTAGTCAAGTGTTAATAGAGACTAATATCAAGCTTCAGAACAGTGTGCAGAAAGCTTTAATATTTTTTGTTGAGCTCTGATCATGGGTTTCTGTGGAATCCATGAAAGCTTGGAGTAAAAATGCTTGCCTGGCTCCCTGATAACCTCAACCACATGCAGCCCCAGCCATTTCCCATCTGAGCTTGCCCGCCTTTTCTTTGTCTCCTTTTCTTGTGCCTCATGCCGTCTCTAGTTTGCCATCCCATTTTCCAGCGCTACGTTGGCTCCTAATTTCTCATAAATACCTGAAGTGTGGTGTAAAGGATATGGCTCTTTAGATGTGATTCATTGTGAATCATATTTAAATATTGATATCACAATGATTTCCCGAAGAATATGTGGAAGCTTCTTTCTGAGTGTAAACTGTTAATCATCTACTTTCTATCCAACGCTGGTTATCTTCAGTGTGTTTTAAGGACCCAGCTTCTCAGGTGAAGACTACACAGCTCTCTGCTGCTGCTGCTGAGTCGCTTCAGTCGTGCCCCACTCTGTGTGACCCCATAGACGGCAGCCCACCAGGCTCCCCCGTCCCTGGGATTCTCCAGGCAAGAACACTGGAGTGGGCCGCCATTTCCTTCTCCAGTGCATGAAAGTGAAAAGTGAAAGGGAAGTGGCTCAGCTTTCTAGTGAATGGGTAGAAAAGGAAGATTGGTCTAGCACTTGCTCAGTTCGGGCCAGTAGGAAAGCCAGTTGAGCTGCTTTGAGCCAAAGGAATATGTTTCAGTAGTGACAGTAAAGCCACATGAGTCCTTCACTCTTACCTCATCAGTCGCACTTGACTGAATATTGGGCTTCCCTGATGGCTCAGACAGTAAAGAATCTGCCTGCAATGTAGGAGACCCGAGTTCAGTCCCTGGGTCAGGGAGATCTCCTGGAGAAGGGAATGGCAACCCACTCCCACATTCTTCCCTGGAGAAGTCCATGGGCAGAGACCATGGTGGGCTACAATGCATGGGGTCGCAAAGAGCTGGACATGACTGAGTGACTTTCCCTTTCACTTTAACTGAATATTATACAGTATTCTAGCTCCTTCTGAAAGAAAACGTGTAGCATAGATGAAGTCTTCTCACTTCATTTTTTTTTCCCCCTTTTTTTTCTTTCCTTGTTACCAGACCCTGGGTCCAGATAAGAAGGTCGATGCTAGTCCATGCACAGAGGGCCATGTATTTGGTGATAACCATTGGCCTCCCACTCAGCTGGAACCTAGGTCTCAGAGTCCTCAAGGATGTGTTGAGATAGCTAGGGCCATCATCTTAATTACAGCTTTGGTTACCTTCCTTCCAGGATCTTTGCAATGTAAGGCTGATTCCAGTTTGGACCCAGTTAGGAAATGAGATGTGTCTGGCATATATACGTCTGCTAATGGCCTTTAATGGTTGAAAACAGAAGCTTCCCTTAGGGAAGCAAAACTGCTCCAGTTTGGATTTCCCCTCCCCTTTTACCCCCGTGTGTGAAATCCTTTTAACTGGTAACCACTGCAGAGTGGAGTCTTCGGGAAAGCCACCCAGGAGTGTGGTGGTGTTTGCGTTTTCTTTCAGTTTTTCAACCTGTAGGCCTGTATTCGACATTGTTAATAGTTGATGCAGTTTCAAAGGTGCTTCTAAAAAGGCCTAGGATGTTATGGTTTTGATTAAAAGTTGATAACATGAAAACGTCATTACAGGGAAGGTAAAACCATACAAAGATATGGTTTTCAAATGACGTTTCACAGCATTTTATATTCTTTTAAAATTATGTTATTATAAAATAAAGCCTTTTAGTGTGCTGAACACAAGCTTAGCAGAGACCAGGCAGGTAGTGCCACCGGCTTCACAGATGCCGACGTTTTAGGACACAGCAACCTGAAGGGGGACGTGTTGTTACCCTCCCATTGTACAGATGAGAAGACTGATGGACAGAGCCGTAAATCCCAGCTCACACAGCCTCTGAGACCAACCCTATCTGGGCCACAATCTATGCTCTTCACTTGCCAGAAGCATTCCCGTCAAGGGAAAAACTTAATTTGTTGCTTCCAATTTGGGTCACTTCTCTTGACCTCTTTAAGTAAGTGCCATGCATTAGCCGTATTGGAAATAGAACAGGAGTCGGAAGCTATGTCTGTTCGGGGGCTGGAGTGGAGCCAGTGTGCACGGAAGTCCCCGTGTCTGCCTGTGAGACTGAGGGCTACCGATGTCTCATTGCCTCTCCTCCAGCCCCTTTGGCTGCAGTGGGTGGGAATTGATCCTGTGGGTCAATTTACCAAAAGAAAACCAAGACCCCAGACCCGTCGGCGACCAGGAGATGGGGACTTGGGCGCCAGGCTGCAAAACTCGTCCAGTGACTCAGCATGCAAACTTTGGAATTCCTGAGACTCCAATTTA
The DNA here is from genome assembly GCA_006410635.1 of Cephalophus harveyi. Lineage (NCBI taxonomy): Eukaryota > Metazoa > Chordata > Mammalia > Artiodactyla > Bovidae > Cephalophus > Cephalophus harveyi. Next base: position 815,825 of record SJYT01075170.1, read on the forward strand.
AGCTTAAAGAATTAAATCAGAGGACTCAACTGAAGTGTTAAACCATACTGTGATCTCCCTACAAAATACGAGGTGTGCTGTATTTTAAGGGAAGGTGGTTATCTCCGAGAAGACACCCCATTCCCTCATGTTCTGTGTGGTTTCTTCAGTGGCAGAGAGAGGAGTGAAACCACAGTAAGGTGCTGGCTTCTCAGACTGCTCCTTAGAGTGGAAAGATTCTTGATGTTTTGGCGATTACTGTCAATTACACTGATTTTGTTGGAGAAGGAAATGGCAACCCACTCCAATGTTCTTGCCTGGAGAATCCCAGGACGGAGGAGCCTGGAGGGCTACAGTCCATGAGGTTGCAAAGAGTTGGACATGACTGAGTGACTAAACCACCACCACCACACTGAATTTGTAGTTCGTGTGTGTGTGTGTGCGCGCGCTCGCGCGTAGCTACATCTGACTCTTTGAGACCCCATGGACTGTAGCCCACCAGGCTCCTCTGTTCATGGGATTCTCCAGGTAAGAATACTGGAGTGGGCTGCCATTTCCTTCTCCAGGGGATTTTCTTGACCCAGGGATCGACGTCAGGTCTCCTGCATTGCAGGCAGATTCTTTACCATCTGAGCCACCAAGGGTGCTAATACTGGGTTGGCTAAAGACTTGGTTCAGATTTTGCAGCAACGTCATATGGGAAAACCTGAATGAACTTTTTGGCCAGCACAATGAAATGATGTGTTTATAAGCCCTTCCATGCCCAGAAGTTTGCCCTTTTCCTTAAAATCTGAGTATAAGACTGGATCTTGTATGTGAAGGGAAAAAGAACATTCTGGAACACCTGTACCTTACTGTCTCCACCAGAGTCCTGCAATAGATGGTAAGAGGGAGTAGTGATAGACCCACCTGGACCTAAATCTTTGCCTTATTTATTTACATTGCCTTATTTATATGTGCATTGACTTGGGTCAGTTCCTCCATCCTTCTTAGCTTCAGTTACTTTGTGTCTAATTTGACATGAACTGTATCTACCTCCTGTTGCTATGAGGATTGGTCTGCCCTGGAGTAGTCCCTCAAGAAGGAGTGATAGTTACTGTTATTCCCCTCCTGGCTCTTATCTAGATCTTTGTTATAACACGTATTTGTGGACTATATCCTGTCATACGATCTTAGCGTTGATGGTCTTGTCTTGTATGTGTGTGATGCTGTCTCCTTACCAGGCGGTAATGGAAGCTCTCTGCTACCAGCCCAGGTCTGTCTCTAGCACTGTGCCCCTTACATGTCCTCAATGCATAGTTATCCCCTGCCGGCAGAAAACCAAGCACTGGACCTGTTGCCAAACTGTTTATCAGACACGGTTTCTCCAGTGCCATACGTGCTTCATGTTACGTAAAGTCAGGTAACATTCAGTTCAGTTCAGTTGCTCAGTCATGTTCGACTCTTTGCGACCCCATGAATTGCAGCACTCCAGGCCTCCCTGTCCATCACCAACTCCCGGAGTTCACTCAAACTTATGTCCATCGAATCAGTGATGCCATCCAGCCGTCTCATCCTCTGTCATCCCCTTCTCGTCCTGCTTCCAGCACCCCCTAGAATCAGGGTATTTTCCATTGAGCCAACTCTTTGCATGAGGTGGCCGAAGTATTGGAATTTCAGTTTCAGCATCAGTCCTCCCAATGAACACCCAGGACTGATTTCCTTTAGAATGGACTGGTTGGATCTCCTTGCAGGTAACATTCAGTTCAGTTCAGTCGCTCAGTCATGTCCGATGAATCACAGCACACCAGGCCTCCCGGTCCATCACCAACTCCCGGAGTTCACCCACACTCATGTCCATTGAGTTGGTGATGCCATCCAGCCATCTCATCCTCTGACGTCCCCTTTTCCTCCTGCCCCTAATCCCTCCCAGCATCAGAGTCTTTTCCAATGAGTCAACTCTTCACATGAGGTGGCCAAAGTCCTGGAGTTTCAGCTTTAGCATCAGTCCTTCCAAAGAACACCCAGGACTGATCTCCTTTAGAATGGGCTGGTTGGATCTCCTTGCAGTCCATTTCCTTGCAAATATATACTTACACTGTAAATTGTAACACAGAGTTGAAGGTTTCTCTTTGATAGTTCAGGCTCTCAAATATTGGATGATAACGTTTTCTTCAGTAAGAATCTCTATGTTAAATATTTCAATATATGGCCTTTTGGTAAGAATGTATCAGTATGTATTATACATCACAAGGTCTGGAGGACAGAATAAGTAGGTGAAAGGCTGGTCCAATGTTACGCTATTTTTTTCTTCCAAACTAGTAATTTAACTCATGCCAGAATAATTGAATTTATACTTCTGAGTGACCTTGCTTTAACTTCAGACCAAATTTTGTATAATGTCAGTTTTGTTTGATTTGCTTTGTGAGGACAGGTAAAAATTATATCAAGTCACAAACATGAATAAAACGTCACAGAGCTGTCCAGCATCAAGAAACACATAATGACTTAGGAGTATGGTATCCATGGATGTCTGGGGACATACATTCTAGCCAGTGACTTCTGCTGAGTTGAGGTCTGACATTGAATCCTGGAAGCCTGGTTTTCAGTTCTCCCTTTTAGGGATGAGGGAACTGATGACCAAAGGGTCTATGAGTTAGCCATAAGCACACTGCTGTTACATATATACAGATCCTAAAGTAATGTTTTAATGCGTAGGGGCCTTGATAGGTGTTTAGGCATTGAATATATATTTACATTTATGCTCAAAATACTGTCATTACAGTTTTTAAAAAGGTAGTTAAGACTTTTTTTTTTTCTTTTAGTGGATGTCAAGTACATTATATGTAAGTTATTTAAAATTTTAATATTTTAACATTAAAATCATTTTTAAATTAAAATTTTAAAAATTATTTTTTAACTGATTTTGAAGATGGAGTTCATTTTATCCTTATGCTGTTTTGTCTCAGTGGAGCTATTTGAGTAACACTAATTGGTTTTACTCTTCTAATGGTTAATAGACATTTTATAAACGCTAAATATAAACGCCAACTATGTAATATTTGTATATAAACCAATACAAATCTATAAATGTCGCCTTGCCTCCTTTATTAATTTTATTTCATTTATAAACACTCTCACCTCAGCAGTTTAATATCTGAGATCCTGAGATTAAGGATAAGCTTATAATTTTATAGGCCTTTAAAAATTACTTGGTTCTACATAGAAAGTTGGGGCTTCCCCAGGTGGCTCAGTGGTAAAAAGAATCTACCTGCCAATGTAAGAGACATGGGTTCAATCCCTGGGTAGGGAAGATCCCCTGGAATAGGAAATGGCGAGCCACTCCAGTGTTTTTGCCTGGAGAACCCATGGACAGAGGAGCCTAGTGAGTTAAAGTCCATGGGGTTGCAGAGAGTTGGACACAACTGAGCGTGCACATGTGCACATAGGAAGTTACATTTTTCCCCCTCTAGAAAGAGAATCTCCTTGGTCTTTACTGTTTGTCTCACTTGGAAAAAAACAAAGAGAGAAAACTTGCTGTGGTGGGAAAAGGTAAAAATAGAGAAAAGGACAAGGGAGGGAAGGCCAGAAAAGAAGAGAGAGGAGAAGAAACTGAGGTCAGAGTGCATAAATACATCGAATAACCCCGAAGTACCAGGGCTCAGGGCTGTGTGTGCAAAGCTTGAACTTGTGCCTGTCTTCCTGGAGTCAGAGCAAACCTGGGGTCCAGTAGCGAGGAACTGATGTGTTGAATGATGTCAGTAAATGTACAGACAGAGACACACGTGTGAAGAGCACTCTCAAAAAGGAAAAGGAATAGCTTTTTCTAGAATTTTTTCCCTAGAATTTTCTAGATACTGGGAAAGGCTTCATGGTAGAGCCCCATCATACTCAAAGGTTTTGTGTGTTTTCTTGTTCATTCGTTTGTTTTTGCACGACATGTGGAATCTTAGTTCCTGGATCAGGGATCCAGCTCCTGTGCTCTACAGTGGAAGCACGGAGTCTTACACTGAACCATCAGGGAAGTCCCCCCAAAGGTCTTTGAAGGAGGCTTTATTGACAAGATTTGTTCCTGCTTTGAGTATAGACTTATTAGTCCCTTCAGAGGACAGTCTCGACCGTGTTGACAAGAAGTAAACACTCCCCATAAAGACCTTTGGAAGGGAGAGATCCTAGATCACAGGAACCAGAAGACAACCCTCTTAATAGTAATTAATAATAATAATAATAATTAGTCACTCAGTCGGGTCCGGCTCTTTGCAGTCCCATGGACTGTAGCCTGCCAGGCTCCTCTGTTGATTGGATTCTCCACGCAAGAATACTGGAGTGGGTTGCCATTCCCTTCTCCAGGGCATCTTCCTGACCCAGGGATCAAACCCTGGTCTCCTGCGTTGCAGGCAGATTCTTTACCGTCTGGGCCACCAGGGAAGCCCATTAATATTAATAGGTTAAAAGTGGGGCTTGCAAGATGGCTGGGGGGAGTTAGACTGGTAACTAACTGAATACACCAAGTTTCCCAAATCCACAGCTCTCCAATGCATAAAGGTGTTACTTGGGAGGGAGAGAAAGAAATTCATGTGCCAGGGGCCAACCTGCAAACTAGTAAACTTAGAGGATTTCTAGGTTTAGACACAAACCCAGGTTATTATTTCAGTAATGGCTGATTTAGTTCAAACTCTGTTAAGTGCAGCTCACTGTGAGTGGAATGATGCTGTGCTTTGGGTTAACTCACATCCCCGTATCTAGATACGAGCTTATATAGATACTTGTAACTTGGCAAAGTCTGAAGAGAGGGATCTTTTTCAAAATGCATTTTTCTACCTCTGAGTCTCTGGGCGTTTGAGCTCTGTGACTGTGGAGGAAAGTTGCCCTGTCTTCTCTTGTCATTTTGTGTCACCTTATAAAAGTCATCTGGATTTCTGAATATTGGATTCTTACTTGGATTAAAGTTGTCAGCATAGAAAGTACTGGCTGCTGGATCTGGGAGACTGTTGATCCAGGAGTCTTGCGTGTGAAAAGGGAGCTCCAATGGGCTCTAAAGGATGTGGATCCTGACTTCATATGTGCAAGGGTTTTTTGAGATGTTTTCATTTAGTTCTGAGATTGGGAAAACACAAATGTTACCATGTCTTCATTCAGCTACGGAAGCAGTTATTTGAGTACCCTATGCTGTCAGGCTTTCGAGACTGATGTGAAGCTGCGAGACTGATGTGAAGCTGCAACTGTATCATGGATGCTGATCCTTCAAAGGTATCTGTGGTTGGGAACCAGCTTTGATGTGGCTCATGAACTTCCTGGGCCAGCACTTAAGCCTGCCTTTGATGGAATCGCCCCTCAGTCAGATTTAAGCAATGTGTCTGAAATTGTATCTCTTTCAGTGTATAAGACAGTGATAGGAATGAGGTACATGAGTGTGGCTGAAGAAACCCTTTGGCACTTCACATGGCCCAGATGTGACTTAAAAGAATCGGTGGAGTTTGTGTTGTGAGAAGCAGGGGATAAATGTATTGCAGAGGATTTGGGAAATAGTTAGCATTTTTGTGGTCTCTTTAGCAGTGCCCCACTGTTGCCTGGAAAAGCAACATGAGTGATCAGAGAAACTGTGAATCTCTTTGCATCTGGGCCACCAGGAAGCTGCCTTAGGCATGGACTGATCCATAGCTCCACAGTCTTGAGGCTTCCTCTGTCTCGTTCTCAGTTGCTTATGATTTTTTTTTCAGTTCAAACATTTAATTATTCCAGATCTAGGATAGTGAGCAAATGGTTTCGTGCTGGTCAGTATTCTGTTAAATACACTTTAGACGGTCGCCTATAGTCATATTGTCAGAATTCTCATTTAAGCTATAGGTGTGACTTTCTCTGTACACACTAAGTATAGCTATTGTTTATAAACTACTGCAGCGAAAGGACCACGTTCACACCTGGTGTCTATTACCTGGAGAAAGTGACCAAGTGTGCACTTCAGAGCAGCCTCTGTTGTGACTTTAATTTCTTGAATTGGTGTGAAAACAGTTACATCATACTTTAAAATAAAAGGTGTTTTCATCATGTGCTGCTGCTGTGTGTGCCAGATAAGGATTTTGTAACTCAAATTTATTTCCGAATGTCAGTGACTGTTGCTGCTCTTGTTGACTATGTGAATTTAAATGGGAAGTCCCTTCAGCAGAACCGTTAAAAAAGATCTGCTTCAGGTTGAGTTGGCCATTACACTTTCAATGTTTATTCTACCATGGGACATTCCCATTGCATAAACCGGAGGATTAATAAAACCAAGTTCAGTGATGGAAGTGTTCTGACCTCAGAAGGAAGGAGCACTGTGTTGTCCTGGGTGGTTCGCAGTCCGTGGTAGAGCATGATGTCCTAAAACAAGCATGTTTGGGGGCCTCTGTCAAACAGGAGGGCACTGGATGACTCTGACATCATAAGATCAGACAGTATCATCGTTAGAACAATAACAACTATTGTTTATAAACACATGCCACATTGCCGTTGTGCTTTTTCATCCCTTGTAAGCACTTTTACCTACGGTTGCACTTCTTTTAGACTCTTTCATTACCTTTTTCTAGTCACATACCACCATTCCACCAAGTTCTAGCATCTCTTAATTATGGAAGGCTTATTCCATGTCATATTAAATATGAAAACACTAGCATCCTAAATTAATATAATTTACATAACTAAATCTCGCCGTGTTGAGGTGTGGGTACTCATTGGCATAAGTATTCAGTTCAGTTCAGTCGCTCAGTCGTGTCCAACTCTTTGCGACCCCATGAATCGCAGCACGCCAGGCCTCCCTGTCCATCACCATCTCTCGGAGTTCACTCAGACTCACATCCATCGAGTCAGTGATGCCATCCAGCCATCTCATCCTCTGTCGTCCCCTTCTCCTCCTGCCCCCAATCCCTCCCAGCATCAGAGTCTTTTCCAATGAGTCAACTCTTCACATGAGGTGGCCAAAGTACTGGAGTTTCAGCTTTAGCATCATTCCTTCCAAAGAAATCCCAGGGTTGATCTCCTTCAGAATGGACTGGTTGGATCTCCTTGCAGTCCAAGGGACTCTCAAGAGTCTTCTCCAACACTGACATTTCTCCTGGCAATCTTGATTCCAGCTTGTGTTTCTTCCAGTCCAGCGTTTCTCATGATGTACTCTGCATATAAGTTAAATAAGCAGGGTGACAATATACAGCCTTGACCTACTCCTTTTCCTATTTGGAAGGGAATGGCAAGCCACTTCAGTATTCTTGCCTTGAGAACCCCATGAACAGTATGAACAGGCATAAGTATTACTGTAGATGTATTTGTCTGAGTCCATTTGGGCTTCAACAATAAGTATTAATTTCACTTTGATTTGGAGGCTGGGAAGTCCAGGATCAAGATGCCAGCAGACTTGTGTCTGGAAGGGACAAGGAGCTCTTTGGGACCTGTTTTATAAGAGCACTAATCCCACTCATCAGGGCTCTGCCTTCAAGACCTAATACCTCGAAAAGACCCCACCTCCAGACACCATCACTTTGGGGACTGGATTTCAACATGTGGATTTTGGGTGAGGGGAGGAAACAAACATTCAATCTGTAGCCACAGTTAAACACTTATTCATTAAAATCTGGAGATCTTTTTGCATTTTGGAGGCTGTCTTTAATTTATTTGAGATCTCAACGTTTTATACATTCCAGGGGCCCCTGTGAGCTCAGACACCCCACCGTGTACCTGCAGGGCCTGACTTGGAACCATCCCTGTTGCTGGCTCTGCCTTGCTGAATTCTGCTCTTGATTGGGTGGGTCTGACCTGTGTTATTCAGTTGCTCAGTTGTGTCTGACTCTTGTTGACCCACAGACTGTAGCACGCCAGGCTTCCCTGTGCTTCACCATCTCCTGTAGCTTGCTCAAACTCATGTCCATCGAGTCAGTGACGCCATCCAACCATCTCATCCTCTGTCATCCCCTTCTCCTCCTGCCTTCAGTCTTTCCCAGCATCAGGGTCTTTTCCAGTGAGTCAGCTCTTCACAACAGGTGGCCAAAGTACTGGAGCTTTAGCTCCAGCATCAGTCCTTCCAGTGAATATTCAGGGTTGATTTCCGTTAGGATTGACTGGTTTGTTCTCCTTGCTATCCAAGGGACTCAGTATTTGTCAGTCTTCTGAAGCCTTTTATTTTTCACCCGGAAAAAAATTTGGCCACAGGTGAGAAGACGTTTGCTCCTCTAAGCCTGTAGCAACAAATCTGAGCTTGCATCTCTTTGAGTTGCAGTGTACGGGTCCTTCTTCGTGGTACTTCTCCAAGCCAGTTCAGTGAGACCCTAGGAGTCCTGTTTAACCAGTGCCGAGGCAGTATTTCTCATCAAACATTAAGCGCGCACACACACACACACACACACACACGCTATTTAAAGTCACTTGCTAAATACAGCCTCTTTTTCTTTGTTTAATCATCAGTTCGTTGATGGTTGGTTTAGTCCCTAAGTCCTGTCTGACTATTGTGACTCCGTTGTCTATAGCCCACCTGGCTCCTCTGTCCATGGGATTCTCCAGGCAGGAATGGGTGGGTTTCCATTTTCTTGGGTTGGTCCAAAAGTTCATTTGGTTTTAAGTAAAAATAAAAGACATATTTTCAGTTTTCATCAAGAACTTGATTGAATAACGGATTGACTAACTGAATGAATTTTGAGGCTAACCCAATAGTTTCTATCCTGTTTTCTCTAAAGGGCTCTTTTTTTCATACCAGCATGTCTCTATCTTTGCTTGCTTTGCTCCTTCCTACTTAATTTTTTTCAACCCACAACTTTTTTCTTCTCTACCCTTAAACATGTGTTTTTAGAGCTCCTTTCTGCTTTTTTCTTACTACTAAGAGTCGCTCTTGCTTGTGCTGTTTAACCAGTCTTGACTAAACTGCACCTCCTATTTCAGTTGATACATGATCTTCCTGACTATAAAAAGTCACTTTGTTCTTTATAAAAAGTTTGCACTTAACAGAAAGCGTGTTCTTTGGTGAACTTGTCTATTGTATGTGTGTGAGATTACCTGCATTGAGTTTATAAAAGTATGAAAAATCAACCTAATTTTCTGCTACTGGCTTGTCCAGAGTTTTTAAACTGGAGGTGCTGTGTTGATATCAAACCTAAGTCTTTCTGTTCGCAGGCAGTCAGAATACAAAGTATGTAATAAGAGGTTTTTTAAAAAAAATTATCTTGTTTCCCAATCTTAAAACATTCCCGTGTGACATTCTTCTTTACTGATAATATTGTTGCAGGCTCAAAAAAGCCTGATTAATCTTTGTAGCATCTTTTAGGCTTGAATCACACTTTCATCTGATAGTAGGAACTGAGTCACTGGTGAAGTATGTTCATCCAAGACTCTAGCCTAGACAGGGGTCAGCAAACATCTTCTTAAAGGACTAGACAGTAAATATTTGAGACTTTGCCAGCCCTGCAGTTTCAACCATAGCTACTCCACTCTGCTTTCGTGACATGAAAGCAGCTGTAATGTGTAAATGAATGGGATGGCTGTGTTCCAGTTAAGCTTTATTTTCAAAAACGAGCAGGTGGCCCAGTTTACTGACCCCTACTTTAGAAGAAAGCTAAGTTCTAGAATTTCCATTTTTAATGCTGCGAGTAAAATCATCTGACAAAATTGTGAAAAAAAGGCAGTTGTTCTTTCTCATTTCCAGAACTCAAAATATTTAGCCAATTTTGTTTTAAAAATTAACTTATCTCTATAATGATCTTTTATAAGTGTAATGACAATTTGGGGAGAGCAGCTGCAGAGTATGAAATTGGATTTCCTTTGTTCTCTATTTTATTTTCTCCTGTCTAGTCTTGATGGAATTCTGAGCTATGAAGGTCCCTCCACATCTCTCAAAATAATCAATATCTTTCAAGTCAGTCCCTAAATCATGGAACGCCTTGATTACCTAACTGAGACACTGAGTTCTTTGATCGTCATCCATGTGTGTGTATCCCAACATCTGTGGTGTTACAGACTGGAATCTGAATGTTTGGCTACTTGCATTATTAGCAAAATTTCATGCATTTTACTTACCAATGAAAAGACCACTATGACATTTAGGGGACTTTATGGAATAGAAAACATTTGCACCTCAGTTACTTTATCTCCTGTTTTTTTCTAAGATTTGTATTATGCATATATATATATATTTTTATAATCTTAGAAAAGCATTCTAAGTGGAATTTGCCTGTTGATAGTTTTCCAGTAGGTTCAAATTGCAAATCTGCTTTTGTATTATAGTAGAGAATTTGGGGTGATATGAGCTACACAGGGTTTTTAAGGGAATTATCTTTTTCTCATGAAAGAACAAATTTCCATGACTTTGTATGCAAATAAGTGCTGATTATAACAAATGAGCATAATGAATTTGTAAAAGAATCATAAACAGATTCTTGAGTCTCTTTAGCAGTTCTCATTTATTTGTAATTGAAAAAGCAAATCTTTGCTAAACTAATTTTCATCCATCGCGTGTGTTCATTTTCAGAGTGCCCTTGCTCTCCCGGGCCAGGCTGGCTGTGTGCATCATACAGGATGCACCTTTGGGGAATGGCCCCCTCGTGGCTGTTGAGTCCTACTTATCTGTTTGCCCTTTGGCTCTCCTCATGACTTACAGGAAATATATAATTCTTGTACAGAAGGTCTTTGAAATTTGAGTGCCTGGGGGAACTGAGAAGTCCTGGTGGAGTTTGGGTGTCTATTATAATCACCTGTGACACTTTTCATTAATTTCAAGTAAAAAGAGTTTTGCCAAAGAAGATGCTTTGGATTTTAATGTTGTCTGCTTCACAGCTATGTTATAAATGAATAAACCTGTGTGAATAAATAAAGTGAGGTAAATTGTTAGACGTGTTTAATTTGCAAAAGAGCTTCTGTATTTAATGAAGAATTCAAAAAGCTTTGAATACTATGTTAATTTCTCAGATAAGAATTTGGGGACAGTCGAAGAGCCCATGTCTGAGTCATCACAGAGTTAAATCCTGATTGAGCATAAGGAATTTTTGCTCTACGCCATGCTTCATAATGATCCCTAAGACGTTTTAGGCTTAAATTAGTAAGTGATCCAATATTAAAACGGAGGGAGTAAATCTTAAGGCAGTGTCTATGTTGAATGTCCTTATTGCACTGGATAGCACCTTGGCTGGCCTATTTCAGTTGGCACCAAAAGAAGTAACAAGGTTCAGACACTGATCTTGCCCTTTAATAGATGCTCCATCTTTTGTAGGTGGTCTTGGGTAATTTTAACTCACCTGTGCTTCCTTTTAGCCTCCCAATTGACTGAAGGTATAGCCCTCATGTTGCATGATAATTCTAACCAGCAACACTTATTTATTCGCTTATCTGGACCCATTTTGGCAAACAAGTTAATAATTTGGGACTTGTGAATTCTTCTATACCAGTGTTTATTGTCATCATTTAGACACATGATATTTTAGAGAGGAAATAGCTCAGCCCCTTTGTTTTATAGAAAAGCATTACAGGTCTAGAGAGGTGGGGAGCAGGTGGACAGTGATAAAAGCAAGAGGACGCCATTCTAACAGAGATTCTCCTTCCCTTTGGTTCAACTTAATCTATTTTAGGACTCCTGGTAATGACAGAGTAGAATAATATACCCACTTCATACTCTAACAGGTTCACTAGGATTTTCCCGTTAATGTAGATTCATGAGTCATAGGCTAGTGTTACCTTCCACACTTTGATTCTGTACAGTAAGTGCCCTACGAGCAAACTTTCAAAGATGTGTGGACATGCGTCTGGTTCCAGCAAGGAACCGGAACCTTTGCGATCAGTGTCAGACATGAGTGAAGTACAGCTTGTTCTCTGCCCCCTATTGCTGGTGATTCTCCAGCTCCACCATCTCTACCTCTTCCTCTTCCAGTCGGTAACTGGCCTGTTCACTCAGTGCCAGCTGTTGTACTTTTCAAGGTTCTGATTGTTAGATTAAAAATATTCCCTTTATCTTTTTATATTTCTTTTAATAAATTTATTTATTTTCAAGGGAAGGATAATTGCTTTACAATGTTGTGTTGGTTTTTGCCACACGTCAACGTGAATCACCCATAGGTATACATATTTTTTTTATGTAATTAGGTATACATGTTTTTTGTGTATTATTTGTGTGAAGTCAAAGTGTTAGTTGCTCAGTCATGTCCAATTCTTTTGTGACCCCATGGACTGTCACCTGTCCATGGATTTCTCTAGGTATGAATGGTGCAGTGGGTGCCCTTTCTTTCTCCAATAGTAATACTGTAAACTCCCTGTGGTACAGTACTGTATAGCCGATTGTGTTAGTTGGGTACCTAGGCTAACTCTGTAGGACGTAAGAACAAATTGGACTTTAAAATGTGCTGTTGGAACGGAAGAGTCCCTTGGACTGCAAGGAGATCCAACCAGTCCATCCTAAAGGAGATCAGTCCTGGGTGTTCATTGGAAGGACTGATGTTGAAGCTGAAACTCCAGTACTTTGGCCACCTCATGTGAAGAGCTGACTCATTGGAAAAGACCCTGACGCTGGGAAAGATCAAGGGCAGGAGGAGAAGGGGACGACAGAGGATGAGATTGTGGGATGGCATCGCCGACTCAATGGACATGGGTTTGGGAGGACTCGGGAGTTGGTGATGGACAGGGAGGCCTGGCGTGCTGTGATTCATGGGGTCGCAGGGAGTTGGACATGACTGAGTGACTGAGCGGAACTGATTGGAACGGAACTTGTTGGGATGTAGGGATCTTAAGAGTTGTGTAGCATCTGTGGTACCTGTGCCAGACTAAGGCTCTTGTGTCTTTTGAAATCTCTTGCCCCACGCTGATGCCTAGTGTCAATCAGGAAGTGTGGTAATTGTTACCCACTACCCTTGAAAGTGTTACCAGCAGGAAGTTGTGGGAGTGCAAGCTTGGTGGTGGGGATGAGTCGGTAGAAGCCTCAGGATCTTTAGTGAGGCTTACTTTTTCCTGCTTGTCTAAATCAGGTAACCTTTGTCACGTTGAATGCGTCTTCTCTATCACCTCCACCTTCTGTTTTCAGTGGACACTATGTTTGCCTTTGACTTTCTTATTAAGACAGCACACCTCTCATCAGATGTATCTGTCACAACACCAGGGTTGCTTAAGACTCACACCGTCCCTGGTGTATTCCGTTTAGCAACGTCCTACAGATCAGAACACATTATAGACTGTGAGCTCCAGGTACCCGCATCTGGGAGACACGGGTTGAGTGCACAGATGGGACCCTTGGTTTCCTGGTCAGAAGGAATTTGTGCCCGACTGAGTGACCCCTGATGTATCTGTCATTGACGTCAGAGGTGTCCCTCGTCTTTCCTTTGTCTGGTATCAGCATGCCTTCCCACCCTGCTTTTTAGTGCTTTTCTTGGTCTGCATCTCAGATACTGTGGAAAAAATTTGAAGGACACCCCAAAGAAAGCCTCATGGGCCAAGATTTTGGTCCCAACTTCTGTATTTTCTGCTCTAACTTTTGCAAAATAAATGGAGCTGAAATGTTTTTGTTGAAGTAGTTTAAGCCATACCATTAGCTTCCACCCCACAAGTCAGCATTACCTTTGACCTTTTTCAGAGAAAGAATTTTCCTCTGTCCTGGACTTAAAGATAGGGCTGTCAGAGTTGATTTTGTTTCCCATTGGCCATCCAGCACAGCGTCTGGGCGTTAGTGGCATTCTTGAAATATATGCATTAGCAGATTTGAGTACTCAGCAACATCTCATTAAGTTTGTGCATTATTACAGCTGCTTTGGGTAAAGATGAAAGATTATAGACCTAAGGGATATAGTTCTAGTTGTTTATATTACAAATGAAATAACCGAGCCCTGGGGAGTAACGTGGCTTATTTAACGTAAGCAGCCAGCATTGGTTATGGTGAGACTCAAGCTCAGCTTAACAGATACTCGTAAAGATTTAGGTTCACAAGGAGTGGTGTCAGTTCTTTTTTGAGGGAGAGCGATTCAGGTGAATTTTTGTGTGGCTTGAACAGCCCCAGAGGACTCCACTGAGGCATGAAATGGGTGGCCTGTTATAAGTTCCCCATGTTGGGATGGTATTTAGCACTTGGTCAACAGACTGAGTCTTAGCATGATGCTGGTGTGGCTCAGAACTAAATGCCACATTTCCTAGGACCTGTCCAACTCCCAAGAAACATGCTTATGGATTCAGACAATTGGATTTTCTTAGCTTGCTTTTCTAAGTCTTTGGCAAAAATAGAGAAGTGACTGGCTTCTTGCCTGAAATTTTTTCCTGAGACCTAGAAAGGATATCTGATAATTCCTTCCTTTACTTTGTATTTAAATGTATTATTTTATAGCTGTAGGTGAAGAATAAGATATTCCTAAGGAAAAGGTTTATTGATATTATCATTTTGTAACCACTTTATTGAGATGTAATTCACATACCGTACATCCACCTGTTTAAAGTGTACACTCAATAGTTTGTGTATTACATTTAAAACTCCGTTAAATTTATGGAACGGAGAAGGCAATGGCACCCCACTCCAGTACTCTTGCCTGGAAAATCCCATGGACAGAGGAGCCTGGTGGGCTGCAGACCATGGGGTCGCTAAGAGTCGGACACGACTGGGCAACTTCACTTTCACTTTTCACTTTCCTGCATTGGAGAAGGAAATGGCGACCCACTCCAGTGTTCTTGCCTGGAGAATTTCAGGGACAGCGAAGCCTGGTGGGCTGCCATCTATGGGGTCGCACAGAGTCAGACACAACTGAAGTGACTTAGCAGTAGCAGCAGCAGTAAATTATGGAAAAATACATATAACATAAAATTTGTCAACTTAACCATTGCTAAGTGTTCAGTTAATTCAGTGGTATCAATTACCTTCACAGTGCTGTACACCCATCACCACTTCTATTTCTGAAACTTTTTCATCGTCTCAAGTAGAAACTCTGTACCCATGAAGTAAAAACTCCCCTTTACCGTCAGCATCCCCCAGCCCCTGGTAGCCTCTCATCTGTTTCTTGTCTCTATGAATTTAACTCCTTTGGGTACCTCACATAAGTATAATCATGCAGTGTTTGTCCTTTGATGTCTGGCTCATTTTGTAATGTCATCAAGGTTCATCTATGGGGTAGCATGTGCCCAAACTTCATTCCTTCTTCTGGTGTGAACTCCAGACAGGTGAAGTGGGCAAAACAGGGGTACTCTGTATGGCCCTTCACCACAGTTGCTCAATCTAAAGCAGTGAGAGAGAAAAATAGTCAGGAAAAGACTCTCCCTTTCCCCAAGGTTGCTTTAAAGCACAATTTAAGACCCTTTGTCCCTTCTGATTTTCCCTGTAGCATTTTCTCATGTATGCTGGGCACATTTGGCCCTTCAGTGTTCCCGTTTGGCATTCATCTTTTCCCAGTGTTACTTAATTTAGGATTGGCTGCTCACTGCTCGAAAGCCAATACTAGAGACTGCTGATTGGGAAGGAAAGATTGCTTTATTCAGGAGGCCGGTAACCTGGGGAGAAGCCGGACTCGTGTCCAGGAACCAACATCTGTTCTCATCATTTTAAGATTTTGCCCATATAGTAACATTTATTGCTTTTAAAATCTACAGATTATAGAATGGATATTGCGGGCTTCAATATAGAACATAAACATTAACAGAAGTGATTACTAGTTTGATTATAATTGGATCCATTTTCATTTTTTTGCCTGTTTTGAATATAGTAATTTGTATTCACCTCTGTTTTCCTTAATCTTGAAATTCAAGATTACTCTGTATTATATATTGACACAACTGAGAAATGGTTTTAGGTAAAACAGTAAACAAAAAAATTACTGAGTACCTACTGCGTGTCTTTAGTTGAACTATGTCCTCTCCTGAAAATTCTCTATTTAAGTGCTATTAATAACCTCCTCTCCCTCTTTTTTCTTTTATGGTTGAGGCTGCGTTTGCTGAGGTTAATGTTCATGCCCAAGTTCACATAGCTGAACTTGGCCTGCTGACCCCATTGCCCATACACTTTCCCCCACAGAGTGTTGGATCAGGTCTCAAAACTTATTGGCAAGCCATCAAAGTTTCGTTTGAAACTAAAAGAGGAAAACCTGCTTTCTGAAACGTGAACTCTCAATTACATAAAATGGATGCTTCTGAAAACGGTATTGTCTCAACAGGGCAGACTGTAAACCTTGAACAACAGTGTAAACCTCATGTTATATAAGAAGGGAGTTTACAGAGCTGAATATCCACTGAGCTGTGTTTCCGCTCCGGTAATGGGCAGAGTTGCTAGGGTAACAAGGGAAGGAGCCTTGCTCTTCTAAGTGGGCTGCTCGTGCGGTGTCCCACATGGCTAAAATGAGGGGCCCAGGGAGGAGCGTGGGGGGGAGGGGGTGGTAGAGCGGTGGTGGGTGTGTGTGTGTGTGTTACTCGCTCAGTTGTGTCCGACTCTTTGCAACCCCATGGACTGGAGACTGCCAGGGTCCTATGTCTGTGGAATTCTCCAAGCAAGCATACTGGAGTGGGTTTCCATGCCCTTTAGGGGATCTTCCCGACTTAGGGATCTAACCTGGGTCTCCCACATCGCAGGCAAATTCTTTACCATCTGAGCCACCAGGGAAGCTGGGGATGATTGAATACCGGGACGTTTGGGAAAAGGAGAATAAGCCCAGATAATTCTGGTAGCAAAGAGAACTCAAAGACAAAATGGCTCATTCACTGGGGCTGCTACCACCCTGTTCTTCCCACCCTTATTTCCAGGTTAGACCCAGCTAGATGTTCTTCCATGACTGTTTTTAGCTTTGTAACCACCAGTAACCACACTGGTTTCGTGTTTCAGGTTTTACAGATGGCGAAAAATCCCTTAACTGACTCAGTGTCTCTTCAAACTCCATATATCTGTATTTCTCAATAATGACTCTGAGTCACCAGCTTTGGCTCCACCTGCTCAATGTGTTGAAAAACAGATTCTTGGGACCCACTCTGGGCCCCCTAATTAACCTCTGTAATGAGACCCTGGTTCTACATTTTTAACAGGCTCCTCACTGGTGATTTCTACGTACACAGATTTCACTACTACAGTTTGACACATTATATTGAAAAATCAACCAAAAAGAAAATTTGAGTGACTTTGGTTCAAATGACATCATGAATAAGGAACAAATTGGTATTGAATTCTAGTTGCTTTAATTAGAATTCTTTCCCATTGATTCATTACTTGAAAAGGTATCTATTGAGCTTTTGCCATATGCCTGGTCTGGGAATAAAAGACAGTCTCTCTTTCGGTAGTTGCATGGTTAGGAAGAAATACCCCTCAGTTGTGTTTTTAAATCTCACAGCCCCCTGAGACTCAAACCTTTAATGACTCTTCAGTGCTTCATTAAGTAGCCAAGATGCTCAGTTTTGAAGAAGGCAAAAGCATGGCAGGGAGTATGAACATGGACAGCTTGGGATAGAATGTTTGATTGAGAAGTTTTGAGAAATAAACGATTTGTATGGAGAGGACAGATGACATGAAATGTTACACTCTTGCTTAAACTCTATTGCAGTAGCCTTTTGAAGATAGATATGGCACATACTGTTTGTCTGTGGATTTAATGCATTGTGTCTTAATTCAGAATATGTTTACTGAATCTTTATTGGTGCTAAGCACAACACCAAGAAAAAAAGCAGATTCTGTGGGAGAAGGCTAGGGTGGGATGATTTGAGAGAATAGCATTGAATCATGTATATTATCATATGTGAAATGGATCACCAGTCCAGGTTTGATGCATGAGACAGGGTGCTCAGGGCTGGTGCACTGGGATGACCCTGAGGGATGAGATGGGGAGGAAGGTGGGAGGGGGGTTCAGGATGGGGGACACATGTACACCCATGGCTGATTCATGTCAATGTATGGCAAAAACCACTACAATATTGTAAAGTAATTAGCCTCCAATTAAAATAAATAAATTAAAAATAAATAAAAATCAAGGATGCATATAGAGAATTTTAGAATGATTTTCATCAAAAATGGTCAGGACTGGAAATACTGCATTTGCTGTTGGTGCCATGGGAGAAGAAAAAGACACATTAAAATGTCAATATATGGTGGCTTTAGGTGTTCACAGAAAGTGTAGGCCTCCCTTTACGATTGGATGTAGAAATTACTGGAATGAAATGGCAGTTCTTCTCAGTGTAGGTGGCCGCCTCTCTGTCTCCTTGGCCACCAGCCTCTTTTTGTCGGATGAGCCACACTGAGCAAGTCTGGTTCAGCTCCAGAGCCCATGATGGTCTGTCTAATCCATCTTAGCTCCTGTAAGTTTTTTCCCTGTGCTTTAAAAACTCTGTTTTGAGAGTTCAAAATTAGCCGTGGTGATAAGACATGCTAGTTTCCTGGGTCTTTGGAAGAGAGGAATGGTTCAGAAGTGATCTCAGTGGCTTGCATTTCCTGGGCTGATTGTTGTTCCTTTACCAGCTTTATTGACTAAAAGAGCAGGTGATTCATTTAAACTCATATCTTAGAATGCAGTTAAGCATGGCTTTTGAAAGGACCACCTCACCCGTTAAGTGCAAATAAATAACGATATGTGTATACAGCAGACTCTAAAAGCATATTAGACAATTGATGAGAATGAATAATACATGTTCTCTGATAGTGTTTGCTCTGTGTGGTAGGATATTTTAAAAGTGGGATGATAAGAAACCCTCTGCATGAGGCCTGCATTTAGTTATTCCAAGACAAGTTTAACCATCATCTGCCATATTTATAACAACAGCGTCAATTCAGGGTTTTATGCTCAAAGCTTGTAGAATCAATTAGGAGATATACTTTGAAAAATTGATCTTTACAATATACACATAGTAATCTAAAAGAAAAATGCCTTGTCAATATTAGTGTAGTAGTTTCTGTGTATGCTCATTTTAATTACGTGATGGCTTCTAATGCTTTAGAGTTTCTCATCATGGATGATCCCTGGAACTTGGCCATGTCCCATTTAATGGAATGGACATTTCAGTTTTAATTTAGCCTTATTTCTACTGCTAAGTGAGGGCCCAGTTTATATAACTCAATTTATATGGTTGTATAAACTCATCTTCTGAGCCTATAACTTGAAAACTGAATCTTTGTTCTGGTATCATTATATTTACATTGAATAAATCTGAAGTTAGACTACAGGTTGATGTTGAAATGGGGTCCAGTCTGTCTTACTGCTAAAACTTCCAGCACAGTACAACACAATGTAAAAGGGTTAAGAAATGATGGTATAGATAAATAACAAAAAATAGAGGCTTATCTAAGACTAGATTGCATAATAAGGAAATAATAGGGTAGTAATTAGGTTCTTAAGAATTAGCGTTCCTTGTATACACTGTTATATTTAAAATCCAAAAACCGACAAGGTTCTACTGTACAGCACAAGGAACTCTACTCAATATTCTGTAATAACCTTAATGGAAAAATAATTTGAAAAAGAATCCGTTCAGTCGCACAGTCGTGTTCGACTCTTTGCGACCCCATGGACTGCAGCACGCCAGGCTTCCCTGTCCATCACCAACTCCTGGAGCTTACTCAAACTCATGTCCATCGAGTCGATGATGCCGCTCAACCATCTCATCCTCTGTTGTCGCTTCTCCTCCTGCCTTCAAAGAATAGATACATGTATATGCAAAACTGAATTGCTCTGCTTTATACCAGAAACTAACACAACACTGTTGATCAACTGTACTCCAACGTATCCCATGGACTGCAGCACGCCAGGCTTCCCTGTCCATCACCAACTCCTGGAGCTTACTCAAACTCATGTCCATCGAGTCGATGATGCCGCTCAACCATCTCATCCTCTGTTGTCGCTTCTCCTCCTGCCTTCAAAGAATAGATACATGTATATGCAAAACTGAATTGCTCTGCTTTATACCAGAAACTAACACAACACTGTTGATCAACTGTACTCCAACGTAAACATTAGAAATATAAATAAATTTTGGCTTTAGCAAAAAAGAAATTAATTTCATTTTTATATTTACATAAAATATGGGTCTAGATATCAACTATGCATTTGTTATCTAAGAAACTCTTAAACTCCTTTGTAAGGCACTAAACCTATTTGCTCTCCTTTTGCACATCAGATTGTTTCACAATAAGGCCTCTCTTGGTTTAGTGGTCACTGTATTCATTCTTTAGCATTTTTAAACATTTTAGTTGATGAAATATCAGTCCTTTTCCTTCCAGTACTTGAGAAATCTCTTAACTGTTATATGAAAGAACTGAGAAGATAAAGTACCATAGGTCAGTGGCTATTTCCAAGACACGTGATCTCATGTTGACTCTAGAGAGACCTTATTGAGTCTTTGGTCTGGAATAATTCGGATTTGACTGCATGCACTTAAAAGAGAGCTATTAGAGTCCCTTGGACTGCAAGGAGATCCAACCAGTCCATTCTGAACGAGATCAGCCCTGGGATTGCTTTGGAAGGAATGATGCTAAAGCTGAAACTCCAGTACTTTGGCCACCTCATGCGAAGAGTTGACTCATTGGAAAAGACTCTGATGCTGGGAGGGATTGGGGGCAGGAGGAGAAGGGGACGACCGAGGATGAGATGGCTGGATGGCATCACGGACTCGATGGACATGAGTCTGAGTGAACTCCGGGAGATGGTGATGAACAGGGAGGCCTGGCGTGCTGCGATTCATGGGGTCGCAAAGAGTTGGACACGACTGAGCGACTGAACTGAACTGAACTGATGCTGATGGCCAGTCTGGGAAAACCACGATTTGAAATTCGCTTAACTCCTCTCCCTTCTCCATCTGTATAGCAAGGGTTCCTGCTTACCAAGCTTAATCTTGACTGACAGTCTTTAAGAACTGTGCCCTGTCCATTATTTCTCCTTTATCTTTCCACTTTAGTTTCTCTCTTTATTCTTTGTCTCATCCCATCTTCCCATATGTATTTTCAGTTCTTCCAAATCCTTATAAGCAAATAAAATTCAGTATTGACAAAATTGTGAATTGTTGCCCTGAGATTGCTTTCACTTCACCAGAACCCTTCAGTGTGGGCCTTTGTAGATATCTTTTCTGGCTCATGTCCTTTCTGAGCCTTTTCCAAAGAGGTGAATGTCTTCACTCCTACCTGACTCACTCCAGGGTCAGTAGTAAACAACTCATCACAAGACCAAATTGCACAATTTCTGTTCTTGGTTTGTTTTTTTAAAAACTCATTTTGTAGCAGAATCTAACTCCTCCAAGCTGCTTCCTAAAATTCTTTCTTGACTTCTGACACCTTTTTTTCCCCCCTCTTTTGGAAAAATCTGGTTTTCTGCTTTCTGCCATGTAGGTATAAACATTCTCTTAGGCAACCTTGATAGATTATGTTCCATCACCCCTCCCTCCAGGTAGATGAGTCCTCATCTAGCTCCAAAGTGTAAATAAGTTTTTCATACACTCTTGACTAGATTCCTCCAGTCAAGAATTTGTAGTTGTTGTTGTTTGTTGTTTAGTCACTAAGTTGTGTCTGACTGTTTGCAATCCTATGGACTTCAGAACGGCAGGCTCCCTGTCCTCCACTGTGTCCCAGAGTTTGCTCAGATTCATGTCCATTGAGTTGATGTTGCCATCCAACCATCTCATCCTTTGTTGTTGCCTTCTCCTGCCCTCAATCTTTCCCAGCATCAGCGTCTTTTCCAATGAGTTGGCTGTTCGCATCGGATGGCCAGAGTATTGGAGCTTCAGCTTTAGCATCAGTCCTTCCAGTGAATATTCAGGATTGATTTCCTTTAGGATTGACTGGTTTGATCTTGCAGTCCAAGGGACTCTCAAGAGTCTTCTCCAGCACCACAATTTGAAAGCATCCTGTTTGTTTGCTCTAACATAAATGCTTTCCAATTCCCTATTTTCATTTAAAGGTAGCTTAGTCATCTTTCAAGGCAGTTTATCATAGTGTTTAAGAGACCTCACTCCAGAGACAGTGTGTGGCTTCACACCACTGTTTCCAGAGTGCCAGTTGCGTCATGTTGGGTAGGTTATTTGGCTTGCTGCTGCTGCTGCTGCAAAGTCACTTCAGTCATGTCCGACTCTGTGCAACCCCATAGACGGCAGCCCACCAGGCTCCCCCGTCCCTGGCATGCTCCAGGCAAGAACACTGGAGTGGGTTGCCATTTCCTTCTCCAATGCATGAAAGTGAAGTCGCTCCATTGTGTCCGACTCTTCATGACCCCATGGACTGTAGCCTACCAGGCTCCTCCATCCATGGGATTTTTCCAGGCAAGAGTACTGGAGTGGGGTGCCTTCGCCTTCTCTGGTTATTTGGCTTAGTTTCCTTGTAATAAAGTGGAAGTGGTTAATAATTTCTTGTAGGATTGATGAGATTATGGGCTAATGGGTTAATATATGTAAAGATTAAATAGTAAGACAGTCCTAGACAGAGTTAAGTTCTAGTGTATAAATACTTTGGCTATTTCTACTCTTTCCAATTCCACCTTGTCTGTCTCCCAACTTCAACTAAAGGTCATCTCTTCTGGGAAAACTAATTTTTTGCTGTCTCATTTTAATTGTTTCTGTATGTCTAACCCTCATGGCTGGATGGCATCACCGACTCGATGGACATGAGTTTGGGTGAACTCTGGGAGTTGGTGATGGACAGGGAGGCCTGGTGTGCTGCGATTCATGGGGTCGCAAAGAGTTGGACACGACTGAGTGACTGAACTGAACTGAACCCTCATGCTAGACTGGAGTAGACTTTTTGCTCTCCTGTGTTCTCTGCTGTGTCTTACTTAACTTGAAAAAATTTTTCTTTTCCTACTAAAGAGCAAGTCTATTTTTAAATCTAGAATAATTTCTGAAGATTTTAAGTTCTTAAGTCAACTCCGCATGTTGTATTTTTGTTTTTATCCGAGCATGTGGGATTTTAGTTCTCTGACCAGGGATTGAACCCACACCCCCTACATTGGAAGCATGGAGCCTTAATCACTGGACTACCAGGGAAGTCCCTGCGTGTTGAATTTTTGATGAGAGATCTTTAAAGATACTAGAGGATGCTCTATAAGGCCTGGACTTCATAAAGGAGAATGGAAATGTCATTTGTGATTAATTTCCCTTTCTATAAGAGAGCTTTCTGACTTTGTAGTTATAACTCATCTTAACCAGCTCTCTAGGAAAATTGGGTTGTAGCAGGGTGAGTGTTTGTGGATCTGTGTGCCTTCCACAGATTCGCACATTTTACAGTACATTTTTACAATGTTGAACACTTTTATTGTGACAGGGAAATAAATTAACTTTGAAAATGTTTCTCTAAAATTTTACTCATGTTTAATAGGTTTGCCTTAGAAATTTAGACATGGGTTGACAATTCTTCCTGTAGTACCCTCTCCCTGGAGGACATTCCCATCCCTAAATGTTGGTGATGTTACTGAATGGAAGCTTTCATTGAATCAGATACCGACAACAATTCCAACAATGGACATTTATCACCAGGCATTGATAACACCTAAGAGCAAATCATTATGACGTAGTGCACCCTGGTAGGAATACTGAAAATACAGATAGGCAATATTATCTTTATTTCATTTTTCTCTTCTAGAAGAAACTTTTGGCATTTGAAAGGAAAAGGCCAGTCATTTATTAAAAACAGAAATTTTTGGACATAAACAATCATGTTTTAGATTTCCCTCCCCCTCTTATTGTAAATGTATTCTGAATTTGGTATGTTTTTCCATGCTTTTAAAATTCTTTCCTTAAGGTAAAAAAAGAAAAAACCAAAGTTGTTGATCAAACCTACCTGAAACAAATGCAGGTAGGTTTGATCAACAACTTGGATTTTTTCAGCCAGAATCATTATGAAACCAGCATGTCTGGTGATGTTTGTCTGCAGATGCATTTTATGAGTCAGTTCTAACTTTGTATGTTACCTTAAAAAAAAAACAATAATTGGATTGTCTTGTATTTAAACCTGTTGAGTTTTTATAGCCCTGAATTTGCAGAGTGACACAGTTTAATTTGCTATGACCACATATTTAACTTTGTCAAGAAATCTTGATTGGTTCTCATCCCGTCTTATAATCAGCAGAAAATATATCTGCCTCACAGATGGAAACAGAATCAAAAGGAGACACTATTCCTCATCTTGATCACACCATGAAGCAACAATCAAACCAGAAATAACACTTCAGTCTCTGACACATACTGTTGCATATTCATGTTAGGTTTGCCATAGACTTGGCATCATCTTTTTCACTGTAATCTGTTTGACATTATCCCTAAGAACTTTATAGTCTCCTGGATCTAGATGAAATGATTAATTAATCCAAATACGTATTTTCAAAGTAGAAACTTGGCAGTGGATGGGACCTTTGTATGGTTCAAGCTGTCCTATGTAGAAAAATGCCTAGATAATAGTACAGAGAGAGATATAAATAGGAATAGCATTGAAGTCATAATATTGTAACCTTCAGGCCGTATGGAGAAATACTCTGTTAATTATTTTCTTGTTTTGTTTTATACACCAGTTAATGTATGCCAGTGATTTTCATTGTCACAGAATTACATCATTGTTCATTGACAAGGTAACAAAAATACAGAATTATGCTAAGGAGAAATGGAACTGGGAAATGTCATGAAGTATGTAGTCATTGTAGGAAGCGTATAGTACACATAATCCCTGTGGTTCCAGGTGGCTAATGCCTAGAAACTGTGACATTATGCAAAGTTGCATTTTCTGAAGAGAGTCAGTGCTATAATTGGGACTTGCATTTTTCATCCAAAGATATGGGAAGCCAACTAATGAATGTTACCAACAAAATGCTACCTCAATGATGGTGATCATCATTTAGGTGACCATCTGCATATCAGAACATCTAAAATTCAGTACATGGGCTGAGATAAACATTTTACATTTAATCACCAATAGTTTTCCTTTCAGAATGCAGAATGGTTCTTGAGAGTTCTTTGGATGACCCAGCTATCTAGAGGGACTCTTCTAGAGTGCCCAGTGGCATGCTATTCCTTAGACCTGCCTCTAAGAACTGAAATTTTAAAGTTGGTGATGACAACTTTATTATTCCTCCAACTTAAAACTCCTTTCAATCCAATATTTACCCCATTCTCTCTCACTGAACACAACCAGATTACTTAGTGCTTTATTTCAGACTAAAGAAAGGAAAGAGTAAATAGGAGTCCCAGAAACATCTTATTTTTTTGGAAAACCATAACACTTTTGCAATGGCTAAAATATTGATTAGGTCCTATCCTGGAGTTCCTGTGTCTTAAAACACAGACAGTTGTGATGGAACGCAAAGGAATATATGGCAGAGTGGCTGAGCCATGTGTTTTCATGTGGTAGCCAGGTTATATTTGAGAACCTTAGTCAGTGAAGTGGCGGAACTGCTTTCTATAGAGACTGCTCGGGACCAGGTTGGCTCAGTGACTCACATAGTCTACCAGTGGGCTCCTTTTCTTAGCACTGGGAACAGGGAAACTATGCCAGTGGGCTTCCAGTTGCTACTTCCATCGCTTTGCCTTTGGTGCAGGATGGAGTCAAGATTTAAATCCTTTACTGCTAGATCTTTTATCTTGCCTCTGAAGCTGTCCTCCTCAAGAAGCTTGTAGGATTGAATATTTGGCTTCAGTTTCTATAAGTTAAAGTGCAGAGAAAGACTGGATCCAGGGGAAGAGCAGATATTCATATGCAGTAAAGGGAGGTAAAGAGGAGTATTTGCAATTCCCTGAAGAAGTGGCAAAGAAGACAAAAGAGATTCGGGTTCCCTATGGGTTGGGAAGATCCCCTGGAGAAGAGAATGGCATCCCACTCCAGTATGCTTGCCTGGAGAATCCCATGGACAGAGGAGCCTGACAGGCTACAGTCCATGGAGTTGAACAGAGTCGGACAGACACGACTGAAGCAACTTAGCACGCACTGAATCTTTGCTCTTACTATATTAAAGTCACCATGACCTCATGCTGATAATCCCAAAGCAAAGATGTTGGTATTAAAAATCTATAACTGACTGGAACTCTTTCCCAACTTATGATCAACTCCAAACAAAATCTTCTCAAATGTTGCATTCTCAGTAGCTCTGTAACAATGCAGCTGTGTCCTAGTTTTGTGTGCTATAGCTTTCCATTACAGTAGATGTAGAAATGAATTACCCCTTGATTTTGGAAACAAGCAACTCATGAGAGATTTCTTAGGTAAAACTATTTTCTAGTCAGATTCTAAACATGCAAGGGGATCCCTGAAAAGATACAGGCCTTTATGAGCAAAGAAAAAAAATTTTTTTTTCTTAGAAGAAATATTCCATTTTCTGGGCTCAATTCAGTTCAAAGCAAAACAAAGCAAAAGTGGTTCCTTCCAAAGGAAATGATAATACTGAGGGTGAGTGCTGGGTGGCTTGTTTTTGACATGAGTTGTAAAGAAAATATTTATAATTTTTCCAAAATGGCACTTTGTCCTCTGCCTCTCTACTTTTATTTTCGCAAAACGAAAGCTAAGTTTGAATTTGGTCGGCTATGCTGATGTGCATGCTCAGTTGTTTTGATCGTGTCCGACTCTTTGTGACTCTCTGCACTGCAGCCCACCAGTCTCCTCTGTCCCTGGGATTCTCCAGGCAAGAATACTAGAGTGGGTTGCCATACCTTACTCCAAGGGATCTTTCTGACCTGCATTTCCTGCGTTGCAGGCATGTTCTTTAAAAACATATTGGGAAAGCCCTAGATGAGTTGATCATATTAGAATTTGCAAGAATTGTGGTTCATCTAATACAGATTTAATTTTGCCTAGCATGTCCTGGGATTGTGTGTACAAAATAAACACAAACTTAGATGATTTGAATGGCTAAGGACCATCTTCCGTGTTCTCTGACGGCCTTCCTGGAGCAAAAGGATCAAAGAATTTGAAGAGCTTTGTGGAGATGACTATCTTTGTCTATTAGAGTATCATTATTACCATATAATATTTCAGATTATTTCTTCACCTGAATGCCTCAAAGAAAATTCTTTTAAGGTTTGCAGTAGTGGTGATATGTAGAATTACTTTTTTTTCTCTTCATAGATATATATTAGTATTCAACTTGATAGTTGACCATTACCTTGTAAACAGGAATTCCATTTACAAGAAAATAAATACTTGTTAGCTCAAAGTCTCAACAAAATCCTCCAAATATTTGTTTTGGAGAAACGATTAAAATCTAATTTTGAGGCCATTTATTATTTACTTCATGGATTTATTTCTGAGGCCAAAAAATGCCTTAGCTTACTTAAGGTAAGGCAAGGAAGGTACTCTATGACATGGATGTGATCTCTTTCTGAGTGACTCCTGATGTGAGGTGTAGGCGAAGAACTGGGCTCCGGAGCTTCATACCCACCACTGATCTTCCCTCTGATTCTCACGGCTTCTCTCCTGTTTCCCCACCTTCCCTTCCAGGTTGCTTTGATCACATAGCAGTGCTAGAATGTCACTTTCTCTCTTCACCAAAAAGCAGAATTTTCATCCTTCTGGAGTATTTGTGTATACAGCCAAGTGGGATTAATTAACTAGATAGAGGCTCACTTTTATAAGAATGGAGGAACAGATAAGTCACATGGCAGCTGTGAGCCATTTAGAATACTGTAGTACCTGAAAAATATGAAATGATTTGGGACTTTATAAAAGAAAAATTTCATCTGTGGGAAAAAAAGATAGGTGGTGGCATTTGACTGTTGTTACCTTCCCTCATAAACATTTTATGTTTAGCTTATTACCCGAGATAAAGTGTAGATGAGTTTTTTTTTTTTTGTCTTTCACATATGTATATGAGTAGAATGAAGAGTTTTAATTGAAGGATTTGGATTCTCTGTTCATCCTGAGAACTGGGAGAGGGAGTTTTTTTCTTGTTTCCATGGACCAGGTGACAGAGAATTAGTGGGGAGATAAAATGATGTTTCTTCTATGATCACTGAGTGTGGGCTCAAATCGGGAGGAAGTCGATTTGATGACTGATCCATAATTTTTACTTCTGTCTGGGAAATGATTTCTTGGTATAATAGACTGTTTATATTTTTAAAAGATTTCTAACCTCAAGAATCTTCAGTACATTAAAGAATCAAATCAAAGAAGTAGACTAATATTAGTATTAGCAGTATGGGGGTAATAGGTGACAATAGGGACTTCCCAGGTGGTGCTGATGCAGGGGACGCTAGAGATACAGGCTCCACCCCTGGGTCAGGATGATCCCCTGGAGGAGGGTATGTCAGTCCACTGCAGTCTTCTTGCCTGGAGAATCCCATGGACAGTGAGCCTGGCAGGCTGCAGTCCACAGGGTCCCACAGTCGGATATGACTAAAGCAACTGAGCATTCACGCACACGTGGCGACAACAGATAACCACACAAACTTCTTCTCCACACATATCCAGTCAGCAGGAGCATCTTTGGAACACAGATACCAACAATCTTGATGCCATTTAAAAATATTTTAATCACAGTGCTTCTAATTCCTGTTCTAGAGTGTGTTTGTGGAACCTGTGGCCTACTGTTCTCTTACAGTTTACAAGCACATAATTATCTAAGAATTGCAAAATTAAATGATGGGGGAAAGAACTAGCACTTATTGCAGGCTCATGAAATGGCATGTGCAACGTCTCCATGAAGTAATTCCTGTCCAGCATTTTCAAGGGTGAAAACAGTGAAGTTTCTCTCTCTTGCTGTTGGTTGTCAGTTGTTTTCCAGGCCAGTTTGAAGCCATCAGTCTGTAGTTTCGGCCCTTGTAACATAATTCTTTTGTAGTTTCAAAGGACAACTCCTGAGTTTGCTTTCCTCTGAGATGTTGTAACTAATAAATCAACTTTGGTGCTTGGTTGTCATGTCAACATGGAGAGCTTAGTTCAGAGCACAGGTCTGAGCTTTCCTGCTGTGTCACTAGTGGCTGGGAAGTGTCCCAATGTGGAGAAATGCAAAGGTCGCCTAGCCCTTTCTTTGTAGCTTGAAAATGAAAGTTGCTCAGTTGTGTCTGACTCTGTGACCCCATGGGCTATACAGGCCATGGAATTCTCTAGGCCAGAATACTGGAGTGGGTAGCCTTTCTCTTTTCCAGGGGCTCTTCCCAACCCAGGGATCAAACCCAGGTCTCCCACATTGCAGGTGGATTCTGTACCAGCTGAGCCACAAGGGAAGCCCAAGAATACTGGAGTGGGTAGCCTGTCCCTTCTCCAGCAGATCTTCCCGAACCAGGGTCTCCTGCATTGCAGGCGGATTCTTTCCCAACTGAGCTATCAGGGAAAGATTTGGGTTTAAGTACCTTCCAGGATGGATTACTAGTTGATGTGCTTGTGTGTGTGTTTAACTGTTTTTTTTTTTTTTAAATTTAGAAGTTCAAACTTCTGAATTTCTACACCAACGGAATTCTTTCAAAATTATAAGCGATAGAAATATGAGAAAAAATATATGCCCACCACCCCTTATTTCTTTAGGGTTTTGATACAAAGCTCCATTAGCAAATGGGATGATAAAAAGTTACAAGGACAGAGGGTACCAGAAAATCTGAAATTTGTCCTAATCATGTCAACATCTTGAGTCGACATCTTGAGTCACCCTAGTCAACCCTGTCACTCCGGATGGGTACCCTTCCTGAGATGAGAACTTTGCCCACTTGCTGATTTCTCAGTGGAGTTCTTTATGACAGCCTAGACAGTGCCACCCTGCCTCACCTAATTGTGTAGGACTTGGCCTTTTTCTTTTATGACACTGCTCCATGAACTCAGCTAGTTAGGATTTGGATAGGGATAAAAGGAAGACACTAATGGTATACGTATGATCTCATGGTGCTGTTGAGAAGATTAAATAAAATACTTCACTAACATATTTGGGATTAGGGTTGCTCCTGGACCCCTGGAAACAGTTAATACACTTGAAATTAGAAATCTAATTTATCACTGGTAGTTGGCAAGGTTTTCACCCCTATTTTCTTGAGAAATAATCAGACTGTTCTGCTTTTCCACTGTTCTAGAGAATTCTATAAGACTTCCTCTGATATCTCACTGTAACTAATACAGGAAAATTTGCAAAAAGTAATAGTGTTTATTAACTTTCAAAGACCAGTAGGAATGGAGACATACTTTCTTACTTAGAATTTGATTATGTACGTTCATTTCCTGCCCGGAAACAAAGAATAGAGATTGGCCCTAATTGTGTTTCAGAACACCAATTTTAGTAAAGTGGATTTTAGGTTTGTAAACTAACATGACTCTAAGTCTCTAGGGATAGCTGTATACAATTTCATGCTGTGTATTTCAGAGAGGACGCTTGGTTATGGTCATACGCCCGCCACATTTATACTTTGTCTTCTGTACTTTCTAAGTTGGTTCATGGGTTTCTACTATGGAATTGGGAGAAGATCCTACAGGCAGACCTGTCAGGTTTTCTGTTTCTAGGCTGGAGAAGGCAATGGCACCCACTCCAGTACTCTTGCCTGGAAAATCCCATGGACAGTGGAGCCTGGTGGGCTGTAGTCCATGGGGTCGCTAAGAGTCGGACACGACTGAGCGACTTCGCTTTCTCTTTTCACTTTCATGCATTGGAGAAGGAAATGGAAACCCACTCCAGTGTTCTTGCCTGGAGAATCCCAGGGACGGGGGAGCCTGGTGGGCTGCCGTCTATGGGGTCGCACAGAGTTGGACATGACTGAAGCGACTTAGCAGCAGCAGCTCTAACCTAATGTACCAAAATATCTTGAAATATCAGAGTTGACATTTTGACATGCACCATGCATACATACTGGGTAATTTAGAATTCAGTGAAAGAGTTTAAACTATAATTTAAAATACTGCTCCAGTTTATTTCTTCATATTTTCATTTATTGTTTTGTGATTGCTTACAGGATAAAGGTGCATTTAAAGTATTTTTACCATATATGCTTGCTCTCACTTCTGAGGGAAAAATAACCCAAAATTAAATCAAATATAGCCTGTCGGATGTCTCAAGTAGGTTATGACCAAAGTCACTCCCTTTTGAAAAAGAAATGTGTATAAGAGAAATTCTTACTTTGATAACATAATAAAGGTCTTCTTTGAGAACAGGA
The DNA here is from genome assembly GCA_006410635.1 of Cephalophus harveyi. Lineage (NCBI taxonomy): Eukaryota > Metazoa > Chordata > Mammalia > Artiodactyla > Bovidae > Cephalophus > Cephalophus harveyi. The sequence continues at coordinate 846,740 of SJYT01075170.1, forward strand.
ACAGTATTTCGTCATCTTTTGGTTTATTGCTTTTTTTTTTCTCCCCAACTATTAAAGTCATTCCGGACAGGAAATTCACGTACATCGTGGTGAGACACATTTTGACTGAAGAATAGCACTTTTGTATCTAACACCTGGCTCTTAAATAAGATAAATGTAGGTTATCACTGTCCTGAATCATGAGTCCAAGGAGGGAATGAATAAGCAGAAAATTTTCTATTCTAAATGGAAAATACTTAGAAAAAAAAACAACAAACCATATCACAGAGAACAATATAATTCTGCCAGGGGTCAGTTCTGACCTGAAACAGATGTCACCTGTATGTGGGGATGCAAAGCACAGGGTACGTTCTCTCCTCTCTCTCTTTTTCTCCTGAACTTATATGTGGGGAAGAAAGAGAATATTGCCATGTGATTTTTGCCACACTTCATCAAGGAAAAGCAACCAATTTTCCTCCAAAGAGCAACATTTCAGTGGATTCCCACTGATATATGATGCCATAAAAATACATTTGAACTAAATGATTATTGATTTGGATGAATGTTTTAGTACCAGAGGAGGAAGATTCAGGATCAAGTACACTCACAGGTTCTTATACCAGAGTCAGTGTCAACCTCCAGGAAGATGGAGACTTACCTTTGAGTGAAAAGGCCGTTAATGACCGTTAAAAGTTGAGTATCTAGTTTGAATTCTCATCAGGAAATTGATCATGAAAGACATTGTTATATTACTATGGAACTATTTCTTTTAAGCCAAAAATACCTTGAAAAGCAATGAATACAAGTCTGACACAATTAACAAACCAAATGTAACTGGTGACACTCTTTTCTTAGCAATAGTTTTCCTTTAATGGGTCTTACTTAATGAGATAGACCAAATCCTCCTTGCCTTTGGCCTTTGAAGATGTGAGTGCATATACGAATAGTGGAGTTTGAAGCTTGAGATTATTTTCTCGAAATTTGAGATCTGTGTGATTTTTTTTCCAGCTGTGTCATTTCTCTGGAATGTGTTTTAAAATTATGACACCTTTCACTAGCTCTCCCATAAATCTGAAACGGGTGTCACTGCCAGTTTGTTCAGTCCTTGGTGTTTGAGCCGGACATGAGGAGGCAGATATACACACAGTGACTCCGTCTCTCTTTGCAGTTGACAGTCTCAGTCTTTTTAATCACTGTTCTTTGATTTTAGCTGGGTATGTCCTTGGCTTTCAGATACTTTAAATGATTCATTGTTTAAATTTTATTTTTAACTGTGATGAAATGCTTGTAGCATATGATTTACCGCATTTACCATTCTAGGGTGCATGGTTCAATAGTGTTCTGAACCCTTCACTTTGTAAATAGAAGCCTCTTTCAGTTTTTATACTTGACAAGCATCTTACCGCTGCTATAGCTGATTATCATAGATTGAGTGGCTTGTCGGAGAAGGCAGTGGCAACCCACTCCAGTACTCTTGCCTGGAAAATCCCATGGACGGAGAAGCCTGGTAGGCTGCAGTCCATGGGGTCTCTAAGAGTCAGATGTGACTGAGCAACTTCCCTTTCGCTTTTCACTTTCATGCATTGGAGAAGGAAATGGCAACCCACTCCAGTGTTCTTGCCTGGAGAATCCCAGGGACGGGGGAGCCTGGCGGGCTGCTGTCTATGGGGTTGCACAGAGTCGGACACAACTGAAGCGACTTAGCAGCAGCAGCAGAGTGACTTGTAAACAATAACAATTGATTTCTCACAGTTCTGCTAGGGTGGGAAGTCCTAGATCAAGATGTGGGGTGAGGACCTGCTTTGGTATCTGGTGAGGACCTGCTTTGCGATTATAGGGGGCTGGTTCCTGGCTTCGAGGGCACATGGGGAAGGGGGCAGAGAGGTCTGTGCCGGGGTTGCTTCTATGAGGGTGCTAATATGTCCATGAGGGCCCCACCAGCATGTCCTAATCACCTCCAGAAGGCCACCCACCCCACCCTGCCTCCTAATACTGTCACCCAGGGGTTTAGAATGTCACCCCATGAATTTGGGGGGACGCAGACCTTCTGTCTAGAGCCTCAAGTAACCCTTTCTCCTTTTGTTTTATGTCGTGTTGTTACAGAACTCCAAGATGGGAGGCAAACTGAGCAAGAAGAAGAAGGGGTACAACGTGAACGATGAGAAGGCCAAGGACAAGGACAAGAAGGCCGAAGGAGCCGGGACAGAAGAGGAGGGAACCCCAAAGGAGAATGAGACCCAGGCAGCTGCCGAGACCGCAGAGGTGAAGGAGGGCAAAGAGGAGAAGCCGGAGAAGGAGGCCCAGGATGCCGCCAGCAAGCCCGAAGAGAAGGAAGGCGAGAAAGACGCCGAGGCGGCCAAGGAAGACGCCCCGAAGGCGGAGCCGGAGCCGACAGAGGGGGCGGAGGGCAAGCCGGAGCCCCCCAAAGATGCCGAGCAGGAGCCGGCGGCCGCCTCGGGCGCCTCCGCTGGCGGCGATGCCCCCAAAGCTTCGGAGGCCGAGGCGGCGGAGCCTGCGGCCCCCGCCAAGGATGACAAGAGCAAGGAGGGAGGGGACCCCGCAAAGACTGAGGCTCCCGCCGCTCCTGCCGCGCAGGAGACGAAAAGTGACGGGACCCCAGCTTCAGACTCAAAACCCAGCAGCACTGAGGCTGCCCCATCCTCCAAGGAGACGCCGGCAGCCACGGAAGCGCCGAGTTCCACGCCCAAGGCTCAGGCCCCCGCGGCCCCCGCGGACGAGGTCAAACCTGCCGAGACCCCGGCAGCTCATTCCGATCAAACCGTAGCAGCGAAAGAGTAACAAAGGACAGCCTATGGAAAAAAAAAAAAGAATACAGCTTAACGACGACCTGTCTCTCTTGTCTCTCTCTCTCTCTCTCTTGTCTCTCTCTCTCCTATACTAACTTGTTTCAAATCGGAAGTAATCATATGTATTGCCCAAGAATAAGGATGTGGTCCCATCAAAGGGAGGGAGGGGGTGGGGAGAATCCAAATAGTATTTTTGTGGGGAAATATCTAATATACCTTCAGTCAATTCTACCAATCAGCCCTGGATTTTCAAGATCAGTGTCTGAAAGTGCAGTACATCTTCTGTACCTGAATTGCGGTCACCTGTGCTCCTGCCGCTAAGATCTGAACATCTTGTCTTTCTGCAAGGGGCAGGGGGTGGGGAGTGATGCGTTTGATTCTGCCCGCAGGGCTGTGCCAAGGCAATCAGATGTTTATGAAAGCAGTATTTTCTGTGTTTTCTTTTTCATTTACAGCCTTTCTTATTTTGATATTTTTTTAATGTTGTGGATGAATGCCAACTTTCAGACAGCCCACCATAGCCTGTCCACATGTATCTTGATGCCAATACTCCATTTTTCCTCCCCTGGTCTTTTTGGGAATAACAAACATTCTCTCATCCTACTTAGCCTCCCTAGATTTCTCATGACGAGTTAATGCATGTCCGTGGTTGGGTGCACCTGTAGTTCTGTTTATTGGTCAGTGGAAATGAAAAAATAAAAATAAAAAAAGTCTGCGTTCATTGCAGTTCCAGTTTTCTCTTCCATTCTGTGTCACAGACACCAACACACCACTCATTGGAAAATGGAAAAACATAAAAATTAAAAAAACAAAAAAAAATGTACAATGGATGCATTGAAATTATATGTAATTGTATAAATGGTGCAACAGTAATAAAGTTAAACAATTAAAATGAAGTCACAAAGACTACTGGTTTTCTTTTTACCACCATGACCCTTCCCTGCTCCTGGGTCATAGCCTCAGTAGAGAACAGGACAATTATTGGGAGTTTTCTTGGGTATATTTGGATAGAAAAATAAAGCAGGATCTTCAAGATTATTTGTTTAAAAAAATGAGCTGGATCAGTGTCAGTCTATGGAGATATACTCTATAAAAAATGAGGATGTGATTAATTAAAAGTCACATATTTTGAATGAAATACATTGTAAGACAATAAATGGATTTGAACTTAAAGGCTGGGTAGAAGAGAATCATAAGGTCTTATAGGTAGATACCATGCAGGTAAGTTGTAAAACCGCTGAAGGTTATTTTATGTTTGTCTACCATATTCATTGTAGCTGTGGAGTGGAAAGCAAGCATGGAACCGGCCTTTGCAGTGACTGGATTCCTGTTCCAGTTTGGCACTGATGACTTAGGGCTTTTGTTGCTGCTGCTGCTAAGTTGCTTCAGTCATGTCCGACTCTGCGCGACCCCATAGACGGCAGCCCACCAGGCTCCCCTGTCCCTGGGATTCTCCAGGCAAGAACACTGGAGTGGGTTGCCATTTCCTTCTCCAGTGCGTGAAAGTGAAGTCACTTGGTCGTTTCCGACTCTTAGTGACCCCATGGTCTGCAGCCTACCAGGCTCCTCCGTCCATGGGGTTTTCCAGGCAAGAGTACTGGAGTGGGGTGCCATTGGCTTTTAAGTCACTTCTAATTGCAGGCTTCTCTCTTACATGTAAGAGGGTTAAAACAAACCCCATTTCACTTCTGAAATACTAGCTTGTGTATATCCTGGTGATGATTTTATGGGGTGGACAGGTATGTCCCAACAGGAGGTATGTCACCTCTGTCCCTCGATTTCTCCCCCAGGGCTGGAATGGCGACCCCCAGTTTGCTTATATTCCATAGATGGGGAAGGGGTTGGGAAACTGGTATCAGCAGTTGCTTTTATGGAGCAGCAAGGCAGGTGCATCAGTGCTGTAACCTAAGAAAAGGAATTGTCTCAAATCTCTTGGTAGTGGTTTGCGTCTTAAAAGCCAAATCTCAAATATAAAGCACTTAAAAGTGAAGTAAATCCTGAAAAGTGAAAGTTGCTCAGTCGTGTCAGACTCTGTGACCCCAAGGATTGTTACAGTCCATGGAATTCTCCAGGCCAGAATACTGGGGTGGGTAGTCTTTCCCTTCTCCAGGGGATCTAACCAACCCAGGGATCAAACCCAGGTCTCCCACATTGCAGGCAGATTCTTTACCAGCTGAGCCACAAGGGAAGCCCAAGAGTACTGGAGTGGGTAGCCTATCCCTTCTCCAGGGGATCATCCCAACCCAAGAATCCAACTGGGATCTCCTGCATTGCAGACAGATTCTTTACCAACTGAGCTATCAGGGAAGCCCCAAAGTTAACCCTAGACAAAGATTTCTCGATTAAGTCCATCAAATGGCAGGTTTGAGAAGAGTGGGTTGGGTGGTAATAGAGTAATAAATAATAGTAATGGACTAATAAATAGACCCTAACCTCAGAAATTTTCTTTAGAATTTGTGAAGGGCCAGTATACTGGAATTAATTCCCAAAATTAGTTCATCCTTATCCACTAGTGAACAGTGGATGAGGAGGGACCTTATTCGGTTTTTATGGGTTACCCAGGATTAAAAAAGCAGAAAGAAGTCCCCTCCAATTATCATCTCAGTAGTCTAGTCTGTACCACACTTAAGATGTTGCCAGTGGATTATACTGGAGAAGAAGAAATGGTGAAACCAGATACTAGGGTTCAGTGCGGGTTCTTGTTTCTATAGTGAAATAAATTTGAACTCTTAATGCTTGAAAGCACAGCAAGAAATATGTAAACACATTAACCACCAAGCAGCTGTTTTAGGTAAGAAAAATAGCAGAGAAATGTCCACATTATTACCACTGTGTCCTGGCCTATGTAAAATAGCTTGGGGGTGGATTAGTGGTGCTAGTAGAGAGAGAACAGATTCTTTGAACCATGGAGGATATTTAAATGATTACTAATATTAAGTACCATGCATTTCTTGCAGATAGACGTGCTTGTTGATGAAAGTCATATAAATTCACTCTCTTCATCTTTTTTTCATAAAAAACTCACTAGCCTTTTGGATGATTAGAACAATCAAATCAGTCTCCTGGATTAGTGCTCAAGACATTTAATTTTAGTGTAGTGAAGAAAATCTTGAAGTTGTGTATTCAGCAGAACGTGTTTTGTGTGTGGGAGTGATGCGCTCAGCCCGGAAATGTTGAGCGTCCATTTTAACTCTGGAGGAAGCTCAATTGCTCTCTTCTCATGAATGATCTTAAATAAAGGGAAGGTACTGCATAGACTTGTGCGTCACTGGCAAGTTATTTGGGGACTCACCACGTGTTTGGCTCACCACTTCATGCGTGTTTAACATCTGCTTTACGGAGAAGGAAGGCTTCCAGGGGCTAACACTCACTGGGTGCCTATGTACCTACAGCAAAAACTAACGGAGAGTGAAATGAGCTTTTCCACAGTGACCAGCTTTGTCCCTTCACCTTGAATGTCCTGTCCAGTAGCTAACACTGCAGGTGCATGGTAGGGATGGACTCAAGTCCTCAAGAGCTGGTGTGTGCCATGGTGACCCTACCTGGCCTCAACCCTAAGAGCAGGCCATCTTCAGCCTGTCTGTGGTCACTGGGGCAGAGGCCTCACATGGCCACCATCCAGGAACCTCACTTGCCATTCTTAGTGGAGTCAAGGGCAAGGTTCGGTGTACACCAGGCACATGGCTGTCGGCCATCTGGTGCTGATAAAATCTAGACATTCTGTAGTTGCCTCAGTTGGGAAAATTATTAGGTGCAGCAGCTACACATTTTGTTTTCGTAGGTCAGTTCAGTTGCTCAGTCGCGTCCGACTCTTTGTGACCCCATGAATCGCAGCATGCCAGGCCTCCCTGTCCCTCACCAACTCCTGGAGTTCACTAAGACTCACGTCCATCGAGTCAGTGATGCCATCCAGCCATCTCATCCTCGGTCGTCCCCTTCTCCTCCTGCCCCCAATCCCTCCCAGCATCAGAGTCTTTTCCAATGAGTCAACTCTTCGCATGAGGTGGCCAAAGTACTGGAGTTACAGCCTCAACATCAGTCCTTTCAAAGAAAACCCAGGACTGATCTCCTTTAGGATGCACTGGTTGGATCTTATTGCAGTCCAAGGGACTCTCAAGAGTCTTCTCCAGCACCATGGTTGAAAAGCATCAGTTCTTCAGTGCTCAGCTTTCTTCACAGTCCAACTCTCACATTCATACATGACCACTGGAAAAACCATAGCCTTGACTAGACAGACCTTTGTTGGCAAAATAATGTCTCTGCTTTTCAATATGCTATCTAGGTTGGACATAACTTTTCTTCCAAGGAGTAAGCGTCTTTTAATTTCATGGCTTCAGTCACCATCTGCAGTGATTTTGGAGTCCCCAAAAATAAAGCCAGCCACTGTTTCCACTGTTTCCCCACCCATATATTTGTCATGAAGTGATGGGACCAGTTGCCATGATCTTTGCTTTCTGAATGTTGAGCTTTAAGCCAACTTCTTCACTCTTCACTTTCACTTTCATCAAGAGGCTTTTTAGTTCCTCTTCACTTTCTGCCATAAGGGTGGTGTCATCTGCATGTCTGAGGTTATTGACATTTCTCCTGGCAATCTTGATTCCAGCTTGTGTTTCTTCCAGTCCAGCGTTTCTCATGATGTACTCAGCATATAAGTTAAATAAGCAGGGTGACAACATACAGCCTTGACGTACTCCTTTTCCTATTTGGAACCAGTCTGTTGTTCCATGTCCAGTTCTAACTGTTGCTTCCTGACCTGCATATAGGTTTTTCAAGAGGCAGGTCAGGTGGTCTGGTATTCCATCTCTTTCAGAATTTTCCACAGTTTATTGTGATCCACACAGTCAAAAGCTTTGGCATAGTCAATAAAGCAGAAATAGATGTTTTTTTGGAACTCTCTCGCTTTTTCGATGAGCCAGCAGTTGTTGGCAGTTTGATGTCTGGTTCCTCTGCCTTTTCTAAAACCAGCTTGAACATCTGGAAGTTCACAGTTCACATGTTGCTGAAGCCTAGCTTGCAGAGTTTTGAGCATTACTTTACTAGCATGTGAGATGAGTGCAATTGTGCGGTAGTTTGAGCATTCTTAAAACATCCCCAAATCTTAATTCTCATTAAATGAAATACCGTGCTCTATTGAAACACTTTACCTTCATTGTAAAACTCAACATATCAATTGCTGTCCCTCCACTGTCAAAACTGGCTTAGGTACACACACTTACATTGTTTCTTTACAGACATAAGGCTTTGACATACAGTAAATTTCACTCAAGTTTTATTTATGGAAAAAAATTACTAGTTAGATAATTTACTATTTTGTTGTAATCCAAATTCTTTCCTCAAGATTGATGAGATTAGTCCTCATTCTTTTGATTTCTATTTTCCAGCATAACAGTGCAGTTATTTTAGTCTTTATTTTTAACCAATTTGCACAGTATTGGAAATCAGATGCTTGGAAGATAATTTTCTTACCATCAAATCTGAATGAAATCCTTGCTGGGTAGAGTAACCTTGATTTAGGTTTTCCTCTTTCATCACTTTAAATATATCCTTCTACTCACTTCTGGCCTGCAGAGTTTCTGTTGAAAAATCATGTTAGCCTTATGGGGATTCCTTTGTATGTTATTTTTTGCTTTTCCCTTGTGGCTTTTAATACTTTTCCTTTGTGTTCAATTTTTGTTAGTTTGGTTAATATGTGTCTTTGTATATTTCTCTGGATTTATCCTGTATCGGACTCTCAGCTTCCTGGATTTGGGTGACTGTTTCCTTGTTGGTGGGAATGTAAATTGATACAGCCACTATGGAGAACAGTATGTGGAGTCGTTAAAAAGCTAGGAATAGAACTACATTATGGTCCAACAATCCCACTACTGGGCATATAACCTGAGAGCACTAGTGAAAGATATGCATGTACCCTGGGTGTCCCTGGTTCCTCAGTGGTAAAGAATCTGCCCACAAGGCACGCTTGGGTTGTATCCCCGAGTCAGGAAGATTCCCTGGAGGAGGGCATGGCAACCCATTCCAGTATCCTTACCTGGAGAATGATATGGACAGAGGAGCCTGGCAGGCTANCTAGTGAAAGATATGCATGTACCCTGGGTGTCCCTGGTTCCTCAGTGGTAAAGAATCTGCCCACAAGGCACGCTTGGGTTGTATCCCCGAGTCAGGAAGATTCCCTGGAGGAGGGCATGGCAACCCATTCCAGTATCCTTACCTGGAGAATGATATGGACAGAGGAGCCTGGCAGGCTAGAGTCCAAAGGGTCACAAAGAGTTGGACACAACCGATGTGACTGAGCATGCACACATGTACCCCAGTGTTCACTGTAGCACTTTTAACAATAGCTAGGGCATGGAAGTGATAGCTTAAAGTGAACGATGTCAGATTCATGATCTCCAAAGAAGAAGGCTTAGCTTCCAGACCAGGGACCAGGCTTGATCACTCAAAAGGTTTTGTATAGCAGAGTTTTCAGTTTAGTTCAGTTCAGGCACTCAGTCATGTACAACTCTTTGTGACCCCATGGACTGTAGCATTCCTGTCCATCACCAACTCCCAGAGCTTGCTCAAACTCATGTCCATTGAGTTGGTGATGCCATCCATTCATCTCATCTGTTGTCCCCTTATTCTTGTGTCATCAATCTCTCCCAACATCTGGGTCTTTCCAATGAGTCAGTTCTTCCCATCATGTGGCCAAAGTATTGGAGCTTCAGCTTCAGCATCAATCCTTCCAATGAGTATTCGGGACTGATCTCCTTTAGGATGAACTGGTTGGATCTCTTTGCAGTCCAAGGGACTCTCAAGAGTCCTCTCCAACACTACAGTTCAAAAGCATCAATTTTTCGGTGCTCAGCTTTATTTATGGTTCAACTCTCACATCCATACATGACTACTGGAAAAACCATAGCTTTGACTAGATGGACTTTTGTTGGTAAAGTAATGTCCACTTTTTAATATGCTGTCCAGGTTGATCATAGCTTTTCTTCCAAGGAGCAAATGTCTTTTAATTTCATGGCTGCAGTCACCATCTGCAGTGATGTCGGAAACCAAAAAAATAAAGTCTGTCACTGTATCCATTGTTTCCCCATCTGTTTCCCATGAAGTGATGGGACCAGATGCCATGATCTTAGTTTTCTGAATGTTGAGTTTTGAGCCAACTTTTTCACTCTCCTCTTTCGCTTTCATCAAGAGGCTCTTTAGTTCCTCTTTGCTTTCTGCCATAAGGGTGGTGCCATCTGCATCACTTCAGTTCAGTCACTCAGTCGTGTCTGACTCTTTATGACCCCATGAATCGCAGCACGCCAGGCCTCCCTGTTCATCACCATCTCCCAGAGTTCACTCAGACTCACGTCCATTGAGTCCGTGATGCCATCCAGCCATCTCATCCTCAGTCGTCCCCTTCTCCTCCTGCCCCCAATCCCTCCCAGCATCAGAGTTTTTTTCCAATGAGTCAACCCTTCTCATGAGGTGGCCAAAGTACTGGAGTTTCAGCTTTAGCATCATTCCTTCCAAAGAAATCCCAGGGTTGATCTCCTTCAGAATGGACTGGTTGGATCTCCTTGCAGTCCAAGGGAC